>NDFG01000037.1:1139683-1379614 GCA_002167245.1 Sporophila hypoxantha
GACAGTCCCTGGCCTCGGAGAGCTGCAGGTGCCCCGGGTACAGCCTTAGTCCACCGCTCTTGCGTGGGAGAGGTGGAGATGCTGCCAACCAAGCGAGGTTGGGAAACTTCGTGTGGATGCACCGAACTGCCCAGTACAAACCCGCATGCGGGTGAGCAGCATGTCGCTTTGGCCAAGCCCGGTACCCCTTCGCTCGCAGGGGCTTCCCCAACGCTGTCTGCACTGGCACAAATCGCAACATCCCTTTCTCCAGATTCCCACCACAGGATGGTTAGACATGTCGACTTGTTAATACCAGACTGTAGACAGTTAATATGAAGCTAACAATCTGTCATGCTCATGAAGCAAAAGGGTGTATACATGGACGATGTATTCCTGGTTAGTCTTTTTACACGCACATCAAGAGAGAGAGACACTGCATCGAGTCACACTGGCACAGGAAACATCTCTGCTCGCGCCAAACAGGTAAGAGCTGGAATGCTGCTCCTCATCTGCGGATTCATACTCTCTGGAGTAAGTTGTAACAAAATCTTGGGTACGGAGCACCTATGGCCAGACCTGGAAAACCCCACAGCTCTTGGTAGGCTGTGTTTAACCACGGGGAGTGCGCAATTCCTCGCTACGTTTGTGACTTGGCACACGGCAGTTACTGCACAACCTCCCTCGCTAGCCTCCTGTCCCTGTATGCAATGCGCCATATGTTATGGCTGTCCTGCGGAGGCCTCCCTCTGGAGCGAGCTCGCTTGCCACAGTCCGACCCCTGCAGGCGAGAGTGGAGCTTCCAAGAGGCCACCACTTCTTGATCGGCGAACTTCATGCACAGCACAGAGTACCTCTTACGCTAGTATGGGTTCATAGCTACCATTGCTTTGCGGTGGAAGAGCTTGGGGCCCATTTCCTACACATGAGTACAGCCGAGCTCACAAGCTAGCTTGAGAATCTGTCTAGCCCAGACGTTTTGTGTCTAGTGATAGGACCCAGCTAACAGAGAAGGCAGAGTCAGTGGGCTCATGGTGCAGGATTTGTTGGACTGACATGCCACCTGAGGGCTTCTGTGTGCCTGCTGCTCCCCTTCAGAGAGACACCTTCCACACATAAAACCACGACATTATCACAATTGAGCACCTAGGTATTGATTCTATGGGGGTTTTTTCTTTATGGACAAAAGGCCACATCGGGCACACAACAGAGTTCAGGGTTATTAGTTCACCACAAGCCCTCCGCTCTTGGCGTGTTGTTGGCTACAGGTGAGTAGGAGAAGGTATAAGGCGAATTCAATATGAGAAAACTAGAGATGCTGATCACGCGAGAGTCTAGAATTTGCGGCAGGAATGATTCTCTACTTTTTTCCGCTCAACGTGACACTGGAAGTCTTTGTCCGGAAGAACTCATAGGAGAGCATACGTTTATATTATGGCTCTGCCCTGGGAGAAACACACATCCCTCTCGAGTGTGGCACAATGCACCTGAGAGGGTGTGCTCATATGTGCAGCCCAGGTAGGTCAGAGCAGCAGGCAAACTGCATTCCAAGGAAATCCAAGGTGTCCTTCCAGGCTAGAAATCATTCCAGGAAATTCCAAGGTGTCCTTCCAGGCTAGAATCAATTCTCAAGGAAATTCCAAGGTGTCTTCCAAGCTGACAGGGTCTCTCCCTCTCCACTGGCATTCCTTCATCCCTCTCTGTTTCCCATCTGTTTCCCCCTTTTCCTGGTGTTTTTATTGACAGGGTCKCTCGAGGTCCAACAGAGCCATAAAAACCACTCCAACAGCACTCCCYGGGCTCTGATGCTTTTCCATCCCGGCTCCCACCCGGATTATTCCAGAGGGCAGGACCAAAGCTGCTGAACCAGCACAGCCAAAGCATCACTGGGATGACCCTGCCCCGTCCCAACATCCCCCTGGAATCACCTCCCTGAATGCTGCAATTACTCCCGCGGCTCAGTTAGCAGCTCCCATTTCAATTTCTGCCAGTTAATCTGTATGCAAATGAGCGGCGTGCATATGGCAGCGCTCCGCCAGGACCCTCAGCTTTGTTCCACAAATGTTCCCGGCGCTATTTTCCCAGGATGACGTCCGTGGAGTCATGGTTACAACAATGCCGCAGGAAGCATCCCTCGCCTCTCCCGCTCGGGAACAGCTGAGCCGGGCACGGATCCTGCAGCCCACATCCAGCGGGATTGGAGGGGGCACTCCGTGCTTTCACACCCCGGGAAGGATCCGAGGGAATTCTCCCTTCCCCATCCAGGGGGATTGGAGGGGGCACTCCGTGGCACTCCGTGCTTTCACAGCCCCGGAAGGATCCGATGGGAATTTCTCCCTTCCCCATTCCAGGGGGGTTTTTGGGAGAGGGAAGCTCTCTGTTGTAATATCCCATGAAGAATCAAGGGAATTTCCCTGTCCTCATCCGGGGATTGGAGGGGCACTCGGTGCTTTAATATCGGATCCAAGGGAAATTTCCCTTCCCCACCCTGATCCCTCATCCAGGGGGTTTTTGGAAGGGCCACTGGGTGTTTTAATATCCCAGGAAGAATTCAAGGGGAATCTCCCTTCCCTACCCTGGATCCCACATCCGGGGGGATTCTGGAGAGGGAAGTCACTGTTGTAATATCCCAGGAAGAATCCAAGAGAATTTTCCCTTCCCCACCCCGGATCCCACATCCAGGGAGGGTTTTGGAGGGGACAGTCACTGTTTTAATATTCTAGGAAGAATCCAAGTGAAATTCCCCTTCCCCATCCAGGGGTTTTGGAGGGGGCACTCGGTGKTTTAATATCCCGGGAAGYATCCAAGGGAAATTTTCCCCCACACAGCAACAAACAAGGGGATGAGCTAAGAGGAGCCCTCCCCCACTCCCCACCTTCTCATTATATTTTAATGGCTTTGATTATTAAGCAGTTCCTCAGCACTTCCAAATCTCCCGATTATTCTGTCACTTGTCCCAGTCCCCATCCCAGCAATGTTCCTGACTGGAGGGACACTCAGCAACCCCTGGGAGCCCCAGGAGAGGTCTTTGAACCTTRTTTCCTGCCAGGTGTAATTCCAGCCTGCTCTCCATCCTATTTTCCCTCTTTTCCATTTTCCAGCTTGCTCATTTTCCATTTTGCCAAAACATTTCTGAGATTAAGACCCAAAAACCAGTTCTGGAGTGCAGATATCAGACCCTTTTCCAGGTAGGAATCTTCACAGTTGGCCTTTGCAGTGGTTTTTCCCTCACAATATTACCTTGTACCTCCAGCTTTGTGTGCAATTCAAAATCTGCCTTTTAATTCCCAAACATTCCTTGGATTAATAATCCCAATAACAGCTCTGGAGTGCAGATAAAGCTCCTTTTCCAGGCAGGAATTGCTGGGTTCTGCAGTGGTTTTCCCCTCACAATATTTGCCCATGTCTCAGGCTTTGTGTGCAACTTGAAATCTCCATCAGAATTCCCAAATATTTCCTGGATTAACATCCCAATAAAAGTTCTGGAATGTGGCTAAGAGACCCTTTTCCAGGCAGGAATTTCCACATTTGGCCTTTCCAGTGTTTTTTCCCTCACAATATTTGTTTGCATCCTGGGCCTTGTGTGCAGTTTGAAACCTTCACTGGAATTTCCAAACATTCCCCCTTTTCTGTTCCCTGTTGGTCCTTCCCGAGAAAAATTTTACTGCTGTCAATCTTCTCCTTATTATGCAATTTTCTCATTTTTCTCATTGCTGAATTCACCTGRAATTTCCCCATTATCTGTTTTCAAAGAGGCTGCTTTGGGGTGTGTTGTTTTTTCGGGGTTATTTTGGAGTTAATGACTCCCACCTGTGCCTTTCACGGCAGAAGGCAATAATTAAAGTGCAGKATTTCAAGCATTTTCTTGACACAAGCGTTGCTTTRCCATTATTTCCCAGTTTTTTRCCCCTCCACCACTGTTTTTAAAGTGATGAGCCAGTGACAGACATTAAATGTCACAGGGAACTGGCAGTGACAGCCAAGGATTTGGGACTGAACCTACTCCAGGCCACTCCCTGCCACAGCATCCACACAGCTCAAACCAATTAAAAGAAATTTGAAAAGGCCAAAGCCCAGATCTTGCTGTTTTCAGCCATTTTTTTGCTCTTTCCACCTTTTATTTGGGTTTTAATCATCAGCTGAATGCCTGGGATGTGTCTGCAGTCAAAGATGTTCAGTCTTTGGCATGATTAAATTAAAAATTTAAATTAAATTCAATTAAGACCTCCCAATTTCTGGTAAAATCTCCTTGAATTCCCAAGTCCTGACACTGACAGAACCATTCTCAGGAAARGAGGAGAGGCAAAGCTTCCACTGAAATAAAAGCAAGGAAAATTCCTTGGAAAYGCATCCCAACACTGCTACAACATCCACATTCCCCCACTTAAACCTTTAAAGTTCCTGCAAGAAAAGGTTTAAGATTTCAGGAGAATTGRTTCAATTGGAAGAAACCTCTGAGAYKAATTTCAAGCAGGAGATCCTATGGAAAAGGCCTGRCAGAAATGAATATTGTCAGACTTGAAGTAAAATCTGTTCATTCCTGATGATTCAAGAAGAGCAGCTCCTGCTTTTTCCAGGGCTGGAATAACATCCAGCATTTCACAAAGTCACCTCAAAGTCAAACTCAAACACATCCAACTGCAGGACAGGATGGAAATTTCCACCCATGGAAAAGCTTAAAAAAAGGAATTATTTCAGTGGTAGGCATTTATTTCCTTTATTAGGCTCTGCTGATRCCATTCCCCTAAAATAAGGATATTTTTTCTGCATTCAATACCCTCTTTGGGGTAATTCAACCCCAAATTTGTATTTATTTCTTATTTATTTACAGCTGAACAGGACCTGGGTGCTGGCACCTCCTTTAACAAGTGGTACCCCCAATACAGGAAAGAAAAAATCCTGCTTGATGTAAAAAGGCAAAAAAAGAAGTGTGTATTTAAAGGTCAAAACTGCCAGTGCTCCCTGTCAAAAACAGCACAAAAATCCCATTTTGTGTGTCTGCTTTCAGGTGTCAGGAGCATTTTTCCCAATGAATTATTGCTGGATGGAGAGGGGGAGCCTCAGAAATTGCTCTCAATAAAGGATCCACTTCAAATCCTAATTCAATCTCCCAAAGTACCCTGAATTAGCTCCCATTACTGCTGACCCAGGGAATTATCCAATCATTCCCTCTTGCTCTGGATTTATTGGCACTGAACTCTGCTCCACGTGCAGGCAACAGGGTCCTGCCAACCTGGGAAAGAGGGAATTCATTTAAAAATAAGGATCTGCATCCACAGTAGCACACGGAATTCCAGCAGGGAGGATTCCCAAATTCCCACAGGAAGGATTCCCAAATTCCTGCAGGAAAGAGTCCCAAATTCAGCAGGAAAGATCCCAAATTCCCACAGCAAGGATTCCCAAATTCAGCAGGAAAGATCCCAAATTCCCACAGCAAGGATTCCCAAATTCAGCAGGAAAGATCCCAAATTCACACAGGAAGGATTCCCAAATTCAGCCAGAATTATTCCTAAATTCAGCAGGAAGGATCCCCAAATCCCAGCAGGAAAGACTCCTACATTCCCACAGGAAAGATCCCAAATTCCCACCAGAAGGATTCCCAAATTCCCACCGGAAGGATTCCCAGTGCTGGAATTGCACAGCACTGTGGAGCAAAGCAGAAATTCCCAGGAAAGGAATTCACTCAATTCCTAAATTCAACGTGTCATCTCATCATGACCATGGAATTCCAGACTGGTTTGGACTGGGAGGGGCCCTYAAGCTCATCCAGCTCTASCCCAAGCCAACCCATTCCATGATTCCATAATATCCTACAATATAAATGACATTGAGGGGGATTGAAGAAGAGAAGCTGATGGCAAAAAGAAACCATCTTTGTCTGAATCCCTGAAAATGGGCAGTAATTTGCATAACAGAAGAAATAAAAATCAGATTTCTGGTMTTTTAGTGAGAATTCCAGGGCTTCACATCACTGAGTGAACTCCTGGGCAAAGGGACAGAGTGTTCCAGGAAGCAGAGGAGCTTTTAACCTAAGAGTAAAGACAAAGTGATGTCCTAATAAATTAAAAATAAAGCAATCAAGGAGTACACTCCTGAGGTGATACCTGAGTGGGAACATTCATCCATTGCCACTAAAATGCTTTATAAACAAAATAAAACCTTATTAAGGATGTGATGTTCAAATTCTGGGAAGGTCTATCCAATTGTGTCCAGAACAGAATGAGGGATTATCCATAAAATTCGAATTAACCTTGGATCCAGGTCCTGCCTAACATAAAGGGCTGCTTTTATTCTATTCAGAGACCAAAGAATTGGATTAACAACACAAAGATTTATACTTTAGGAAGGAAGGAAWACGAAATTAAATCCTGCCCAGAAAAACCCTGCTGGGTTTTGGCATCGCAGAGTTGGATACACAGAATCAGGGGATACAGGCAGTAACTGGAACCATTTCCCAGCACTGAAACCAGGTGAAAATTCCATGGGAAAGCTGCACCATTTGCCAGTTCCTCAATTCAATTAAAAAAAAAAGAAATTTAGTAAGAATTTCCAGGATTTCACAGACCACTGATTTCAGTAATTGGAATAAAGCAAACCCAGTCTCAATCCAGTACTGGATAAGACACAATTGTGATGGATTTAAAAAAAATTTCCATTGCTGTTCCATAAAAACATGGATATAATTTAGGGGGAAAAGACTTTTAGGGAAATTTCCTCTTTGGGGGGATGTAAAGGTGGCAGCACCACCTGGAGAGAGGGCTTTGGTCTCATAGGGAGGGATAATGGAATCCAGCTTTTCCAACAATCCAGACATCAGTATCTGGAGAAGGGAGGCAGGGAAAACAGAGAAAAAAACAGGGAAAAATCCTATCAATAAAATGAGTTCACTGAAGAGACCTGGAAGGTCTGAGTCTTCATGGAAGTCAATGGTCTGCTGGGAACAGTCCCAGTGAGGATGGGAATGCTGCAGGACCAAAGAATCCTGGAATGGTTTGGGTTGGGTGGGACCTTAAATCCCACCCCTGCCATGGCAGGGACACCTCCCACTGTCCCAGGTGCTCCCAGCCCCAYTGTCCAGCCTGGCCTTGGGCACTGCCAGGGATCCAGGGGCAGCCACAGCTGCTCTGGGAATTCCATCCCAGTCCCTCCCCACCCTGCCAGCCAGGAATTCCTTCCCAATATCCCAATATCTAAATCCCGCTTTCCCAGCTTCCAGCCATTCCCTGTGTCCTGTCCCTGCAGGCCTTGTCCCCAGTCCCTCTGCAGCTCTCCTGGAGCCCCTTCAGGCCCTGCCAGGGGCTCTGAGCTCTCCTGGATCCTTCTCCTCTCCAGGMGAGCACCCCCAGGTGTCCCAGCCTGGCTCCAGAGGGGCTCCAGCCCTGCAGCAGCTCCATGGATTCCTCTGGGCTCTGTCCTGTTGGCCCCAGGGCTGGGGCAGTTCTGCAGGTGGGGCCTCACCTGTGAGGGGCAGAATCCCCCCTTTGCTGCTGTTTCTGGTGACATTCCTGCCATGTTTCACCTCCCACCCCGGGAGTYCAGGAGGGAGCAAATGGATCTGTGACTCTGGGAACTGCAGCCAGCAATTTGGCAGCAATTACTTCCCTCCCTGACCCGCGGTTCAAACAACACACACAGAAATAAGGGGACTGCTGCCTTCCCAGGGAGGTTCAAGCTTTAATTACAGTGACTAATCAGCCTGTGCAGGGTATCTCTGACACAACAAATTCACCAAAACCATGGATTTTTACAGAAAAAACCTTCAGGCAACATGGGGATGTGACTGCTCCAACCCTCCCTTCCCACTGCACTCGAACCCTCTCCAGCTTTTTTTTAGAGCAGATGCAGCTTTTATTCCTTTGGAGCTGTGTGGGCCAACAAAGCCCAGAGAGGCAGAGGTGGGAGGTGGAGTTCTGACAGAACACCCTGGCACTGCTGCCAGAGGCTCCTTTTCCCTGGATTTATGGAGTACAATGAGATTTGTACTCACCTGCATAAAAAAAAAAAGGTCTTAAATAGATAATGAGTAATGTTTTTAGATAAATGGTCTTTTATGTCAGAGCTGTTGTTTTTACTATTTGTACTACGTTGTTATGGGCGGCTTTCAGAGGCTGAAAAGGGCTCCAAAAGAGCTGGAGAGGGTTTGGGACAGGGATGGGGGACAGGACACAGGAATGGCTGGAAGCTGGAAAAGGGGGGTTTAGATGGAATTGGGAAGGAATTGTTCCCTGGGAGGGTGGGGAGGGCTGGATGAATTCCAGAGCAGCTGTGGCTGCCCGATCCCTGCAGTGCCCAAGGCCAGGCTGACACTGGGGTGGGAGCACCTGGACCGATGGGAGGTGTCCCTGCCATGTGGTGGGACTGGACAATCCCTGAGATCCCTCCCACCCAAACCTGCTCCAGGAATTCCTTTCCATTCCCCACAGAAGTTCCCTGGAGTTCCACTGTCCCTCTGCTGGGAGCAGAAAGCCACCCCTGTGAGGTGAGGTGCTCCTCCCTGTGAYGAACATTTCCAGAATGTTCTGCTCTCTTCCCACCCTCCAAAGCTGGTCCTCATTAATCCAAAACTTTGCAGCCTCACTCAGCAAAGGACTGAGGCTCAAGACCTCGCAGCCTGCCCATGGAATGGAGCTCAGCTCCTCTCCATCCTCCCTCCGAAGCTTTTCCAAGTGCCCACATCCTGATTATGTCCCTTGCTGCAGTTTTGGAATTATTCCTGGCCCTAAATGGAGAGAAGTTTCCTTCTCCTGCAATTTTCATGGAACTAAGAGAAAGCAACTGCCTGGAGAGTAAATAACACCAATTTTTAAATCTCCCCTGATGTTTTGCTATTTCTGCCTTTTTTTTTTTCTGGTGAAAATCTTACTTTGCTTCTTCCTGTCTGCCACACTTTTTTCACAGCAAAATTCTGTAGCAACTCCTAAAATTAACCTGTGAAAATGCAAATTATTTGCTCTGAGGGTGTTTCCTTAGGCTGCTCTGATGTTACATTTTCCATTCTGGACACAGAGGTTACAAATGAAAATATTGCTCAGCCAGCCAAATAAAAAGATGTATTGCAAGAAGAAGCAAATTGTTGTTGTAACAGATTACAAAGCACAAAACAATTCTTTTTTAGTGCTGGAGGCAAAAATATCAATCCTCTCTGCTGGCCTAAAATCAAGATTTGAGTATTAAAGCAGCTCAGCTTTCAGCACAAGGCCGGTGGTGAAGTGTGAGGCGCACACGGAGATCATCCCCATGAAATTGGCTCAAAACCCCCGAAAATTAATTGAACAATTCTAATTGGGAAGATGCAGGCAGATTAACGAATTCCAATTTGTGTTCTGGATGTTTGCTGCAGTAAACAAGCAGCAAGAGGAGCGGAGRGGTTGTGATTCCTTGCTGGAATGCCTCCGCGAACGCAGCCGTGAATCATCGAGCAGTCATGCTCCTCAAAGGGCAAAATCAGCCATGAACGGCCTGAAATAATGGGGAAAGAAAAGCAATCTCTGCTGACTGCCAGCTTCCAGAATCCCCCACAGCTGCCAGCTGGGATCCGACACAGAGCAGCTCCACCTGGCAGGTGTCTGCACAGAGTGACAAAACCCCACGGAAAACAACAATGGGATGGTCACTGCAAAATCCCAGCAATGGGATGGTCACTCCAAAACCCCAACAATGGGATGGTCACTCCAAAATCCCAACAATGGGATGGTCACTCCAAAATCCCTACAATGGGATTGTCACTCCTCCAAGAAGAGGAAATTCCCCACTCTGGGTGTGGTATGATCAGCAGCCAAGAAGAGGCAGAAATCTCCAAATTCCATATCCTTTCCCTCTTTTTTTCCCATCATAATTTCCATCAGAGCCTGGGAANCCCAACAATGGATGGTCACCCCAAAATCCCAGCAATGGGATGGTCACTCCAAGAACAGGAAATTCCCCACTCTGGGTATGGTATGATCAGCAGCCAAGAAGAGGCAGAAATCTCCAAATTCCATATCCTTTCCCTCTTTTTTTCCCATCATAATTTCCATCAGAGCCTGGGAATTTGGGGTAGGTCAAAGAAAGCTTCCACAAACATTTTTCCATGGTTTTGACAGGAAAAGAACAAACCAAATACACTCAGTGCCCCCATAAATACTGACCACACCATTCACCAAAGTCCCACAGACACAAAGAATTTCTATCTGCAATATTATTGATTCCACTAGGGAAAAACTACTGAAATCCCAAAAGAATTAATGGGATGACTGTGAACATCCATAATAAAGGAAGTAAAGAATGAAACATTTCCTGGAAACTGCAGGTTCCCCTCATGCTGTGCTGAGTTCAGAACTCACCCATAGTAACGGAAAAGAACCCTTGGCCAATTCGTGCTGCAAGCAAAACAAAGAATTGGGATTTATGTTGGAAATTCCTGGGTTTCAGCCTCGTTTTTATCAGAGATCAACTGCCCTCAATCACTCAACAACTCGAAATTTGGAGTGGCTGAATTTCCAATTCTTATTTCAACAACAAAACTGGAACAATTTTCACTTGTACTCTGTCAGGACACCCTATGGATATTTTCAGCCATTAAAATTTAATGCATTAAATGAAGGAAACTGGAAATTGTTTTCCCAAACTCATAAAATCCAGCTCTCCAAAATCCAAAACACTGCCAGGAATCACAGGTTCCATACAAAGACATATTGAGAATGAAGAAATAAAGCGATCATACTGCACTTTTCCACAGAATTATCCACAGGGGGGCTTATTAAGGGACCAAAACCCAATCAAAGCCAGCAGATGAACCTACACATTTTTGGATGTAATTGCTGCATTGTGTCTGCTCCTGCTTCAAACACAGCGTGGTGCCRTGGAATATTGGTTTGCCAGGAAAAGAAAACCCAAAAAAACCCTACAAACACAACCTGGGATAAGTTAGGACATCAAAGTCCATCCAGTGCCACCCYTGCCATGGCAGGGACACTTCCCACCATCCCAGGGTGCTCCAGCCTGGCCTTGGACACTCCAGGGATCCAGCCATGGCTTCTCTGGGAAATTCATTCCAGGGAAATTCATCCCAGGGCCTCCCCACCCTCCCAGGGYACAGTTTCTTCCCAATATCCCCAATCTAACCCTGTTTAAAATTGTATCCCCTAAGGTTAAATCCTATTTAACGTGTGGCTCCCTCCCTCTGCCACCAGCCTCCCTTCCCTGCTCCATCTCCTCCTCTGTTGTCCCTCTGGACACAAACCCCTCTGGAGKTGCTCTTCCCCCACATRCAGAGTGCCCACAGCTSCCCCAGGCCCCAYATCATCCCAAACCCCAAACKCCAATCCCTGCACCTGAGGGATCTCTGGTGAAATCCCAGGGGGGCCAAGAGCCACTGCCAGCCCTGCTGCTGTCCTTTGCCAGGGCACAGCAGTGCCACCACCTCACAGGGACACCAGTGCTGCCTTAGCAGGGCTCACCTACAAACAGAGGCCAAAATTAAGGGAATAAAAAGCAGTTCTGTTTATTGAGGCTTCTTCAGGTACTTTTAGGGCAGACAAAGCCCCCCCAGGGGCTACACCCAAAAMGGACCKTGGGTCACAGGTTTTCATATTTTTATAAATTTGGCCCATTTACATACTGGGGGTTAAMGTGCCAATTACAGCTTCAGGTAATGAAGTCATTCACCCCAAGTTTGCTTTCCCCAACTCACTTTTGTTTACATTTCTCAGGGCCTTCAGGTACATCTTGGGCAGACAAAGCTCCCCCAGGGGCTACACCCAAAATGGACCATGGGTCACAGGTTCTCATATTTTTGTAAGTTTGGTCCATTTGCATATTGGGAATTAATCTCCCAATTACAGCTTCAGGTAATGAAGTCATTCATCCCAAGTTTGCTCCCCCCAACTCACTTTTGTTTCCATCTCTCAGGGCCTTCAGGTACATCTTGGGCAGACAAAGCCCCCCAGGGGCTGCACCCAAAATGGACCCTGGGTCACAGGTGTTCATATTTTTGTAAGTTTGGTCCATTTGCATATTGGGGGTTAATCTCCCAATTACAGCTTCAGGTAATGAAGTCATTCACCCCAAGTTTGCTCCCCCCAACTCACTTTTGTTTCCATCTCTCAGGGCCTGAGGCAGRGAGGAGTCCCTGATTGCCAGGCCTGGAGAGGAATTGTTGTGTCTGCCCAAAATGGGACAGCAGCAGCTCACACTGAACATGGAGTTTAGAGTTCTGCACTAAAGAACTGCAGGATCACAAATARAGAAAAATAGGAGAGCTGAWATCCTAAGGCCTCACAGGGACAGCMCRGGRSCTTCCCCTGGCACTCTCACCCCACTGGGACTCCAAAGGGACAAGGGGACAGGGACAGCAGCCACCACCTGGAGGCTGGTGGAGCCCCTGAAATCCAGAAACACCCACACAGAAAATTCCTCCTGCTCTGTCCTCAGGAGACTTCAGCTTGATGACCTGGAGATTAATCTGCTGCAGGGAATGTAAATCCAAGGAGCCCACACGTGTCCCACCAATCCAAACCAGTTCAGCCAAGGATTAGAGCAGTGACACAAGGGAAAATGCTTTAAAAGCTCAAGCCAGGGCCCTAAAAATATTGAAAAATATGAAGATGCACCTCATCATTCTAAAAACTAGACACAAGATTAGAAATGTGACATTTTTCACCTCAGCTTGAGTGCAAATTCATCCACTCCCTATGAGGCCTGGCCTGGTAAAAGCAGGATCAAAAATAGATGTTCCAGCTGATTAAATCCTCAGCTAAACAAATTGTCTACAGGAAAATGCATTAGAGAGATGCAAGAGCAGCAGGACACTGGGATGAAATTGGATTCTTTGGATCATGTGTCTGAAGCATTCCAAATTCCCTTGTTTAGCAGGAGAAATTAGCACAATAGGGACACTCCAAGCACGGAAATTCACTGCTCACACCTGAAACGTGTGTGAGAAACGAGARGGGTTTGAAAGGAAATAAAACACCAGCATAAAACCCTCCTGGGATTAGAATATAGAAGGATTAAGATAAGAAAACAGCCCTCTTTTAGCTAAAARAGTTATGCTGATTGTCAACATTTGTTTGCAGGTATTAATAAAAAAAAAAGAAAAAAATCATCTTAGAGTGGTAAAAGATGAAAGTATTACCAGGAATAATGGAATGAAACACAGAATAGAAGTGTGGATTATTGAAAAAACAATCTAGATTGCTGTATTTACTAAATATGAGTAGTCCTGATCATTTGGTGTATTAAAAATATATTTAAACACAAGGTAGATAATAAAAACTACAACAAATTAATATGATGATGAATAATTCCTTCAGTATTTAGCCAGGAATCCCAGATTGTGGGGTGAGGGGAAGGAAACCAAGAACAGGAACTCTGAATTCCTTCAAAGATGATCAATTCTCTATTTGTATTATATCCATACATTCTATTTAACATAAACCCCAAGCTCTATGGAAATGTGATGGATCATTTCCAAAAATCACTTTGTGGTGCTGAAAGGATGACTAAAACCACTGACAAATAAAGCAGCCTGAGAATGAAAACAGGATCTCGTTCCTATGAGACCTGGGACAATTCTTCCATCCCCAAATGATCTCCTGGAAAATACATTTGGGACAATTCCAGATCAGGACTGGCTGCACCAGGTACCTGTTATTCCTTCTTCTCATCGATCTCCAAATTTTAATTGCAGAATCAAGCCAAAAACCCTAAAACCAAATAACACCCCCCCCAAAAAAAGATATTTTTCAGCTCGATAATCCAACCTTTGTCACAAAAGCATGCATTAATCAAGATCCCACTTATTAAGCACTAAGAAGCTTTTAATCTTGGTTATTCCTTTCAGTTGAGTCATTACTGGAATATTTTCCTGCCTTCCTGAAATGATTAACGGGGGTGACCTTTTCAAAATCGGGCAGGATCTTCCCTGCATGCAAAACAAACCCACAAAAGCTTAATTTACAGCCCCAACCCAATCTACCCAAAAAATCTCTGTCAACAATTAATTGAACATTCAGGAAGTGAAATAAAAACTGTGTGGTTGGTGGTGGCTTTGTTTTGAATTCATTTGTCCTCTTTAATATCCTGCTCGAGGCAGGAATTATTGGTGACAAAACCAGTCACAGATCTCACATCAATTTAATTCGGAGCCTGGGGCTGCACTGATCGATTCTGCACCYCAAAATCCTCCCAGCCCAGCTCCCAGATCCACAGGAAAGCCCTGTGGAACAGCAGAGCCTCAGAAAAAAACCCCAACCCATCTAAATAAACAAATCCATAAAATTAAACCCCAAAGCCACTGCTGGAGCAGCAAATATCAAGGAAAAAGGGATTTGAAGGAGATGTCTGTCCCAAAAAAAAAAAAAGGCCACTGAAGGGACAGCTCTGAAATTCTAATTGCTGCTTTTTTTTGGTCTCAGGTAAAATTACTGGGATTTTTGGAGCCGTTCTCCCTTAGAGCAGGAGCATCCCCTTAATTCTTACAAGCTACAGAATTCCCAAACGGGAATATCAGATAATTCCCTACACTGGGATCAGACTGGAATGGGAACTAAAGGGTTATTTGTCAATAGGAACATCATGAAACGAGAACATCAGGAAATTCCCTACCCTGGGATCACACTGGAATGGGAACTAAAGGGTTATTTCCAAGTACAATMAACATTTTCTGGAGATTTCTGCATTCCTGTAAATCCCCAGTGCCTCAGAAGTGTCTGCCTGGAAAGGTGACACACGTTACACTCCTCTGTTCTCCAAGTCTCAGGAATTCTTCCTTTGCTTTTGAAATGCAGCATTTCAACTCCTGCCAACACAGATCAAGAGATCCAGGATGAAAATGGGGCACTTGGAGCTGGGAAAAGCATCTGGATCGTGGCTGCTGCTCCCAGGATTGAACYTTGATATCCCTGTGTTCATTCTTGTCCCTCTTGGAGATTTGCTTTTATCTCTTCTATCTCTTTTTAACCTTTCTCTGTGGTAATTGTATTTGTTAATCGTGTTAATTAAGGCTGCGAGCTCACCAGGGAACATCCTCCCCTTTGTTTTCCAGCTCCAGATCAGGCCTGGCAGAGGGACAGCATCAAACATGCCTCAGATATTTGGATCAACAAAACCATTCCATGGAATTATGGGATGAATACGGAGCTCCTGAAATCCCCCCTGTGCTTGGATCCAAACTTTCCTGCCCATAAATCCTGGAGGGTTAGGAATATAATCTCGTGGAATTAGAATTACAGCTTCTGGGGAGAGGTTTTAATATTGACTACAACAAAAATCCATGCAAATTAAATTGTCCCTCTCTCAGCCAAGAGCTGGTGCCCTTCAAAGGTCCACAGGCTTCAACCCCTGAATTTGCTGTTTAGTTAAATGCTGGGTGTTTGTTCTCTTTGTTTACAGCCAAAACCGATGGATTTTAGTCTATATGACAGAGTTCCTAAATTAGTGACCCTGAATTATTCATCAGCTATTTAGCCAAATGCTCTCCCCAAGCCCCCAGTCGTTTTCAACTGAACAAAACCACATTAAATATTCTATTTTTCTCTCTAAACACRGCATTTTTCTCCCAGATATTCCTTAAGGCATCCTGCCTTCTGCCTGGAGTGATCCCGGGCTAAAAGGCACATTTAATAATCTGTTTCAGTTTCTTCTCTTCCCTTTCCTTGAGCCATGAATGGAAGTGAAAGCAAAATTGGAGCTCAGCTTGTTATCTTTGCAAAATCAAATCCAGCCGACAGGGGCTGATGTGCCTCGGGCAATGCCATTCCCAGTTTGTGTCACTGCTGCCCGGCCCGTTCCCTTCCCTGGCATGTGACAATGGCTGCTGCCACTGTCCCCAAATCGCTGCTTCCCCAAGGAATTGCCTCCCACCGCGGCACATCTGGAYCCAGCCCGGGGTTCTGCTTGCACAGGGAGTGTTTGCTTTGAAGCATTGAATAGTTCGAGTTTCTTTCTCTTTGCCTTCATTTAGAGAAATCAGAAATAAGCCAAGAGCTGGTTTAGGAGAGCAATTTATCCTGAACAACTCSAAAATTAGATTTTTAACAGTAAAACACAGTGGGAAGCACTAAATTAATACAAAACCCAACCAAGAGACAACAAAATMCCTGAGATTTGAATCTTCAGCTTGACCTCTCCAGTTACCCCCAGTTCACACCAGTTTTGACTGTCCACTCAAGTTTTGTAAATTTTAACTCATTAATTCCACCTCTTCAAGATTTGTGGATATTTCCCTCATATTGCCACGCACAAAATTCTAAATGGGTATTTAAAACATCAGCCCCAAACACTTCTGAGCTTGCTTCCATCCTCATGATTTATGCTGTTAATGAAGCAACTCTAATTATTGTGCTTGATTATCTCCTGCTCCTTAAAATCCCAGAACCAGAAATGTTGGAAAAGACCCTAAGATCAAYTCCCACCATTGATGTTCCTCTCCCACCTCCCAGCARWGAAGCAAATCCTGGTTTTRCATTTAATTYAGCTTTTGAGATTTAAATAACAGGAGAAAATAAGTRAATTAASAGCAAAATTAATAAAAAGACTGGTKRKAAATGTGAGTGTGAATGGTATTTGAGTGTGAATGATGTCCAGTGACAGAAGTGATGGGGATGAGTGATCCAGATCAGGATCAACAGGAATTCTCTGACAAATCCAATTGTCAGTCCAGCCCACGAGGAGAGTTCCTCATTTTTCCATCTGTTACTACACAATAGGCCCACGAGCTTAATTCACAATATTTTTCAAGTTTTGCTTTGTTATTAATGTTGATTGAAGTATTTTTAACGAATTTTAGCTGATCTGAGCCCACAAGCCCAGCTGGAGGTGACTCCGAGCGCTCCCTGTCAAAGGTTGTTAGTGGGGAAAAGTGAATTCCCAACAATAGAAACAAACCCCACAAAACAACCTCTCAGGAGGGATTTCCATCCCACAGAGCCCTGATGTTTTCTCCTTAACCTTCCTTGGAGACCTGGTTCTTGTTGCCAAGGAATCCCAGTGGTGTGGGCTCTCCATGGAATTGTTCAAGGATAGGCTGGATGAGCATCCTGGGATACTGGGGGGTGTCCCTGCCCATGGAATGAGCTTTAAGCTCCCTCCCAACCCAAACCATCCCAGGGTTCTGTGATTCACAGAATTCAAACCCACGAAATCCCAATCCAAATGTTCAAGGCCACTCCCCAAAGTTCCTGATGCATTCCAAGCACAGCTGAGGATTATTKCCATTCCACTCACCCCGGGCTGACCAACTGAGGCATTTCCAAGTTGCCACAACAGCTTTTTTCCCTGTAAAACAACAACTGACAAGGCCAAGGCAAACAGGGATAACGGCTCCGGCAGATCCCGACTGGGATGCAGACGGCACAGCCGGAGCTGCTTCCTGGGAAAGGCTGTAAAAATAGCAAAGGCTGACATTTCAGCATTTCAGGATTTCTCTCCTTCCTTCTGGAGGCAGCCTGGAAGTGCAGCAGAACAGATTTCCATCAACCTCTGCTAGAAAAACCAAAGGCTGAAGCCTGGGTGATTGGGGAAGGTGTTGTTGCTGGAGGCAGGGTGGGAGAAGAGAACCTCGTGTTTATAGGGAAGAAAAAGCTGGAAAAAARGGCAGCAGCTGAGTCTGGATCCCAGACTGGAGCTTGCCAAGACCTTGGCCTCCAGGGAAACCCTTCCAGGTCYGGTTTGTACAGAGTGGGGGCTGCTCATCACCCCAGCTCTCATTCCATGGCCATCTTCTCCATCCCATCCCACCTTGTCCCTCCTTGTTCCTCCTTTGCCACATCCCAGTGGGATCACCTGGATCTCAGGAAATCTCCTGAGCCAGCAGGATTGTTCCTCATGGACTCCTCTCAAAATCCATGGATGTTTGTCTGCCAAATACCACTTACACACAATGGAGTTGTCTGAGGGTTTTGTGGGTTTTTTTGTGGTGAGGCCATAATTCCTCATTTGTTCCCAGTTGTCTTTGAGAGGAAAACCAAATCCATAAATGCTGTCCCTGGCTCTGCCTCAGAAATCCATTTGCTGCTTTTATCCACCTCCTGTGGAGCTGGAGGAGGCTCCAGATGAAATCGATATCCAGCGGTACCAAGCCCAAAGTCATAATTTATGAACAGGCTGTGACCTCTCCATGAGCTTGTTTACAAATGGGTCCGGGGGTTCAATCCAACAGAAAACTCCTGGAAAAGGGGAACACTGAGCCCAGCAGCAGCTGGAAGCAGCTCGGTCCATGGGGGAGATGACACCAGGGCCATTTGTGCTCCTGTCCCAGCCCTGACCTCCAGCAGCTCCACAGAACAGCCGGTTAAGGGAGCCAGCCTGACAATCCAGATTTAAAAGGACACATTCCCTGAGGACAAGAGAYAGCTTTGGAAAACAGCCGGATACTCAGCTCTTGCCATCATTAATTTATGGTGATACCAGTTCTATAATTACCAGTTGCTTTCAAAACTTTCCTCCCTCAGTCAGCCACTCAGGAAAAACTCAAATTTAAAATGCTGTCCAGCACTCCMATATCCACCAGCAATTCCAGGATAAATTCCCAGGTTTTGGAGATAAGGAAGGATGAGGAACATGAGTTTCTCATGCCATGAATTTTCCTTATTTTCTCAAAATTTTAGGATGTATGAACAGCACCAGACCTGGATTTACTTGCCCTTCTCCCTTTCTCTCTTTGCCTTGTCCCATGCTCCTTGTCAACCCCATCCCAAAATTCCACTTTCCATATTTGATGTTCTTCCATTCTTTCTCCACCTTCCTCAGAAAAAAAAAAAACCACCACAGAATAAAATAACCCCTAGATAAGAAAGAGGACTGTTTATCAAAGCAGGATAAAATCCTGGGACACCACAGGAACCCACAGGGATCATCCAGTCCAACCCCTGGCCCTGCACAGACAACCCAGAATTCCAGCCCAGAATCCCAGGGAGTGTTGTACATGTTCCCAAGGTTTGCTGCATTAACAGCTCTAATTAATAACACATCATTTGACTTCTATGGTGCTTGAAGGGACAGAAATGTGAAAATACCTTTGAAGCTACAAGGACRGGATGCCTTTGAACGTTCTGAGTCCCCTTAAACCTCATTTTTGTGGAATGGGCTCCGAAATGCTCCAGGCTCAGCTCCTGCAGTTAGCTCAGGAATAACAGATCCAATAACACAGAAAAGCTAATTTTCTGTTATTGGTAGGGAAGGCAYCTTCCACCTAATGAAGTCATCCATCATTCTGCAGTTTTTACCTGCCGGGTTCATTAAAGCTTCTGGAAACAGAGCTGCAGTACAAAACATTTMAAGAATATACAGAAAATCCTAGGAAAAAAACAATGTGAGAAAAGGAGGCTCAGTGGATCTTCTGGCTCTGCACAGCTCCCTGACAGGAGGGGACAGCTGGGGGGTCAGGGAGCAGGGACAGGAGGAGAGTTGATGTTTGGGTTGGATATCTGGGTAATTTTCCATGGAAAGGGCTGTGATCCATGGGAAAAGGCTGCCCAGGGCAGTGGTGGAGAAGGCCRGGAGCCACCTGGGATGGTGGAAGGTGTTCCTGCCCACGGATGGGGTGATTTTTAAGGTCCCTCTCATCCCAAACCCTCCATGATTCCACGATCCCCTGATCCCCGTGGAACCCCTGAGGTGATGCRGGACAATACAAGTAAAACACTGGGATTATTCAGAACCAAAAAAGCGAAAAAACAACCAAAAAAAAAACCCCAAAAAGGATCAAGGAATGTCGAGATCTGCAGTGAAGCCAACCCACAGTGCCTAAAGGATGATAAACCAGGAATGAGTCTGCCACAGTCTGTCCTGGCAGCCAAGAGGAGCCCAGGAGGAGCCAAGTGTACATCCCAAAAAAACAGCCCGAATGTGGGAAGTGAACATCCCAAAAACACAGCCTGAACGTGGGGATGCTGCCACGAGGGAAGTTCCACACATCAACACTTCCAACAAAGCCAAACCCAGCAGGAAAACCTGCTGGAGAAACACTTTTGCTACAGAAAATTTCACTTCAGTTGAGCCCACGCGTGAGGGTTGGAGGCCAGGGATTCTCCAGGCAGGCCTGAGCCACCAGGGATCCTCTGGGAATGTTTATTCCTCAGAGATTTGGACATGCAAGCACTAAGAAACTTATTTAAAGGGATTTAAACTTATTTAAAGACATCCAAACCTGTTTAAAGATATTAAAACTCCAGAAATAATTTCTCCACAAAGGAATCTGCTCCCTTCCTCTCTCCRGTTCCCAGGGCATGGCTGAATCCATCAAACTCCAATTATTAATCCAAGGATCTGTTGTTTTTTGCTGGAATTCTGAACAGCTGGGCACTATTGAACACCATCTTTTCCCCCATATGTGGCCYGGGGATGAAGGAAGTTGCTCCTTTCTGTTTGCCATGGATTCAGCCAGGGCTGGGAGCCAGTTTCCCTGGAGAGAGCAGATGCAGGGATGGCACAGCTGGCTCTGTGGCTGTTGTGTGGGCCTGTTTGTGTCTCCTCCTCACCTCCGTGTCCTTCGCAATCCCTCCTCCAAGCGCTGAGGAATTCTCCTTGGAGATGGAGACAGATGGGAGAACACACTCAGCTGACAAAAAGTGAGGAACCTTCTGGTTTCCCCCCCATCCTTTTCCCTACTCCCTTCAGTTTGTTTCTCCTGGAACTTTCAGTGGAGAATTGAGCAACACAGCGCATCCAATCCCAGCCCCAGCCTGGAAGAGGAACTGCTGGAAGCAGGAGAATCATCCTGCTTTTTTCCAAACTGGGAAAAGAAACTCGAAATCACATCAACAGAGGGTGAGAAACACAAGCAGAGCAGCTCARCAAAGCACAGCCAAGGGTGTTTCCAACACTGGGATATGGGAATGCATCRTGCTAAATATGGAGCGCAGTGGAAACGGCTCCAACAGCACATCCCGAAAAACCCCGGAATCCCCGGSGGTGGAAAAGACCTCTGAGATCACCCAGCACGAGTGACAGACACTGGGTCTGCCTCAAAAGCAGCAATCAGCTCCTCCAGGCCAAATCCTGGCAGAAGGTGGCCAGGAGAGCTTGGGCTGGGGATGCTGGAATGCCAGAGCTGGGCAGGGCCACCTCAGCAGAGCGGGACARCAGGGGGTGGCACAGGGAGCCACCAGGGGCACCTGGATGCCTCAAACAGCACCAAACCTCCAGGGAAATTCATGGATCTTATCCATCAGATGGGAACCACAGGAGAACCTGAGCTCTCCCAGCAGCACCAAACCTCCAGGGAAATTCATGGATCTTATCAAATCCAGGGAGCCACCAGGAGAACCTGAACTCCTCCACCAGCACCAAACCTCAAGAGAAATTCATGGATCTTATCATCAATGGAGCCACCAGGGGCCACTGGCACCTCCAACAGCACAAACCTCCAGAGAAATTCATGGATCTTTTTAATTCCACCAGCACCAACCTCCAGAGAAAATTCATGGATCTTATCCATGAATGGGAACGCCACCAGGGCACCTGAGCTGCTCCACCAGCACCAAACCTCCAGAGAAATTCATGGATCTTATCAAACTCAGGGAACCACCAGGAAAACCTGAACTCCTCCACCAGCACCAAACCTCCAGAGAAATTCATGGATCTTATCATCAATGGGAACCACACAGGGCACCTGAGACTGCTCCACCAGCAACAAACCTCCAGAGAAATTCATGGATCTTATCCATGAATGGGAACCACCAGGGCACCTTGAGAGCTGCTCAACAGCACCAAACCTCCAGAGAAATTAATGGATCTTATCCATGAATGGGAACCACCAGGGCACCTGAGCTCCACCACCAGCACCAATTCTCCGAGAAATTAATGATCTTTTCAATTCCACCAGCAGCAAACGCTCTGCGAGATAATTAATGGATCTTTTCAATTCCAGGGAGCCACCAGGAGCACCTGAGCTCCTCCACCAGAGATATTCATGGATTTTATAATTTCCATCAGCAACAAACCTCTGGAGAAATTAACAGATCTTATCAATTCCACCACCACCAAAACACCGGGGAAATTTATGGGTCTTATCAACTCCTGTTCTCCTCAGCAATTCCAAGTAAATACTTTACAAAATTCCATCTTTCTGAAGCACCATTCCATGATCATAAACCAAAAACCAACACAATAATTGGATCATTTCCATCCACCTCCATGGGATTTTGCAGCTTCCAGGAATTCAAGAGCTCCATTGTTACTCACCAGGCTTGGAAAAATCTCAATTGGATTGTGCCATCTTATTTAACTCCGTGAATTCCTCCAGGGGAGATTGTTGTGCCATGAAAACAGAGCACATTTTCAAAAAAAAAAAAAAAAGGATGGATTTAAAATAAAATTATTTKTATTTGATATTATACTTTGGAAAGCAAATTGCTGGCTGTGTTTTAGTTGCACTCAGGAGTAACCAAGAGAAAAAGCAGAGCAAAATTTCCTAAGATCTAATTTCTGTTCTGTATTTTCTTCATCCATGAGGTAACASGTAGTTATTAAATMAATGAAGCTAAATGTGAATTAATTTGGGAAAAATCCACAAAAATCTTAATTAAGAAAAGACAATCAACATCATATTGTAGAAATCCCTTCTTTAAAARCTGAGCAGAGCCTGAATAAATAAAAATGGAATAAATCATTCCGGTTGGAGAAATATTCAGGGAATTCCAGGATGGTTTGGGTTCAAAGGGATTTTAAATCTCATCCCATTCCCATGGGCAGGGACAGCTCCCACTGTCCCAGGTTGCTCCAAGCCTGCACAACCTGGCTTCGAGGAACTATTTATAATTTTGAGGCTAAARCCAGCAAAACAAAGGAATGAGTGTTAGAAACTGCAGAGTGCACTTGGAAAACACTGAATTTTGGGATCTTCCAAGCCATTGCTGTCAAGGACCTTGCTATGGGGGTAAAATGGATGATWTGAAGTTCTTGCTTGGCAAAAATAAGATGGAAGAGGTGTAAAATCAAATATATTTTTTAAAATTATTCCTTTYGATTCCTCAAGGTACGGATGGGGTGAGGGGAGCAGACTGTGGGATGTGGAATGGGAATGTGCTGGGATTTGGCTGGCAGGAGCAAGAGCTGAGGACAACCTTCAGGACATGCTGCTCCCTCTCCAGTCACTCCWAAGGAAACTCGCCATGTCCAAAATTTCCATGGCTTCTGCCTGCCTTTTTTCCCTATAAAATCCCCCAAAATGCACCAAGGGATCCGATGGGAATTATCAAAGGAAGAAGGAGCKTWTGGAATTCTGGGATCTCCYAGGCAYAACTGCCAGATGCAAGTCAGGAACGAGCCTGGTGCATCCTGGTGGAGGAAAACCCCAAAGCTACAGAGGTTTTGTGCAGTTCTTTCATGGGAATGAGGCATTTGGAGATGGGATCCAGGGTTTGGAGCAGGCAGGGCTGAGGCTGACARAGGTCTGGAGGTCACTGTGGTGACATGTGGACTGTGGCCAGTGGGAACTGCCTCTCCCTGAGGAAAAGAATCATTTGGATCATGGAAACACTTGAATCATGGCCTTATTCTAAAAAAAAACCCTCAATATTTGCTTTCCTTCTTTTTTCTGGGCAAGATCTGTCTGGATATGGGAGCAGCCTGTGGTGACACAGATTCCATCAGCACCAGCAGGAGGAGGGAARTGCCATGTACTGTCAGAAAAGCAGGAAAATGCCTGGAAAAGGCCATTATTTCAAAGGGAAAGAGGAATGAGGGAAGGCAGAAAACTGGAAACAAGGAAAAGGAGCAGAAGATTCCCCAAACAATGGCATCAATGCGGTGAAAATGCTGATTTACCCCCCCAGAGTGAGGAAGTTCCCTGGCTAGGAGGCTGGAGAAGTTACAGATTCCATAAAATCCAACATGGATGATTGCCCTGGCTTGGCACTGCCCYTTTATTCCCGAGGCAATTCCTTCCCTTCCATCCCAGCCCCCACAAAGGGCACCTTARGTAAGTGGCATTTGGCTGGGCACAGGTGAGGCTGCTCCGTGCCCTGCATCCCAACCCCAGAATTCCCCAMCACATCCAGGGGCTCAGCTGGACCCCACAGCACACAGGGAACACCCTCCAGACACTCCAAGGAAATGCTGGAGCACAGGGAAATATTGAAAATTAATTGAAATATTGAAATTAAAATTCAGCTGGGTTTGGTGTGTTGTTTGTGTTCAGGGTGTGCTCACACTCAAACACTCTTGGAACCTTTTCAGAGTGATTTTCTTAATTTCTACATTTATTTCTTTCTTCTCTGAGCTTAAAACAGTTCCAAATCACCTAAAAATTGAGTTGAAAACATTCCCTTTTTTCCATTTAGAGGGATCCCACCTCCTTTACMAGTTGATCCAAGTTCCATCTCCAAATGAAACATTTTAATTCTTTTTTCACTGAACACCACAGATGCTGAGTCTGGTCCCATCCTGCTCCCTAATTCCCAGCTAGAGCATCTTTCCCTCATTTCCCTGGATAGGCTGCTGGGATCAGATGAGCTCCATGACAGATGTTCCAGGGAATTAATGWGAATAACCCCAAACACCAGTGACTCTGAGCAATTAAAATCCCCAAGAACACTCTGGAGCTGCTACAGCTCATAACCAGCTTGAGGTTGTTATTACCGCTTGGATTTAAATAAAAAACAAACCAAAACCATCAAACYAATGAAAAAAGCAGGAAATCTGCAGGATTCCAGAATTCTGAAGGAATGGGAAAGTAATGGATATATGGCTGTGTGAAGAAGGATTAAAAAATTCACATTACTCAAAGTTTTCTGGTTCAATTCCCACACTCAACTGGTGCATATTTTGGGATTTAAAAGGTGGATCCTGCAAGAGGAAATTTAGGAAATGAACCAGTGAGATCCTCACYGATTTTCCTGGATTTTATTTCATCTTTTGATGGCTGTTTATGGTTTYAGCAGGATAAATGACCCTCAGAGGCAGCCCCAATCAGCTGTAATGGCACCCAAATCGACTGTTTGGGGTTAGAGATTTGTGGGGAGGGAAAAGAAGCCTCTCAGCCAGGATTCCCATGGGAAAAAAGGTGGAAAGGAGGGAGATTTGTAGCCAGCAAAAACTGTCTCCAAGTCTTTTCCAGGATTTAGCTCCAAGAGTGCCCTGCTCCAATCACCCTGAGCTGAGAGAGTGAAGAAAAAAATGTGCCCTGAAGGCTCTGAGTTCCTGAGCTCTGAGATGAACTCCTGGGCTCTGAAATGTGTTCTGAGATGAATTCATGGGTCCTGAGATGAATCCATGGGCTCAGAAATGAGTCCTGGAATCAGTTCAGGGGGCCTGAAATGAATTGGTGGGCTCTGAGATGAACTGATGGGCTCAGAAATGAATACCTGGGTTCTGAAATGAATTCACAGGCTCTGAAATGAATTCTTGGGTCCTGAAATGAATTCACAGGTCCTGAAACGAATCTGATGGGCTCTGACACAAATTCCTAGGTTCTGGAATGAATTCGATGAGCTCTGCGATGAAGTTTCTGGGTCCTGAAATCAAATCATGGGCTTCTGAGATTGAATTTTCTGGGCTCTGTCATGAATCATGAGCTCTGGATGATTTTCTGGTCCTGAAATCAAATCATGGGCTCTGAGATGAATTTCTGGCTCTGTCATGAATTCATGAGCTCTGAAATAATTCCATCGGTTCTGAAACGAACTAATGGGCTACTAAATAAATTCACAGGCCATGAAATGAATTCCTGGGCTCTGCAGCGAAGCCCCGGGCTCTCCCACACGAGCACACGGCGCCTGGCAAAGTTGCCGGCTGCTGCCTTTGTTCCCGGAATAAAGGGCTGGATTCCTCCGGAGAACGGCGGCTGAACGAGGGCCGAGGCCCCGCACTCGACATCCCTCGGCTGCTTTTCTGCTCCATCCACCGCCGGCAGAACCCACCAACGACCCCGCGTTCCTCCTCCCACTTCAAACCACAGCTCCACTTGGTTTAAACCCAGTTTAAACCCAGTTTAAACCCGGCAGAGCTTACCATGTGTGTGCCACCGTGAAGCGACGGCGCTGGCGGATGCTTTTATTCACCAGCAACTTTCTGAAAAAAGCGGGAGAGTTCCTGGGCGAGCTCGAGGAGAAATCTTTGGCGACGTGGGTCTGTTCCCGGGCAGCTTGGGCAGCTCCAGCTCCAGGTGCATCTGCTCCTTGAAAGTCCTGATGTAAACCTCGGCCTCGGGAGTGGCGAGTTCCCGGGAAGGCTCCCTGGCCGTCATCGCTGCTGCGGCGCCGGGCGAGCTGCGAGCGCTCAGCGACGGCCACGGGCGCGCATCCCGAGCAGCGCCGGCTGCCAGCGCGGAGCTGCCCCGCTCACTCTGCGGGCAGCATCCGCGGCAGCGCGACCCGGCAGCGCGGCCACAAAGCCCCGGCTTCTTGCTGGGAAGGTGCTCCCGGTGTTGTTGTGGCCGCTCATGAAAAATTCATCAGCCTCTGCTCCAGCATCCCGCCCTCCCCGAGCGGAATAGCGGCGGGATTTCAGGGATCAGTCAGGGAATCGCGCGCTGCTCCAGCATCCCGCCCTCCCCGAGCAAACACGGCTGGGATTTCAGGGATCAATCAGGGAATCGCTCACTGCTCCAGCATCCCGCGCCTCCAGGAGCGAACAGCGGCGGGGATTTCAGGGATCAGTCAGGGAATCGCGCACTACTCCAGCATCCCGCCCTCCCTGAGTGAACACGCTGGGATTTCAGGGATCAGTCAGGGAATCGCGCGCTGCTCCAGCATCCCGCCCTCCCCGGGCGAACAGCGCGGGATTTCAGGGATCAGTCAGGGAATCGCGCGCTGCTCCAGCATCCCGCCCTCCCCGGGCGAAACAGCGCTGGGATTTCAGGGATCAGTCAGGGATCGCGCGCTGCTCCAGCATCCGCCCTCCCCGAGTAAACACGGCCGGGATTTCAGGGATCAGTCAGGGAATCGCGCGCTGCTCCAGCATCCCGCCGCCGCCCGAGCGAACACGGCGGCGGGATTCAGGATCAGCCCCGGGCACCGCGCACCCTGCGCCCCCAGGCCCGGCTCTCATTGAGAATTATTTCGCCCGCACGGCGCTGGCTCCACCCCAGCCGCGCTCATTGGCTCGGGGTTATTCTGACAGCCGGACTTTGTCCTGCCCTGCGGGCAGCGTGGGACAGCCCCAGGAGATTTTAAGGACCTGCCCAACATCCCGATGCTGCTCCCCGGCTATGGGAGGGATGGGAGAGCGCTAAGAGTGGAGATAAAAGGGAACAAAAACAAAGGAATTCTGTAGTGCAGGAACAAAGCGCACGGGAATTCCTGCTCCATGGAAAGGCTCCACCGTCCTGGGATGCAGAGCCAAAGGGTCCAACCTCTGCCAAATCAAAGGATGGGGGAGCTGGCAGCTCCCTGCCAATTCCAGTAATTTTTGGTGTATGTATTTAAAACAGAAAAAACACAGGATTTTTATCTCTGGATATAAACACCATGAAAGCAAGTTCTACTTTTCCAAGGATAAAAAGCAACATTCAGGTAAAGAAGTTAAAGACAAAGAGTGTAAGAGCACAATAACTCCCTGAGGGATTTTTTAAAATAAGGTGGCCAAAATGCAAATACAAGAAATGTTTTTAAAGGAGGAGGACTCAGGGAGAGCACGCAAGGAAAGTACTCTGGTTGCTCCATGCAGGCATCAATTACAGCAAATCCCTCTCCAGTGGGTTTTCCATCAAATATCCCAAAACTCCTGCCAGGAACACCAGTGTGCCTTCCTCAGCTTCCAGCAAAGCCTCATCATAGAGAACTTCCCTAGAGAGGAGTTCCCAGACACCCCACCCAGCCTGCCCTGTGCCCTAGACCCAGTTATTAAAAACCAAAATAAACCTAAATATCCACCCAAGCCTCGCTAAGGGCACTGGAACTGCAGTGGGATTTAATCCTGAGAGCTTCAGGCAGCAGCACAARGGGAATATTGGATGATTTAGGAATTCTGACGTGGTAGGCTGGGATCTGTTACTCCACTGACAGGCAGGGAGAGACCAAGGGCAGCCTGGGAGCTGAAGGGGGAARCAAATCCACACAGATGCTTTGGAGCTGGAATTCCCAACAGAAKTAAAATCTGGAATTCCAAACAGAAACAACAACAACAAAAAAATGGAATTCCAAACAGACATAAAAAATGGGATTCCTAACAGGAAGAAAAAAAATGAAATTTCCAATAGAAATAAACAATGGAATTCCAAACAGAAGTAAAAATGAACTTTCTAACTCTAATGGGATGTTGGAGGGGGRTTGTGAGGATACAGCTGCTACTGGAGAAATTTCCATGCCCTTCCCTAKAGKTTTCCAAAGGGCAGGGAGAGCAGAGGGAAATCCCATTTCAAAAGCAATAAAACTCTTTTCCAAAGTGTCCATTAAGGAAGTGCTTCCTTAACTTGGCCATCCATAAATCAGTAATGGACTGGCAGCCCCACTGGCCAAGGTCCTGTGCTGAGATGGGCAGAGAGATCCCAGAGAATGGAGCTGKTGAGGAGGGAGAGGAGCCTGGGGGAGGAAGAAAGGCTCCATTCCCTTGGGGAAGGAGGAGAGGGAACACCAAGTGCCATCCATTGGAATGCCAGAGCTTCTCCAAGCTCAGCTTGCCTGCAGCACTTTGAGGGCTCATCCTGAGTATYGGAGATGTTTCCAGCACCTTCCAGCTCCTGGTGCCAACAGATCCACACTTCCCTGACAAAATTCCATGGGAAAGGTCCCAGCAGAGCTCTCCTGGAGTTCCAGCTCCCARTCCTCACACTGCCAACTCCTGGTGTTCCACACACACAGGACCCTGCAGCCAACATCTCCCAATTCTCCAGGGATTTACAGCTTGGAATTCTGGCCAGACARGCTGCTTCACTCCAGGATGAGCCAAGAGGAGGTGAGAAGCAGARACTGGAGCTAACTGGCAGGAAAGCTGGGATCTGAAAGTCCTGGCAGGAATTCCCTGTGTTTGCAGGGAATAGAGAGCACCCAGGGCATCAGAGCTTCTGGGGGGTCAGGGAATCASGGKATGGTTTGGGTGGGAAGGGAACTTAAATCCCACCCAGTGCCACCCCTGCCATGGCAGGGACACCTCCCACTGCCCCAGGCTGCTCCAGCCCCAGCACCCAACCTGGCCTTGGGCACTGCCAGGGATCCAGGGGCAGCCACAGCAAAGCTGGGAATTCCTGCTCAGGAATTCCTTCCCAATATCCCAATATCTCAATCTACCTTCTTTCAGCTTCCAGCCATTCCCTGTGTCCTGTCCCTGCAGGCCTTGTCCCCAGTCCCTCTGCAGCTCTCCTGGAGCCCCTTCAGGCCCTGGCAGGGGCTCTGAGCTCTCCTGGATCCTTCTCCTCTCCAGGTGAGCACCCCCAGGTGTCCCAGCCTGGCTCCAGAGGGGCTCCAGCCCTGCAGCAGCTCCATGGGTTCCTCTGGGCTCTCTCCAGGGCTGGGGCAGCTCTGCAGGTGGGGCCTCACCTGAGCAGGGCAGATCCAGCCCAGTCTCACCCATCATCACTCCCAGCCCTCCCAGGGCCGTTTCCCATCTGCTCATCCCAAGCCTGGATTGACCCTGGTTTACAAATGAAAACGATTCCCTGAAGAGCCCAGAACACCCTGCACTGGTCTGTCCATCCCCACAGATGACTGTCTGCAGCCCAAGATAACAATTCCATCAGAACAGAGAGCAGAAATATGAAGGAATTGTTGAGGAGGCGGAAAAGATGATTGAAGGAAAGTGCCTGGCAGGAAAATGAGACCACTTGGAAGAAAACGGACAATTAAGGAAACTTTCAGAAGTTTAAGTGCATTTGGGTGAGATTCTATCCCTGCTGCCCAACTCGCTGAAGAGTCTGGAAGTGCTAGAAGTTTCAATATATTTGATTAAAATAACTGATAGGGTGGCAAACAACATTTCCAAGCCCGCGACTCCTCATCAAAAGCTGATCTTGAGTGTGCTGAGAGCAATTGCTAAGCAACAAGAACACATCTTTCTTCCTCAGCAGCACCATTATTTACCTGTTCCCAGAGCTGATAGCCAGGATGCAGTAAAACACCAGGGAAAAGGGAATTCTGGAGTGTCCTACACGCTCCAGTAGCAAAGGAAAAGCTTTTAGCTGYCTTTTCACAGCACTTTCAGCCAGGGGCAGAGCAATTGGAAAATTCTTCCTCAGAGCACATTTAGGTAAAAAACAGTCAGGAATTCCCRTCTCTTACTCCAGCCCCTGTTCCATCCATCCCAAGGGCATCCCAAAAAGATTCCACCAGCCCCACAGCAAATTAATGAAAGAAATTATTTCAAGGGACTGTGCTTTGCTGCTGCAYCTTGGGCTTCTTTTTCCAAGCAAGGAAACCCAGGGGAAAACATATTTTTAATCAAGTACAAAGTCTCCTTTCCAGAAATCCTGGCTGATAGAATTCCCCCTTTAACAGGAAAAATAAAATCTTTATTAAACTTTCCAAACAATCTGAAAATTAAGATTTTTCTTTATACAATAAAAATCACAGATCCCCTCTGGGTGTTTTAATTGCTGTGCAGTAATTTGTTATTTAATCCATGYAATATCCATGTGCTCCTGGAGCAACAGGGGCTGTTCCTTCARTAGTTCTGGAATTACTTGGAAGGTCCCTCACACACAGCAGCATTTCCTTGGCTCAAATCAGGCCCAGSATTGGAAAGGTCAGGAGAGATGGACAATGCCAAACATTTATAAAAGCTGAAGATGCACKAGGGAAGGATTCAACCCCTTAAAATCCCTTTTAGACTAAAATTAGACCACATTTGATGGGAAAAAAAGCCCATTATTGGGCCAGGACATGATGGGATTTCACAGCACCGTCCCTACTTAAGGTGGATTTCTGCCAAATGGGTTGGGAAAGGATCCARGATGGAATTCCAGGGGAGAAATTCCAGGAGCCAACCAGCTCCATTAGCTCTGGGAGAGATGAACATGAGCCTGAAGAGGAGGCAGGGAAATCAGCCAAAGCTCATTCCCAGTAGGAGATAAAAGGAAGGGAGGAATGTCTGGGTTTGGGAAAGAGTGGGAAAACGAGATTTTAAGGAAAAGCAACCCTATAAAACAACAACTTTTTCTTGGACTAAACCAACACAGAGACTGGAGAGAGAAAAAACCTATAAAACAACAACTTTTTCTTGGACTAAACCAACACAGAGACTGGAGAGAGAAAAAAGAAGGAATGAGAGAGCAGAGAATACAGGAATTGTCATTTGTACTGGAAAATAACTGGGTGACAGAGCCAGCAGCAGAGCACAGAATAAATCTGTGGTGGAAATGTCACAGGAGTGACAGGGATGTGATCCTGAGCTCAGCCCCTGAGGCAGCAGCTGGAGCTGCCAGGATGAGGCAGCACCAGGAATAAATCACAGCAACCCCGGCAGTGGAGACAGGCAGAGACYGAGAAAAAGGATCAGAGAGAGAAATGTCTGGAGCAAGGCAAGGAAAACATCAAGGAGCTGGGAGCTGGAGGAGGGAAGCAGCCAGGAGAAGAGAAGCCAGGGAATGAGGCTTGAATGTGGAACTGGGAGTGGATTGAAATGTCAGGATAAGGAGTGACAGGCAGGGATTGGAGTGAGAGCAGTGGCTGTGGGGAAAGAGAGGGGAAGGAGGCAGGGATGGGGAAAGGGGAGCTGGGAGCAGCTCTGTGAAAAGCTGGAAAACATCCCCAGGAGATCCAAGGGACTGCAGGGCAGGATGTGCTTGTGGCACAGAACCCTTTGTGSGTGGGGAGCCACAAAGAACCCATAAAGAACCCACAAAGAACCCTCTGTGTACAAACCCCTTTGTCTGTGGGACCTCTGCAGGGATGGAGCAGCTCTGGAGACACAACAGGAGTGGAGAAAAAGGGAAAAGAAAGGAGAGGAGCAGGGAAGGGACTGAGGTGAGGGGAAACAACAGAAAATAGAATTCATTTTTTCCCTTATTTCCCTTCCATCACATCCAGGAGATGCCCTGTGTCCARCCCAGGTGACTGCCACTAATTCCAGAACTAGACCAGTCCTAGTTAATTCCACTCCATCCCAGTCCCAGTTTCACTTTAGCTCTCTCAGAGAAGCAGCAAATCTGCTTCTAGGCCTGACCTAAACACCCCATTGGCATTTTAACCATCCCACCCAACCCMGGGGAGTAAAATGGTGATTTCACCTGAAAAACAGGAATTCACCATTGGAATTTCAGCTGCACTGGATCAGCCACATCTCCAGAACACCCAAACCAAAGCCAGGGTTTGACTGGAACAAAAATGGAACAGCAKAGAAATTTTGGGGAGGATCATCCCTTCATCTGTGAGGATGCTGCTCCTTTATCCCTTCTTCCCAGAGATAAAGTCCCCAAGGCCAGGCTGGATGGGGTCTGGAGCACCCTGGGACAGTGGAAGGTGTCCCTGCCCGTGGCAGGAGATGAGAAGATCCTTAAAATCCCTTCCAGCCCAAACCAGTCTGGAATTCTACAGAATAAAAAAATCTTCAACCCTCCCTCAATCACCTCCTTTTAYCAGAAGGCTGAACAAATCCCAGGAAAATCTTTCCAGCCCAAAAGCAGAAGGTTTCATGGTGTTCAGCTGGTCAATTTTTAAGGGAAAAAAACTCCCCCAAAACCACCTGCCTTTGCATCTGCTGCTTCACAGGCTGAGCTGCTAAAAGATGGCTCCACAACAGAAAACTGGAAATAAATTACATGTTTAAGGATTTTCCTTCTCCTTCCCTGAAAGTTTCCTGCAGCAAGAGAAGCAGAATCCATCCCTAATTACAGGTTTAAATGACAAATTCCCCACYTTTGAGAGGCAAAAAAAAAAATTAATAACAATCCACTGTTATTTAGATTCCTGCTGGGAGATGAAGATGTTTTATATCTAATAAAAAAAAGATAATTTGAAATTGTCAAATAGTKAAAGATATCAAAGATAGTTTGAAATTATCCAGTCTGGATCTCCATTCCCACAGATTTGGGGGGCCTGGAATTTTTGGGAAGGGAATTTTTGGTTGGGAAACCAACAAAAAAACTGAACTAAACCAACCAAAAGCTGAACTAAACCAACCAAAAACTGAACTAAACCAACCAAAAGCTGAACTAAACCAATGAAAAACTGAACAAAACCAACCAAAAGCTGAACAAAACCAACCAAAAGCTGAACTAAACCGTAAGTTTTCCAGTATTAAAACACCCAGAATCTCAACAAGGCCAAGAAGGCCCAGAATAATTTCCAGATGAGTCCCAAAACATCAATTCCATCTTTAGGAAATATTCCCTGGGAGTGGYGAGTGGTTGGGTGCTCATCTGCTCACCCTGAATTAATCCCCCACGTCAGGCAGGCCCTGCTTCTGGTTGAGCTGAGCTTTACAAGGTGTTCCCTGGCACAGGAAATTATTTGCATTCAGCACACGCATGAAGGGTTTGGGAAGAACAGCAAACCCGGTGCCTCTCCCTTCCCATTTGTCCTAAACTGGATTTGGAACAGTTTTTTCCATATTAAATCCCCCACAAAACACAATTTATCTGCCAAAAAATACAACTTCATACCACYCTGTGATGCCCTTTTTTCTTACAGGTATTTCTGCTGTTCCCTCCTAGTAACTGGGAATAAATTGATATTTATAAATTCATTATAAATTTATATCATTTAGATTTTATTATCAAATTATATAAGCCACCAGGGTGTGATGTAAGAAGGGAATTTGCTTAGCAACTTGGGATTGTGCCTGATTTATTCCCAGAGAACACTGAAATGCCTTCTATATATCCAGAGTGAGTAATCCCATATGTCAGAGCAATCTGTATTAATTGTGATTATTTCCTCATTTCACAGCTATAGATTACAGAAGGTATTTGTAATATCTTACCACCAAAATTCAATTTATTCCTCACAGGCAGAGACCTCCAGGGTGACTCCAGAGAAAGGAGAAGCTGATGGAAAAAATCTGAAAATTTTGTYTATSCTGATGAGAAAGGCTTTGTGTTAAATACAGAGATGGAGCAGGGAAYATTCCTTCCTGGAAAGGCTTTTCCAGCCCAGGGCAGGGGTGGAATCTCCATTTCTGGTGGGATTTAAAAGCTCTGTGGATGTGGCACTTGGGGACATGGATGGATTTGATGACCTCAGAAGCTTTTCCAACCTAAACAATTCCCTGATTTTTTAATACAACGACAAATACAAAAAAAACCCCCAAAATATTGCTCTGTCACTTCTTGGTGCTCCCAAATAATCCCCTGGATCTCATCCAGACACCCACTTTGCCCAGCCATTTTTTCATCCTGCCARGGATTCCCATGGAAAACTGCCCAAAAAAGGGACAAAAAAGGAATTTTGGAGCACCCTCCTCTTCCTTGCCACATAAGGACTGAAACCATCGTCACCAGCCCACAAATTCCTCTGCTATTGGTCCCACAATGGCTGAGGAACAGAAAATTCCACCTTCTATCCAAAGTTTTGTATTCCCCTCCTGCTTTCCCAGACTTTCAGTCGATTTACAGAAATAATCCCAGTTTAATTCCAGTTATTTTATTTCTTTGTGTCTCAGCTCATCTCCCCCTTATCAGCTCCCTCGGATTAACCAGAATCAGGTTTATAAGGTGGATTTTTTTACAGCTATTTTTCCCTAAGGAATTCCAGGCAAAACTCCCAACATTCCCTGCTCAACAGCTTCCAGCTTTGCCAGTGCCTCCCGTTTTGGAGCTGGGAAAGAGCAGGGTTTGCTCTGCTGTCAGAATTCCCAGGAAGCTTTGTCCATTATGGCTTAATTAAAGGAATCAATCCTCAGCCAAAACTCCTCGAGAGCAGCTCAGTGCCACTGCCAACAGGAACAGGGTCAGGGAGGGGGTGGCTGGGGCCTGGCCAAGCAAACCAAAAATTCCATGATTTTMTAAGGGATAAAAGGTCTCCAGTGCTGGGGTGAGGCAGCAGCACGAGACAATCCTGCATTCCCAATCCRCTGCTTCCTCCCAGGGACATTCCCAGGGTTCTCCAGGCCTCTGCTCCAAATATTCCAGCAGGGAATTGCCACAAAAGGGAAAGCTGGAAATATTCCCAATGGAGGTACTGAAAACACATCAGGAAAGGTCCAAAGGCATCGCAGACTGCCAGGGCCAGGTGGACCAAGAGGAATTTGGGAAACTCAGGGAGCAACCTGGCCACAAGTGTTTAAACATGGGATTTATAGGTGGATTTGGGGGAGTTTTGCTGGGAAATCACAAAATSATGGAATCACAGAATCATTAAGGTTGGAAAAGACCTTTAGGATCAGCAAGTCCAACCCTCAGCCAGCACCACCTCCATGTCTACCACTGACCACATCCTCAGGTGTTACAAACTAAAAACTGACCTAAACCAACCAAAAACTGACCTAAACCAACCAAAAACTGAAGGAAAATAACCAAAACTGACCTAAACCAACCAAAAACTGAAGGAAAACAACCAAAACTGAACTAAACTGAACAAAAACTGGACAAAACCAACCAAATCCTGAACTAAAATGCCCAGTTTTTCAYTTAAAAAACTGAAGTAACCTGTTTTTTTTCATTTAAAAAGCTGAAGAAAACCAACCAAAACCTAAACAAAACCAATCAAATTCTAAACAAAGCCAACCAAAAAACTGAACAAAACCAACCAAAAACTGAATAAAACAACCAAAACCTGAACAAGAATAATCAAAACCTAAACAAAACCAATCAAATTCAGAACAAAACCAACCAAAAGCTGAACTAAGCCAACCAAAAACTGAATGAAACCAATCAAAAACTGAAGGAAAATAACCAAAAACTGAACTAAGCCGACCAAAAACTCGATAAAACCACCCAAATCCTGAACTAAAATAACCAGTTTTTCAGTTAAAAAACTGAAGTAACCTGGGGTTTTTTTCAGTTAAAAAGCTGAAGGAAACCAACCAAAACCTAAACAAAACCAATCAAATTCTGAACAAAACCAACAAAAAAACTGAACTAAACCAACCAAAAAATGGAACAAAACCAACCAAAAACTGAACTACACCAGTCAAAAACTGAATAAAACAACCAAAAACTGGACAAAAATAATCAAAACCTAAACAAKACCAATCAAATTCTGAATAAAAKCAACAAAAAATGGAGCAAAACCAATCAAAAACAGAACAAAAGGAACCAAATCGTGAAGAGAATAACTCTGATGATGGACTCATGGGAGGGTTTGGGCTGSGAGGGCCCGTGAAGCTCAGCTCACTGCAAAGCCCAGGGATGGATGTCCTGGAGCAGCTGAGCCCCAGCAGGTTGTGCAGGTGAAAACAAACGGGGTTTGCTCTTTCCCTGGAGATGAGTTATCATTAGTCAGAAAAMCCTGTCAACCTCGTGTCTGATTCAGCTTTTCCATCAACTCTATTTCCATAATTTTCATTTATTTTCTCTGTTAGCGAGGGTGAAGTTTGAAGAAAATATTTCAGAAGCCTCGTTGTCTTCTGCTGATTAACAGTGACTCATTTCTTCCCCTTCCACACACATCCCAAGCTGTCTTTTTGCACTCAGGATTGAGGTGTATAATTAAAATTGAATCATTAAAAGCCTTTTTTTTTTTGTGTGCTTCTGTTTTCAACCACTTTCATCTCCAGGCAAAACCCTGCAGCTCCAAACTTACAGGCTCATCCTTGATAAAATTATTGAGATCACCTTGCAATTCACACAGAAAGGGYATGTTATGTGGAGTATTTGAAGTAAAATTCAATGAATTCAATAAATGGAATTAAAAMATTAGGTGGCAACAACAAAATAAAAGTTGTGGATAACAAGTGATTTTGAAATAACCATAATTTTAACTCCTGACCTATGATTAATCCATCTTAAAATTCCWCTGGGTAACTACACCTCATATTAATCATAGTTCTTTTATTTAGGCCTCCAAGAAAACATAAAAATACAGGTTTTTGAAGCTGCAAGAGCTTCAGCAACTGATGGCACCAGCCAAAATCTAAATATAGGCAGACAAAACACTTCTCTGGGTATTTTTAGCTGAGAAATAACAGCAGATTCAAGTCAGAGAGAGCAAAATCACCTTTTTTTTTTTCCCAGGTGTTTTTTTGGGGTAGGTTGGCATTTGKAATGACACAGCAGCGGCGACCCTGGGATATTTGGCCTGCCCACGTTTTTTTGTTGATAGAAAGGATTTTTGGGGTTTATTTTGATAGAAGATCTCTGGGATTTGGGGTGGGATGCCAAATGTGATCCCTCAAAGCCCTGAGTGCCACACACAGCCATGGCTCGGGTTTGTGGCCTGGACTGAGCCTCAATTCCACATGGGAATAACCCCATCCCAACCACACCAGGAATGTGGGATATTCCCTGTGGGGAAAACCTTCAGAACATTGGAATAACCCCATTCCCAACCACACCAGGAATGTGGGATATTCCCTATGGAACACCTCAGAACATTGGAATAAACCCCACCCCAACCACACCAGGAATGTGGATATTCCCTGTGGGAACACCTCAGAACATTGGAATAACCCCACCCAACCACACCAGGAATTGGTATTCCCTATGGAATACTACAAAATATTTGCCAATAACCCCATCCCAACCACGGATATTCTTCCCTGTGGGAACACCTCAGAACATTGGGATTTTTTTCCTTCAGGTTTTTATTTTTCACCCCACATGGGAAGCCAGCTCATTTTTTTTTCCCTATTCCAAGTTTACAGCACATTCCCTCAGTTCWCATCTCCTGGAGTTTGAAATTATCTAAGAAATAAAACTCCAGTTTCTCAGGGCATTATCACTAGGTCAGGAACAGCACTGAAAAAACAAAGAAAATTTTTGAAAACCCCAAAACCACATTTCTCCAAAACATCATCTCCTTCTGAATTTCTGGGATTCATCCTACYGTTCCTGTTAAAGCTTCCCAAATATTTTATTTCATCCATGGGATATGGAAGGAGCATCAGCTTGGTTTCCCAGCCTGATTCCAGCTTTGTTATCCTTAATTCTCCATGCAAATCCCATCCCCTTTATCATCCTAACTTTCCTTATCTGTCCCTCAATTAATCCCCACTTATCTGTCCCTCAATTAATTCCCAGTTTATCAATCCCCCAATTAACTCCCATTTTATCAATCTCTCAATTAATTCCCATTTTATCCATCCCCCAATTTCAATCCCCCATGTAACTGTCATGTTATCAATCGCTCAATTAATTCCCATGTTATCAATCCATCAACTGCTATTTTATCAATCCCCCAATTAATTCCCATTTTATCAATCCAGCAATTAATCCCCACTTATCTATCCCCCAATTAATTCCCATTTAATCAATATCTCAATTCATTCCCATTTTATCAATCCCCCATTAATTCCCAGCAGCCAGCCAGGGCTGGCTCTGGCTGGAGCCAGAATTCCAAGGAAGGTTTGGAGTCACTCAGTGCCCAAAATTTATCCCGGATTTCGGGCTGATTTAGCTCTTAACGCTGTTTTTAATTTGCTGCCCACCACCACCATCTGGAGAYCAACGGGAGTACTACAGGATTGGAGACTGAGGAGATTTATCCCAATTCCAGGTGGATGTGGGGAATAGGATCAATCCCTGTATATCTTCCTTACAGATTCTCATCTCCAGGCTCCACAATAAAATAATTCCAGAAGAAAAAGGCCATAAGTGAGGGATAATAAGGCAGTAAATCTATATTTTAAGGAAGTATTTTTTGCTATATCCCAAATATTTATCAGCCTCTCCAATCCCTAAAAAAGTGCATTCCAACATTTAATATTAAACCAGATCAACTCCTCATGGAATTCTTAAAGCCTTGATTTCCTCACGCTTTGGGATTCACCATAAATCCCATTTTTGTTTCAACATCAAAATTTGCTGCAAACCCTTCAAAATATCCAAATATTCCCCACACACCTGAAGGAAACYTGGAGAAGTGGTGGGAATGAGCTGCCAAATCTAACCCAGGAGATGCTAAGGAGCAAAAAAAAAAAATTGGGAAAAGAACTCTTCTGGATGCTCCAAGTGTAGCTACAAATTTATTCTTCACACCCTCATCTTCCCTCCTGCCTGGATTTCCTAACACAAAGCTGGAGTCAGAAAATARGGAGCAGGATTGGGGAAACATTTGAACAACTTGGATGAAAATAGGGACAAAAACTGTGGAGAAGAAGCTTGGAAGACTTCTCCACTCAGAGTGTCACCTGAAGATCTCTATCCCATGTCCCTCCTGCCTTGCAGGATCCAGAAAAGCTGTTTTGTGAGAATATTCCCTTCCTTTCCCACAGAAAATGTTATTCCATCACACCTGGTTTGGAATTACTGCTTTGGGTTCAGCATACCTTATTTTTTTTGGCTGTCTCCAGAATCATCTTCCATGTTTTATCCACTTTTTTCCTTTAAATCTTCAATTAATTTGGGTTTTGAATCACTAATAAGCACTGAGCTTGCAGCTCTGTTGGATTTCTATCCCAAAACTATGATCTTCTCCAACCTTAACATTCCTTGATTCCATGGCTGTGCTCTCTGAGTCTCTGGGAATTCTGTAGGGAAYAACTGCCTGGAATGGGGCAGAGCTCAGTGCTAACCTGGTCCAGAACCCCTCAATGCCTAAAACTTCAATAAAAAATGGGAATGTTCYGCCCAGTTTTTACAGGATCAGCCAACATAAGTGGTAAGGGAGGTGAGGATTAGGACTGAAATAAAAAATGGGAATTTTAAACCCAGTTTTTGTAGGATCAGCCAATGTAACTGGATAAAGAGGTGAGGATTAGGATTGAAATAAAAAATGGGAATTTTAAACCCGGTTTTTATAGGATCAGCAAATGTAACTGGATAAGGAGGTGAGGATTAGGATTGAAATAAAAAATGGGAATTTTAAACCCAGTTTTTGTAGGATCAGCCAATGGAAGTGCTCAGGGAGGGGAGGAGGATGCAGCTGCATCCCAGTCACACCAGTAGCTCCCAGTTCCTGTGTAGAACCGGGAATTTTCAGCACTACAGAAACAGCAACAACCCGTGTCAGGGCTCCAGGAAAATCCACACGCACGGATCCTGCTGAACCGGGAGAGAGGAGCAGCGATGCCCTCTTGTGTTCCAAGAGATAAATCCATGACAAATCCCTGGCAARTCCTCCCAAACCATGGACAGAGGCACATTCCAAGCTCAGAGCGAGTCCATCCTTCCGAGCCCACCCTATGGAAAGGCTCCCGCTGTCAGGAACACAAACTCCTGCCCCACAAAAGGGACATGTGCACAGTGCCCGCAAAGGTGAGCCAACACTTTTATTGCCAAAATTCCCAACCCATCTGAAATTAGGGAACTCGTTTGGTTGCATTTATCCCAGCAATTAATCACAAAACCTGGACAAAAGCTCCTGCAATTCCTCTATCTCAGCTATTCCAGGGCAGTTTAGAAATCCTATTTTCAGCAGGAAAACTCTTTCCAAAGYACTTTAACAAATGGATTTGGGATGTCCTCTAGAGCTGTTCAAATGGAAAGTGCTGAGCTTGACAGAAACCCAGATTCCAAGTTGGAATAATGACGGGAGCATGAACCAGCAAACGGAGCCAAGAAAGTTTAGAATCTAAAACAAATCCTAAACCCAAGTGTGAGCACAGAATTTCAGGTGCAATTAATATAACCTCAAAGCACAACACACATCCTTATTTTGCCATAAAATCCAGTTCCAGCACAGAASACTCAAGGCTTTGCCTTCCTCCTCTCCCTCTGGATTGATTCCCTTGTTTTGGCACTTGACACCAGTTCCAGTTCTGGATCTCACCTRGGAGCAGCCCCCTTGTAATCAGCTCTCTGATGCTTTCTTGGGACTTACCTCYAGATTATGGGATCCTCTCCAGTTGWACAAATGCAGAGAGTYCTGAGCTTAACAGAAACTCAGATTCCAGCTTAGGAACATGCACCAGCAAATGGAGCTGAGAGTGGAGCATTTATAAACTAGAACCTAAAACACCCTAAACCCAAAGTTGAGAGCACAGAATTGAAGGTCACACTGGTGTCACCTCACTATTCCTATGACAAGCAGGACACACATCCTTATTTTGCCATAAAATCCAATTCCAGCACAGGAAAACTCTCCACTCTCTCTCTAGATTGATTCCCTTGTTTTGGCACTTCACCCCAGTTCCAATTTTGGATCTCACCTCGGAGCAACCCCCTTGTAATCAGCTCTCTGATGGTTTCTTGGGGATTTATCTCCAGCTTAACTTTAGATCCCAACGGGGTTTTTCCAAGCCTTTTTCCTCACACGGGGATGGGAAACATCCAGAGAGTCAGAGCCTTTTCCTCAACCCTTTGTGGGAGAGTTTAGCACCATCCTGAACTCGTGTGGGTGCAAAGTTAGGAACACAAATCCTCTGGTTGAGACCGGAATCAGAAGTTTCGAGAGAGGTTTTTAACCAAGTAGAYTTTCAAAAAAACATAAAAATAATTTGTTGTATAAACTTGTATCAGTGATACAACAACTCATAGAGACTGATTAATCAGATTAATATATATGAGATAATTAGATATGTGTTTATAATAAAAAAAGAAGGGAAAAAACCAATTTGAAACCAGAAAACAAACAAACAAATCAATCAATTACTAAAAGCAGAATGAAACGAGACTTACCAGTCGTGGTAGGTGGTGATGGCYATGCTGGGAGGCGGCAGCAGGGGCAGGGTGGTGGGTCTGCACACGATGTCCCTGTCGGGTGTCCTGATGTCCCTGTCGGGTGTCCTGGCCCGCTCCGTCTGCCGCTGGGCCAGCGGGGGCAGCTGCAGGTTCCCCGAGCAGCAGCGGCGGCCCCGCCACAGGTCAATGCCCAGGGCGTGGCTGGAAGTGCTGTAGGATTTGCTGAGCCCACATTCCAGGTAATCCAGGGAGCTCTGCAACAGAGAGGCCTCTGAAATCCCTCCATTCTGGAAACAGAGCATTTCCTACACAATGGCAAAACACATTCGATTCTTCAGCCAGAACRATCCCACCACTCCAGAACTGAATTCTGCAATTTCCTCCACGAGGATAAACCACAGTCAATTTTCCAACCAGAACRATCCCACAACTCCAGAACTGAATTCTACAAAGGATTTCCTCCACAGGGATAAAACACAATTCTCCAGCCAGAACCATCCCAGGAGAAGAGAACTCCACAACTCCAGTGTTGCAGTGTGATGCAATATCCTGCTTCAGTTACCCCAGTTCCTTTCCCAGCCAGGTGTGCCAATACCTTCTCCCTTCCCCTCCTCCTTGCCCCCTTGCTAAGTGCTGTCCGTCAATCTTAACATTCCAGTGAGGGCATTGTCTGATTAGCAAAAGTTCAAAAGATGCTTTTCAGCCCTGGGGTCATTGGGCTATCCAGGTGTCACTTGTCCCCTGAGACTCRCCCCTCCCACCTGGTTGGTGGCACACCTGCCCCTTCCCTCCCCCTGTCCCCAGGCTTAAAAAGACACGGGGACCACGCGGTCTGGTATTCTGTTGGAGCTGTTACAAGATGCAGAGATCTGTGACCCTGGAATAAAGCTCTGGCTCAAACCCTCCGGCAGAATCCGTCTCCTTTTCCCTTCACCATCGCCTAAAGCCTTTCTACCAGAGGTAAAACTGAGTTCCTGCTTGCCTGGACCTGTTCCAAGTGCCAGCTGCCACATCCAGCCAGCCAAAGGTGTCTCTGAGGTGAAAACCATCTCAGTTGCCATCTCTGGTCAAACAGCAAGAGCCAGATGAGCTCAGGCATGTTCCATCTGGTAATATTGGGATCATATTCCAATACTCCAGAACTAAATTCTACAAATAAATTATTTCCTCCACAAGGATAAAACTCAATTCTTCAGCCAGAACTATCCAGGAGATGAGAACTCCAGAAGTCCAGACCTAAATTCTGCAAATTATTTCCTCCCTGAGGGTAAACCATACTCAATTCTCCAGCCAGAACTATCCCACAACTCCAGAACGTAATTCCACAAACAAAGAATTTCTTCCACCAGATATTTACACATAAAAAGGTGGCATCCAGAGCAAATATTCCATAAATCCCAGCAGCARTCCCTGCTCCCTGCCCACACCACACTGCCCAAAGACCACCAGAGCAAAAAGACCTGGATAAAACAACTCCAAACCTTTCCAGCGCTTGAATTCTTCTGTTTTTAATGTGCAGCATTTATTTTCTTTTTCCCATCTAAAAATCCTCCAAGATTACCCATCAACAATCAAAGCCAAACCAGTTTATATTTACCAAAGAAGACAAAATCAACTTTTTAMCTCATTTCCACAATGTAAAAAAAAAGGGAAAGGAAAGAAAAATAAGGAAAAAATAAACTTTCAGCAGGAGCTCACCTCATCTGCAGTCACTGTCATGACACTTCTGCTTTTCTTCATTATCAAGTTTCAAGTGCAGCCCAGGATAAAAAACTTCAGGTAAACAGAATTTCTTCAGAGGGGCAACCTGAAAGAAAAAAAATTGTTATATTATTTCATTTATAAACACATGGAAATTATATCTTTATATAATTAAATTTAAATATATATGTATATAATTATATACATATAGTAATTATATATAATTATATATTGCTTATGTGTTTTAAAATTAATATCTATGAATATGTATGAGTTTTTAGATGTAATTATATATAATATATATAATTATGTACATAAATATATAAATTAACTATTATATATTGCTTATATATTTTAAAATTCATATATATATGAATGAGATATTTAGATATAATTATATAATTATATATTATATAATTATGTGTATAAATACATWATATATAATATAATTATATATTATATAAGTATGTATATAAATATATAAGAAATTCTATTTAAATTATATATAAATTTTATATTTATATATTCTATATTAATTATATTAATTAATCATATGTTAATTAGGATTATTATAGAAATAGATATATAATTTTGGTATATAAATGTTTACATATTTTTGAATACTAAACTGGGTTTGCTAACAAATAAGCCCCTAAATTCCCAGCTGGTTTATTCCTGACTGCCCATTTGGATAAAATTCTGGAATTTTTAAGGTTGGAGAAGATTTTTAGGCTCACCAAGTGCATCCCTGAAGCAGCCCCACTGCGTCCCCAGTGATCTGTGTCCCCAGGTGCCACCCCCCTGTCAGCACTGCCTTCCTGCAGCTGCTTCCCACTCTTATCCCAAATTTTGCACAGCTCCAGGGGCCCTTTTCCTGAGCATGAGGCTGCATCTCCTCAAACCTTGCTGATTTTCATGGAAAACCATCTCCATCTGCTGAAAACCCTGCTGGGCACATTAAAAAATGAACAATTCAAGCCCTGGAAAAGTTTGGAGTTGTTTTATCCAGGCTTTTTTGCTCTAGTGGTCTTTGGGCAGTGTGGTGTGGGAGCAGGGAATGCTGCTGGGATTTATGGAATATTTGSTCTGGATGCCACCTTTTTATGTGTAAATATCTCAGTGTTTCAGCAGCTCAGCACCTGCTGTGGTGATGCATTTTTTATTTCATTATTACCCTAATCATCATCAGAATTCCCTAAGAATTCAACTCCAGTTCTCATTCTCTGGTGGGGTTAGGATTAGGATTAAGGTTAGGATTGGGATTAAGGTAGGATTTGCATAGCCCCCAGGGTGGGTTTAGGGTTAGGATTAGGGTTAGGTTTGGGGTTAGGGTTAAGGCAGGACCTGCACAGCCCCCAGGATGCATTTAGGGTTACAGCTAGGACAGGATCTGCACAGCCTCAGGATGGTTTAGGATTAGGGTTAGGGATAAAATTAAGGCTAGAGCATGACCTGCACAGCCCAGAGTGGGTTTAAGGTTAGGATTAGGGGTAGGTTTGGTGTTAGTGTAAGGACAGGACCTGCACAGCCCCAGAGTGGGGTTAAAGTTAGGATTAGGGGTAGGTTGCTGTTAGTGTAAGGACAGGACCTGTACAGCACCAGAGTGGGTTTAAGGTTAGGATTAGGTAGGTTTGGTGTTAGTGTAAGGACAGGACCTGCACACACCAGAGTGGGTTTAAGGTAGGATTAGGGGTAGGTTGGTGTTAGTGTAAGGACAGGACCTGCAGAACCCCCAGAGTGTTTTTAAGGTTAGGATTAGGGGTAGGTTTGGTGTTAGTGTAAGGACAGGACCTGCACAGCCCCAGAGTGGGTTTTAAGGTTAGGATTAGGGGTAGGTTTTGGTGTTAGTGTAAAGGGACAGGGACTGCAGAACCCTCAGGCTAGTTTAGGCTTAGGACTGGGGTTAGGGGTAAGATTAAGGTTAAGGCATGTCCTGTACAGTGCCCAAGTTGGGCTTATACCCCAGAGAACTGTAAGGATTGTTAAAAACCCAAAATTTGGAAAAATCCCATCTCCACAAAGCTCACCCACAGCACACCCAGGAGTGAGGGAACTCTGGGAATTATGGAATGCCAGCTTGGAAGGAGCCCCCAGGATCCGCTGCTCCAGCCCTCCCTGGCTGCAGCCCTGGCTGGACAGGAGACCCAGCTCCCTCTGCTCCTGAACCTCTCCATGTTGGGAACCCTCTGCTTCCCAGGGGAAACTATTCCCAATGTCCCTTTTATCCATTGTGGAAAATTCCCTCCTTTGCACTTTGAGCAGCACAGAAGTTGTGCTCAAGCAGCAGAACCCAATTCCAGATTAAGTGCAACGATTTTATCAATCTCCAACAATGAAGAGAATTTTAAAGCCCTGTTATTAAAAGGATTATGTGATAAATCCCCAGATATCAATGTTAAATATGGCCACGACATGCACAGATAGGGAAAACATGGAATGACTGCTCACTGCCAGAAAAAATACAAATTCCCTTTATATTTAGACAAAAATTCATGGAAAAACCAAAAGGAAGCAGCAGAATAAAGCAGATTTGTGTTTAATAAAGTCCAATTTGGGCTTAAAAAAGCCCAGTTTGGGGTGTTTGTCACTGCCCTGATCTGCAGGAATTGGGATCCACAAACTGGAGCTGCTCCCTGAAAAGGTTCAATTTCACAAGGAAAGACAAAATAAAGAAACACCAACATAATTAAATATTCAGAGAAACTCCTGAGAATCATGGAATCATCAAGGCCAGAAAAGACCTTTAAGATCATCTATTCCAACCAGCACRACCCCCATATTCTCCATTAAATCTCAACATTCTTTGGGAATCTCCACACATTCTTTGGGAAAAAATCCAAAGCAATGAGAGTTTAAGGATATTTCCCAAATTTTGGTGAACTCCAGGACCAGGCTGGACAGCAGGAAATGGGATGTGGAGGGATGTACCAGGCTGACTGGAAGATCATTTCTGTGAAWATCTGACCCCTCTCACACCACAGCTTTATAAATATTTATGGATTTGTCAAAGTTAATTTAAGCAGAATATGGATAATGATAAAATCCAGCTTTTGCTCTGTGGGAATTGCAGTTCTGAGGCCTGAAGAAAACCCAACACTTCCTTTAGTCATGACTAAATTCRCATTAAAATCTGACTCATTCTTTCCTGTGCCTTCCCAGAAAAATCTGACACCTGGGATATTTAAGGGGAGAATAAACCAGAGCAAAACACTCCAAAGAGACTTCCTGGGAATTCTTTCCTCATGAACATTTTCTCATTGATTCAGACTTTTATTACAGTTCCAGTACCCAAATCCTCCAAAAAAKCTCTGTATCCTAGAACATTAGTTGGGTCTGGGATCAGGGAATGCTGAACAGCAGCYAAGCTTTGCATTTGTTAACAAATTSTGAAGAAGAATCAGTGCTGCAGTTGGGTCTGATCCATTTTCCTGGAATATATCCCATGTGGAATATGAATTTTTTTATTACACCAAGCTTCCACCTGAAGATTTTTGTGTCCCATGTGTTTCAAAACTGGTGGGAAAGCAKTCCAGCAATTCCAGAGGGATCCAGGCAGGGTATGAACTAAAGGGTTCCCAAGAAGCAGCTGACAGTGAGGATAAAATCCCATGGATGCTTTTCCTGATTTTCCTACACACTGGTTACAAAAGAGCTGCCCAGCTCATCCAGTKTGAAACCCATTTACAGCAATTTCTAAAACACATCCTCACATGCAACTTTGGGAGGGTTTGGAATATGAGACCCACGTTCCATCCTGGGCTTTCCCACACATTTGGGCTTCTCCATGGGCAGGGTTAGAGCTCCAGGGGGGTGTGAGGAGCAGAGGGATCCCCTCAGCCTAAGGATCCCCCTGAATCTGAAACAAACACAAACACAGCCAAGGCTGGCTCCCAATCCCATTTGCCCACTCCCTGGATGAACAGCAGTTTTGGGAAGCAGAGCTGTTTATCCAGCTCCTCTCAGCCTGCAAATGCAGCTCCTCCCACTCTTCATGGAGGCAGGACACAAACACAGAGTGAAACTAAAGCAAATCCCAGTGAAATTCCAGCAACAGCACATCCCACTGTCCCACCTGCCTCTTCCTCACTTCCACCACAGCACCAGAGCAGGATTTTTCCTCCCAACAAAATGGGGATCCTGAAAATACTCAGAGATAAACCCCAGGCACCTGAATTGTGAACTACTGCAGAAGCTTTTCTAAGGAAAGGGATGAAGGAGATCATCTGATCCCACAGGGAATTACATCATTTGTGAGCTGGGATTCAAACTGGATTCTCCTTCAAATCCATGAGCACTTCACAGGGAGAGGCACCAACTCAGYCAGGGTGACAGCCACCAAAAAAAAGTGACAATCTCAGGTCTGGCTCTCCCAGGAGGAACAGATGGGCTCCTGCTTCACATAAAATCATGGAGTGCTGTGGGTTGGAAGGGAAATTTAAATTCATCCCATTTTACCCCATCATGGGCAGGGACACCTCCCACTGTCCCAGTCTGCTCCAACCTGGCCTGGGACACTTCAGGGATCCAGGGGCAGCCACAGCTGCTCTGGGCAATGAGAAAGGAGGGAAAGGCTGGAACACTTCCAGATGGAGTCACTCCAACACCTCCCTGGGCAGCTRATTCCAATGCCTCTCCACCCTTTCCATGGGGAAATTTGTTCTCCAATATCCTGTGGGTCCGTTCCCTCTGCTCCTGTCCCTGTCCCTGTTCCCTGGGAGCAGATCCCAAACCCCTCCTGGCAGGAGCTGTGCAGAGCCACAAGGGCCCATGAGCCTCCTTTGCTCCAGGCTGAGCCCCTTCCCAGCTCCCTCAGCTGCTCCAGCCCTCCTCGGACACATCCCTAAGAACTTCCCCTTTTTATTACTTATTTGCTGAGGGAAATGTTGTTCTTTTCTGCGACCTTTTCCCATTTCTTGTGAGCWGCAGCAGCTCAAGTGCTCTGCGGAGCTTCTGGCAGCTCTCAGAAATTCCCTCCTCCTCAGCAAACCCAAGCTGTTCTCATTTCCAGCAAAAGCTGGGAAGATTTCACAGAGCTCTGCAAAACATAAGCAAGGGCATCTATTAGCACTAATGGCTGGAACTTGGGGAAAGTGATTCAGAAAAGAGGGATTTCACAGAATCATGGAATGGTAAAGAGGGATTTCATGGAATCATGGAGTGGTTTGGGTTGGGAGGAACTTTAAAGCTCATTCTAKCTGCTGCCATGGGACACCCTCCTCTCTCCCAGGTGCTCCAAGCCCAGTGTCCAGCCTGGCCTTGGACACTTCCAGGGATGCAGGGGCAGCCACAGCTGCTCTGGAAATTCCATCCCAGCCTCTCTCCACCCTCCCAGGGAGGAATTCCTTCCCAACATCCCACGTGCCCCTATCCTCTGGCAGCCATTCCCTGTGTCCTGTCCCTCCATCCCTGTCCAAAGTCCCTCTCCATCTTTCCTGCAGCTCCTTCAGGCCCTGCAGGGCCACGCTGAGGTCACCCCAAAGCTTCTCCTCTCCAGGTGAGCATTCCCAGCTCTCCCAGCAGAGCTGCTCCATCCCTGGGACCATCCTGGAGATGGAGGATACAATCCCATGGATGCATGGGATGGAGCCCGATTTTCCTACCCAGTGGTTAAAGAGCAGCTGCCAGCTTATCCAGTGTGAAATCCACTATTTACAGAAATCCCTAAAACACATCTTCACGTGCAGGGTTGGGATTCCCAGCCTCTGGATTCCTTCCAACAGCTCCACATCCTTCCTCTGGTGGATTCTATGGGCTGGATTTTCCCTCAGAGCTGCCACAGCCTTCATCTCCTGTCACTGCCATTCTCATCTTCAACAGCTTTGCTACCTGAGACCAACAGCACCATCCAGCTGGAGAAGGGATTTTCCCACTTGTTCTCTCCCAAGGCTCTGAGAAGTGGATTCCTGCCACTTTGTTCTCTCCCAAGGCTCTGGAGAAGAGATTCCTCCACTTTGGCCTCTCCAAGCCTCTGAGAAGAGATTTCCTCCACTTTGGCCTCTCCAAGCTCTGGAGAAGAGATTCCTCCACTTTGGCCTCTCCCAAGGCTCTGGAGAAGAAGGATTCCTCCATTGTCTCTCCCAAGGCTTCCAAGAAGTGATCCTCCACTTTGTTTCTCTCCAAGGCTCTCGCAGAAGTGATTCCTCCACTTTGGCCTCCTTCAAGGCTCTGGAGAAGGAAATTCCTCTCAATTGGCTTCTTCCCAAGGGTTCTGGAGAAAGGATTTTCCCACTCTGGCCTCTCCCAAGGCTGCCCTGAGCTMTGTCCTAATGGCCAGGCTGAGTTTAACACCCGAATTTGTTGGTTTAAGCCATCAGGCACCAGGATAAAGTCACAAATTTATCTCCAGGAATAAATCCAACCAATTTTCTTGCTATAAAAAATGGTAAAGGCAGGATGATCTTTGTAGAGGCTTGAGAAAATTCCAACCAAGTTGGGCATGGCCAAAAAAATCATGTTGAAATAATTTACTATTAAAACTGTGCCTCAGCTTTAATGAGGAGGCTCCTTCCCAGGACATCAGCAAGATTGCAAGGACTCCTCTTTCTCTGGAGGCAGTCCAAGCATTAAAGCTGGGAATGCCCCAGTCAGTCTGTCCCAGAAATTCCAGGAATTCCTGGATTTCCTGCAGAGGGGACAACCAGGTTGTCATTTCTCTTCATTTCTTTCAGTTCCAATTAAAAAAAAAAAAAAATCATATTTTGCTGTCCTTGGGCCTGAGGTGCTCTGTGGAATTCCCATGAAACACAATTTCCAAATTTTAACCGTTGTTTTTGGTGACATTTTCCCAAATTTTCACAGATTTATTTTTCTTGAATTTTCACTAGCCCATTTTTTATGGGAAACTTCCAGACAAATATTCACAGCTTGAGCAGAAAAAATTTTCTACTTCCCTGATTATGTCAGGGATTTTTAATCTTATCTTTCTAAAAAGCTCATCTCCTATTGTGCAAAAATGAAGTGAAATTAACAATCAGCTCTGACAGCTCCAAAGGATTCAGTTCAAGTGTTCCCCACATCAGGACTTCCAAGGTAATTAAGGGAAAAATGAGGCAGACTATTAAAAGATGCAATTTCTCTCCTTCTTGTTCCTTGAGCAAATTATTTGCAGAGCCTCCCACTCCTCAGGGCAGCTGAGCAGCTCTCAGAGACCAGAACTATTGTTATTATTATTTTTTTTACCATTACTATTATCATAATCACCATTATTATAATTTTTATCATTATCACGATTTATTTTCTTTTATAATTTATTCATTTTATTTTATTATTATCACAATTAATATAATTTTGATCACTATAACATTATTATTATTATTATTATTATTATTATTATTATTATTTCGCATTACTATTGTGATTGTTATCATTATTATATCGATTTTAAAATACACTAATGTCCAGAAAATTCAGCCAGGCAGATTTCCTCCCTGTAGATTTTTAGGCTGATTTTTTTCTAAATTACACCTGATGTTCCCCCTGTGTTTTTATTGTCATCCCTAAGCTTTGCTGGGCCTCCCAGAAAATGGGAATGCTGGGGATCCATGGGGATTATTATGGGATAAACACTGCAGAAATAAAGCAGCCCTTGCCTCCTGTCCCTCATTTACTCCTTCCCTTCCCTAAACTCTCCCACACGTTGAGTTTTAGAACCTTTTCTCCAAAAGAAAAGATTTAAAATCCTCAGATCTCCTTCCCCAGGAGTTTTTCTGGGAAAAGCCAAATTGCCTGAAAAGAAGGAAATTTTCCCCTTTTTTCTTTTGYATTTTATTTCAGAGCCAAGCAGCAAAGCCAAACAATGACCCCCAGAACACCAAAACAGAACCGAGCCTACAAAGAGACCAACCTCATCCTGCAGAAGTCCTGGAAAATGGAAAATATTCCAAACTTTGCCCCTTTTTCCTGTTGGAAAAACCACTAAGAATAGTGGGGAAAGATTAAATCCAAAATTAGAGCAGCAACTTCATTTTTAGGCTTTTAAATACACTTTTTCAGGGTTTTCCAAGCTCAAAGCCCCTTGGGAACTCCACAAGAACACCAGAATTCCATGAAGGAATTCCTGGCTGAATCTCCAAACACTTCAATCCCAAAATTCCACATCAGAGCCAACAATTGTCCTTAAATTCACTTTTTTAGGCTTTTAAACCCCCTTTTTATGGGCTTTCCAAGCTCAASCCCCTGAGGGAACACCACAAGAATATCAGAAATCCATCACGAATTCTCAAAGTCCTTCAACCAAAATTCCATCTTTGCAGAGCCAAAAATTGCCCCAAACCCCCACTTTTTTAGGCTTTTAAATCCACTTTATTTAGGAGAACCCCAGAGAACCAAGGGAAAGCTGAGACCTGTAAGGAAGGGGCTTGGAGTAAGTTGGYAAAAATGAGCTTTAATGTCTCTTCCAACCCAAATCACTCCAGGATTCCCACCCAGGAAATGGGAGGTGAGGATCTGGGCTCTCCAGGATGGAGCACCCTGGTTTTCTGTCCAAAATAATCCAGCTTTTCTCKCATCCCAGATTCCCAAACACAACCATGGAACAGCAGCTAAAACCAATCCCAGGGCCTGAGGAAAAACACCTTCCATGGCCAATTAGAGCAAACACAAATCAATTATCCAGCTTTTCTGACCACATGAACGCACAAAATCCAAATGAAAAGGGAAAATGAGGATTTMTGCCACAGGAAATTCCTGCTGCTGCACTCTGTGTCCTCTCCTTCCCAGGAAAAGGATTCTGGAGCACAGAAATTGCATTTTCCTCAATACTCATCCAAAACTGCCAAGCCTGGCACTGGGAATATTTAACAGGACATGACAGCACCGTGGTCAACTCCAAATCTGATTTATCCCAGGGTTTTTTCCATGTTAGCAATTTCCAGACTGAAATTTCTGTCTGCCCATCCAATAAAAAAAAAGGAAATTAAGGTTACAGAAAAAGCATTTGGCATTCTGGAAATGCTCCCATGCTTTCCACCAGCCACTTTCATATTTTATTTCAGATATTTGAAGTGGCATCTTGGACAGCACTAATTTATAACAGGAGATGAAAGGGGAAAAGCCTGATTTAGAGGGACATTTCAGCTTTCTTACTCCAGGATTTTTTCCTCAGAGCCAAAGCAGATGTTCTTGTTTCCTTAGACTGTGGTTGTTTTCTTTCCTTCTGGATCTGATATTTTGCTTCTTGGGCAAATATTTGCATTATTTTTGATGCCAGGCAGAATGATCAGCATTTTTTTTTTAATGAAAAAGTGATTTAGCTCATTCTGCAATTTTCTCCCAAATGAAGAGCTCTGAAGTGAGGTGAAAGTGGCAATTCCAGCATTTTCTCCCAACTTCTCCTGGTAATTTCTCTCCCAGTTATCAAAAACTCCTCTAATTACGAGGAGTGATCCTTGCACTGCCTCTTGCTGAACATTTTGGGAAGTTTTTARCCAATTCCAGCACTTCAAAGGCTGCAATTAACCCTGTTCAGTAACCCCTGCTCCCAAAATCCCAGCGCTTCCCCCAAGAAATTCTCATTTCCCAGGGATCAGCTCCGTGTCAGGGTCCTTGTYTGACACCATAAAAAAAAATTAAAATCTGCCTCTCCTGGTCAAATAATTCCATGCTGAGGTTGCAGAGGGAATTGAAAAAGTGGAAATTCCAAAATGTTGGGATGTAGGAGGGTGCCAGGGTGTTCCAAGAGGAATCCCGACCTGGATCCATCCAGCCTCACCAGGAAAATCCCAYTTCTGGGGAATGACTGTGACTGAAAATGGAAAAAGCTGCCAGAGGATGGAATTCCATGGGATWTTGGGAAGGAATTCCTGGCTGGGAGGGTGGGSAGGGGCWGGGATGGAATTCCCAGAGAAGCTGTGGCTGCCCCTGGATCCCTGGKAGTGTCCAAGGCCAGGCTGGAGCAGTTTGGGGTAGTGGAGATTTGAGGYTTTTAAATTTCCCTTCCAACCCAAACCAGTCCTGAACTCTGGGATTTTGGAGGCTGAGGCCTTGAGGCATAAAAGAACCATTTCAAGCTAATCCAGGAGATTTTTCCACCCAAACTTGAGGCTACTTGGAAAGAACAATATCCCAACAACACCCAAATATTTTCTTTTTGGGCAACCAGTGCTGCAAATATAAAAATACAACACAAAAATTCTCCAAGTCAGAGGAACAACCCAACTTCTCCAGGGGTTTTCCCATTTTATTCTTAGGATGTGTTTCCCTGGGACCAAAAAATGCAGATTAAGAGGATGCACAARTCCCAGAGCCTGAAATCCCCACCCAGCTCCCTGAATTCCCAAAGCAGCTCCAGGAGAGGAGTTTTACAGCTCTCATTTTTCAAGATTGCTGGYAAGCTAAAGGGCATTCCTGTATTCCTGGGGAAAAAAACCTTTAGGATTTAATTGCTACATGGATTAATTGGGGAGAGTTTTCCCAACTTTTCCAGGATCACAAGACACGCAGAGAGACAAGAGGGATGGGCTGAGCTGGTTTTCCTGCTCAGGGCTGGGAGGATCCTTGTCCATGGCCATTCCAGAGCTCCCTGGGAAGGGTGAGCAGGGAAAGGGAAGCTCCAGCTCTCCCTCCGTGGGCTCCCAGATCCCTTCCCCCAGAGCTGAGTCACTCGGATCATAAATTCCAYCCTCACTTCCCAGTTACTATAACAACTTCATGGATTTCTTCTRGTTATTAATTACACTCAGCCCTAATCTGCTGCTCCAGGATCAGGCACTCCAGGAGAGCTTCCCCTCTCCCRTCTCCCRTCTCCCTTCCAAAGGTTTTTCATTCCCAGCTRGCTCCCACATTCAGGTGCTCTCCTCATGAATCTGCTTCCACTGAGATAAGGAAATGCTGATACTCCTCCCTTTGAAAACTCAGAATAGAAGGAAATGGGTTTTTTCCTCAAAACAAACAAGATGCCCAAAATAAAACCGCAAAATCTGGGCCCTCAGCTGTTTTCCTGCAGCAAATGTGGAGCAGGGAACAGCTTGGGATATAATCCAGCCCAGCACGGAGGGAAGGAGCCCTCTGGAAGCAAAGCTGGGAGCAGAGCACAGGAGCAGCTGCAATCTGATTTACTGGGGCTGAATTCACATCCTCAGGGGCTGAACGGGAAACCTCTGCTGCTGGAAAAGGCAGGAGAAGGCAACGAACTCCAGGCCAATCCCAGGGTGTTGGAGTGAGCACAATGAGCCCCTTTTATTCTCCTCTGGATCAGCTTGGGAGCTGGAGAGCTGAAGGGACATCTCTACCCAAGAGAACAGAGATTTCCCTTTCCCTTTCCCTTTTCCTTCCCTTTCCCTTTCCCTTTCCCTTTTCCTTCCCTTTCCTTTTCCCTCTCTCATGGGATGGGACGGGGAAAATAGAAAAGTTTCCTCAGCCTTGAGAGCAGGGAAGGGGAGCAGGGAGCAGGGAAAGAGGGCATTTCCTGCTCCATTCCCACAGAATCACAGAATTCCAGACTGGTTTGGCTTGGGAAGGACCTTAAATCCCATCCCACCCCTGCCATGGCAGGGACACCTTCCACTGTCCCWGGCTGCTCCAAGCCCTGTCCAACCTGGCCTGGGACATTTCCAGGGCTCCAGAGACAGAGATCCTCTGGAAAACCTCCTCTTTACCCTCAGTAAGGAATTTCTTCCCCCTCACCACATCTCTCCCACCTGAATTCCCTCGGCTTGGGAACAGCCTGTGCCTCCTCCCAAATGACTYCAGGTCTCTGATGGAAGTTTTGGCAGATCCCCAGAGAATTTSTAAATGAAAATTCCAGGATCACTTGATCTGTTTATTTTTAGCAATGTGTCTCCTGCTCGCTGAAAGAAGAAAGTCRCACTTCAAACGCCAGCCCAAAAGCAGGGAAACCACTGGGTGCAGTGAGAGCAGCACTCCCTGCAGCTGGGGTGGCTCAGGAAGGAAGCATTCCTGCTCTTTTCCCCACTGAATTCCCCAGGTTCAGGRGTGGAATGCAGAACTGAACTCATCTGCAGAGCCATCAAAACACAGGATCATTTTAAGCCCCCAGCCAGATGGAGAACACTCCTTTCCCTCCTCTGCAGGAAAAGGGAAGAGCATCCGAGCCCAACAGGGAAAGAAGCCCTCTCCAGATATTTTCTGCTTTAAAAAATCATGGAAATGATGGTTTGATTCTATTTCCAGTGTGAAAACCCGCGCTGCTTTAGTCACCAAGTCACAGATAAACACAGGAGGAACATTTTTGCGCTGCCTTCAGTTTTTTCCATCTCAAATGACAAATTTCCATGAATTCCATCCCTCTGATTAAAGGGCAGTTGTTACACACCTACAGATACCCTTTAAAAACCCACCAGTGCAACCACAATTCCAAAAAAAATTAAGGGAAGTGTGGATCTGAAATCCAAACCAAAGCCYCTGCAGGGTTCCCAGCATCAATCCAGGCTTGCTCCCAAGGGCACAATATCAATAATAAAAACCAAAATAGCTTTGCTTTGCTGCAAAGTTAAAGAAAATCTGGTTTATCCAACCAAAAATATAAGAARTGCTGTACTGGGAAGCAAATGGCSAGCACCAAASTGGTGTTGGATCCATGAGACAGCACAGGACGGGCCAAAAAAGGAAWAATTCAACAACTCTTATGAGTAAAATGGGAAAGGGAACAGCCAGGAATAGCCAAGAATATTCCAACCTGATCATACAGTGAATCATGGGAAGGGAAAAGGGAATTTTGGGGGACTGGCTGCCATTCCATAAGGGGATTTGGGGAGATCTCTCATGCTTGCTCCTGTTTTATGAACAAATAACCCCCAAAATGCTGCCTCAATTTCTCCAGCAAAATCCACACCAGGAACACCTCAAGTCATGGAAAAAATCCAATATTTCATCCAGGAAAACTCARTGAAACTTCTTAAAAGTCAGGAAGAGTCTGCTCAGAGCTGAATCATTATTTTTTAATCATAAAGCTTCTCTGGTTTTCCACAAGTCTAAATAAATCCCTTATCCTGTGCTCAGGAAATTCTTCCTGAATTTTCCTACACAGTCCTGACTCAAGGAATTAATTACAATTATTTCTCATGACAGGAGTCTTGCACTAAATATTTTTATGCTGAGAGCGGGTGATTAAAAAACAAGGAAAGATGACAAAAATGTGGTTTTCTACTTCCTTTTAGAGCCTGTGACTGGATTYTTTTCCCCTTTTTTAAAACTAACTGGATTTCTGGGAATATGGCTCCAGAAGGAAAGGAAGAATGAGGTGAAATAAATYTTTATTTTTATAGTTCTTCTGCCTGGCTTCATTTGAACACTGCCTTGTTCTTGCTTTTCTGGGAAAAAGGCATGGAAAACTTTCCAGTTTTAATGGAATTGATTCATCAGTGACCCACAAGCTGGGAAAAACCCCACAATATTCCCGTGGCTCCTGCAGGAATAAGGAAAATGGGGAAAACCACGGCCCCAGGTCTCCCCCAGAACTGGACACACACAAGTAACACCTCAAACCATGGAAGTACAGGCAGAGATTTCATGGATTGCTCAGGAGAATGCAGGGAAAGGGGCTTGGACTTGGAATTTTGGGATGAATTCCAGCAAGGAAATGCAGAATTGAGAATTGAATGCAGAGGAAAGAAAGAAGGCAAAGAAAAAGCCACACAAAACCAACAGAGGAATATTCCCTTCTCCCAGTGGGAAAGGGCATCCCAACAATTCTTCTGGATGAACAGTAGCAGTTATGGCAGGAGAGACACCTTTCCTGGAATTCCAACTGGGAAAGAAGCCCTCTCCAGATAWTTTKTYRMTTAAAAAATCATGGAAATGATGGTTTGATTCTATTTCCAYTGTGAAAACCCGTGCTGCTTTAGTCACCAAGTCACAGATAAACACAGGGGAACATTTTTTGCCATGAGGAGCCTCTTTTGGAACTGTCTCAGACCAGAGCCTGCCATGGAATCCTTGGYWTCAGCAGGATGCAGGAYCCCCAGAGCTGCTGCTCCTGCCCTGGAAGCCCCTCCTGGAGAGACCTCTCTCCAAGGATCATCTGGGACAGGCTCCTGCTTTCCTCTGAGGATCCCAAAAGTTCCACACAGAGCTTTTCCTAGAGGGAAGAGCAGCAGCTCTGGAAGGAGCAGGGCTGGGAATCCAAGATCTCCAAGTGACATTCCACATTCCAAGCTCTCCAAGAACATCCCACACCCTGCTCTGCTTTTCCTGCTCTGTCCCTCATCCCTGAGATCCTGGAGAAGGGGATGACAGCCTGGGACAGGCTCCTGCTTTCCTCTGAGGATCCAAAAGTTCCACACAGAGCTTTTCCAGAGGAGAGCAGCACCTCTGGAGGAGCAGGGCTGGGAATCCAGAGCTCTCACAGAACATCCACACCCCTGCTCTGCTTTCCTGCTCTGTCCCTCATCCCTGAGATCCTGGAGCAGCCTCTCTCCAAGGATCATCTGGACAAACTTCCTGCATTCCTGGATCCCAAAAGATCCAGGCAGAGTTTTCCAGCAGGAAGAGCAGCACCAGGCGCATCCCGGAAATGGCAAAAAAAACAAAGTTTTTAGCGCCCCTGACCAACCCCCTCTCCCCCACAAAGGAACATCCACATCCTGCTCTGCTGCCTGCCCAAGGCTCACTTCTCCGCCAGCCACAGGACAGTGGAATGCTGTGATATTCCCTGGGTAACCAACAAGAAAGCTGAGGGGAAAATCCCAGCGGGGATCCCAGAAGCACAGCAGGTTTTAATGGAAACTGGGTCTGAACTCCAGCTCCTCTCCAATCCAAAGGGGTTCTGCCCACTTGGCTCCAGCCCTGACAGCCCCCAGCAGCCATTCCCAGGTGGAACATGGAGAACCCTGTGCTGTTCCAGTAACACTTTTCCAGATGAAATGGGATGTTTTTCCTTCCAGGCAGGAGTGGGTTTAGCCCTGGCACCACAGGSCCTGGGAGGTCCCTGATCAGTATTCCTGAGCACGCTGGGCATCCCGAGGATCTGCTGCTCCTTGAGCACAATCCCATCAAACAGAGCAGCCTGGCCCCAAAGGTTTCCATATGTCTCACACTGATTTTCTCCTCAAGAGCTCTTGTGCTGCTGGATCATTTTCTGTTCTCATGTGAGCTGCTGCTTTCAGAAACGGGGACTCCCGAGGATTCCTCCTTTTGGATTCCTCTCCTCCCCAGGTTCCTGCTCCCACTATTTATAAGCACCCTTGCAAGTGTCCCTGCTGCAAGGAGCTCCTCTCCAGATTTATCCCCCACATTTCCCAGGAGCTCTGGCAATCCCAGATTTTCTGTGCTGTTTATTCCAGTGGGATCCTGTCTGCGCCTTCCTCGAGCAATTGCTGAATTACAAAAGCGTGAATGGGACAAAAATCAATGGCAAGAATTTATTTTTCCATCTGAGCACAGTCCTAATCCCTCCCCAAAGCTCAGGAGGGATTTATCCCTCGGTGCCCATCCTGCAGGCAGCAAATATTCAACCCAGATCCATGGGAGTGACTCAGAAGCTGAGCTTTGTTTAGCAGCAACAAGGTTAGAGAAGGTMCTCCTCCACCAGGGGAAATTTCTCCCTTTTTTTCTTTACATTTCAGATTTTAGACACCAAAGCCAATTCCTGCACATCAGTGAGAAAACTCCAAGTCTCAGATTCCTTCTAAGCTRCAGGCAGTGCCTTTATTTGCCTTGGCTCCCAGAAGAAACACAATTCCTTGGATGTGCCAGAGGCACCTGAGCTCACAGAGCAGAAACAAAACTGAAAACCTGGCGCTTATTTACTCAAGCAAAGGGGCAACTTCTTGTTTCCAGGTTCAGAACCACTGACATAAAAGCACAGCATCCAAAAGAATCCTGAGGAGCAAATCCTCTGGCAGCTCCACTCAGCTTCCCTGTGCCAAAAYCACCCAGGGATTGTTGTCCCTACAGCAGGCAGAGATTCCCTGCATTTAGGAGAGCTCAGGGGAATTCTCTGCCTTACAAACCCCCCTGGCATCAGTTTATTCGCTGTCCCCTCCCTGCTGTGCTTCCCTGGCTCTCTGGAGTCTCCAGGGCTGGATTGTTCCCTTGGATTTATTTTAGCTGACCTCTCTTTCCCCTCTTCTCTCTTCCCACACCTTCGCGTGCAGCACAGCGAGCTCTGCCCGTCGTTCCACAAGATCTGCRCTGAACAGTGAAAAATAAAATCCCTTTATTGCCAACACTCCTTGTGCTACTTCCTGCAGGCCGGGAGGGCTGGGTGAGGAAGGGAGCAGCACCTGGAGCAGAGTTTTGTGTGTTCACTGTGCCCCTGGTCCTGAGCTGCCCCCCAACACCTCCTGCACGGGAGGCAAAGCCTGTGCCAGCAGCAGCAGCTGCTCCCACCAAATCTGCTGCCAAAATCAGGTCAGACGTGGGGTATTATCCCCCAGCAAATTAATTAGAGAGCAAATGAGGCTGAGTTAACTCTAACAGCTCGGTGGAACGTTCTCCACAGCTGGCTGCTGCAAAGGAATATTCCAAATACTCCTCAGAAATGCCACCTCAGTGTGCATCCATGGGAGCAGAGCCCAGCTCTCCCACAGAGCACAGAGCCACTGGGGAGGTTTTCCACCCTGAGACATGGGGGCAGAAAAACCTACCAGTTCTAGAGGGTTTTCCACAAATCAATTCCCTTCCAGGACACTCCAAAAAATGAGGGGACATCGGTGCCCTCAACTGCTCTGACATGGAGGATCCTGGGGGTTTCTGCTGCTTTTCTGTCACCAGAAATTAACCTCCTTTATCCACTGAAATACTGGCATCTGTCCTCACTTCTCCTGCAGCCCACAGGACAGTGGCAATGCTGTGATATCCCTTGGGTAACCAACAAAGAAAGCTGAGGGAAAATCCAAACAGGGAATCCCCAAAGCACAGCAGGTTTTAATGGAAACTGGGTCTGAACTCCAGCTCCTCTCCAATCCAAAGGGGTTTTGCCCACTTGGCTCCAGCCCCCACAGTTTAAAGACCATAATTCAGCATTTTTCCAGTGTTCAGACCTGAAGTTTTATAATTTTGCTCTATAAAATATCTCATTCMATGCAATATCTTTGCTCCACACTGTCCCAATTCCCAACCTGTATTTTCAGCYCCACCAAGATTGTCCTTAATTTCTCCCAGGCCCTGGATCTGCCTTGGTTCCACTTCATTCCTATCTGCAAAAATATCCACAACCCTCCTTGCTTGGCTTCCAGAAAGGAGAGAAATTCAGGAAAGAAAATGGATGGAGGAAAGGAAAAAATCCCACAGTCCACAAACAAAACCCCACATGGTCAAACAGAAAAGGGAGAAACAAAGACCAAAAAAAGGGAAATTTTCTGGATTTTCCTCCCCTGAGTTCTCTATAAACAAAGTGTATCCTTAAGTGGCCAAACACGAGGAAAAGCCGAACTCAGGGTGCACAAAATGACATTTTTAAGCACCTGAATAAGCACGGATTTAACCCAGCCTCATCCTCTAATCTATTTTCTCATCAGTGCCAGCAGTGCCAGATGCTGCAGCAGAAAGTGCAGGAATTCCACTGGAGGCAGGCAGGGAATAATCTGCTCTCCCAGGAAGTTCCCTCTTATCTCCCAGCCTGCTTTAAAATACAAAGGATAAACCATTTTATCTTTTCTTTATTGTTCTCTAAAATTGTCTTTTTCCATTTGCAAAGTTTCTCAGGCTCCTGGAGACTTCTGTGATTGGCAGGAATTATTTGGCCACYTTTTGTGCWCCAAGAACACTCTGGCAAARGGARCCTTGGTCCAATTAYACATCTAATGAAAAATTAAGTTAAAAATTAAATTCAAAGGCTTGGATTTTTCAATTTTCCTGCATAACCAAGAGAAAAGTTCTTCATTTACTTTCTCTGTACCATTCATCAAACTCTTTCTAAGATTTTAACCTGAATAATGGATATATCCTTGATTTATTTGGGATATGAAGGGCTCACAGATGAACGGAACACTCAAGAGATGTAACAGGAATCACAGCCAGGCTTTCCCTGCATGCTTTAACACAACAGGATGCTATCAATTTGTTCATTTTTTGTACAAACAAGCTTGAAGCTGGGAGCTGTTTTCATAATTAGAGAAATTCAGCAGAAATTCACCTACCCCAGCTCAAGCATCCCCCTGCATCGCCTGAAACCAAAACACTGCAGCAGCAAGGAGCCCAAAGTGAAACTGACAAATTCTTTTCATTCCCTAAACTGAGGGAAAAGGGGAAAAAAAKCCCACAGCGTGAGTAATAACATCAGGCTAAAATCTTTTCCTTCAAAGCAATATTTCATATAAATACCCACTCACCTGACTGCAACAGGCAGCAAGTTTAAGGGAGTTTTTTCACCTCATTATTTGTCCTACACCTTCCCAATGTTTCCTTTTTTTTCTTTTTTTTGTTTTTTTTTTCCCATCTGCCAAGGCTGCATTTATCCCACTGCTGTAATTATCCAATTTTATTTGCTGAGGGAACCACATAAAGACTGAAAATTGGAAAGACAGGCACTTAATTTAAAGGAATAAAGGTGTTCCCAAGCACTGTTTTGTCACTATTTTTCCCAAATGRTTTAAACTTCCCCCATTTCTCCAGGACAGCTCCACGTGGATCATTCCAAGGAGAGGATTTTTGGATGAAACAAACCATTCCAATTCAAAGCTGCCATTTTAGGCAGGATTTTCCAGCTCTATCCGTGGCTATCCATTTCAAATATGGAAATTCCAGGGATTTGGTTGGAATGACTCTTTTAAGGAGCCCTGTGCTCCCAGAGACGATTACTCAGCTAATCTGGGTTAAGCTTCCTGATGGATAAATCAGGATTTGAATGCTGAATAAGGAGAGGTTTCCATGTGACGTGGGAAGAGCTGGGAAGTAAATACAGAAGTGGTGGAGAAAAAACCTGAATATGTTTTTGAAAAAAGAGCCAAATAGGCTCAGTACCGTCCTTTACTTCAGCTTCAATTAAAGCATTGCACTAAAACTTATTTCCTGGAATCTAAAATGTCCAAAAACYAGAATAAAGTAGGATACAGCTGTACCTGGAGCACCTGAGCAGGCCCAAGGAAACACTAAAATTGATGAGATGACAAGAGAAACAGAGAATTCCAGTGAATAATCAGCTGGGAAAAGCACTTGTTGTGCTAACAAGCTTTTATTCCAGATGATTTATAGATCACAGATTTGTTCAGAACCTTTTTAACCATCAGCTCCCTCTCTGGAGCTGGTAATGAGGGACACTYCAAATGAGCATCTCTCTCATAGTGGCCTAAAAAAGTTCCCTGTTCCACTGGATTTATGACCTGCAAATGCAATTATTCAGCTTATTCACTGCTGCTTCTTATGGACACCGGGAGTCCAGAGGAAAAAAACAAAAGGCATTGCATGGATTCTGCTGGAAAGAGTCTCACACAAGAGAGATCTYCCGGGAATTCTCTCTTCAGTGCAGGATCTCTTGGGATGTCTCCTGTAGCAACAGATGCTGAGCATCACAGAAAACAACTCGGTGCCCTCGTGGCTCCATCCCAGCCCCAGAGATCACAGCAAACATCTCGTTCCTRAGCAGAATTGCTTTATAACTCACCAACCTCCACCTGAGGAGGGCAAAAAGCTCCTCTTTGTGGAGCCACACCAAGGGAACAACTCCCAGATCCTCTCTGAACTCGCAACTCCCACCAGGCTCCGAACTGGGAAAAGGAGGCTGAGGAAAAACAAACTGACTCAAAGCACATGGCAGGGAGATGATGCAGAGGAAATGTCTCCGGCAGAGGAGCATCGGCAGGGCTCACCCCAGCCGGAGTGCCGGGGATGCAGGCTSCAGAGCGCTGGGCTGGGTGGGAAGGGGAGCCCGGCAGGGCAGCCCCAGCCCCCGGCGCTGGGAAGGCGCAAATCCCAAAGGGAATTCAGGGATTTGCTCTAGGGAACACCATGGCCAGCATAAAATGAGCGACTCCAGCAGAAATTCGAGGCGGAAAGAACACAGGGGGAAATAGAAGGGAAATTAACATACACATAGAATACCTAGAAGGTGCAGAGGGCGCAGAAATAAAGTAATTTTAAAAACCAATTAAAGTGTACGTCCGCTCTCTGGCAAACCGCAACCCTCGTTTGTTTGGGTTTTTTTTCTCTTAAGGCCATGTGATTCCCCACGACAAAACTTAACTGGGGCCACACAAACACCCCACAAGCGGCTCGGTCCCTGGGCTCCGTGGGGCACGGAGCGGGACCCGCCGGGACCCCCTCACGGCAGGCCCGGGCCGGGCAGGGCCGGGCCGGGCAGGGTCCCCTCACAGCCCGGGGCCGCCTCAGCCCCGGCCCCAGGCGGCGGCCGCGGCCCCACGGGCGGGCAGCGCTTACCTTCGGCGGCGGCGGCTCCGGGGGCTCCCCGCAGGTTCTCCTCCGGTTCTCCTCCGGTTCTCCTCACGCTCTCCTCAGGCTCCCCTCACGCTCCCCTCACGCTCCCCTCAGGTTTCCGCCCTCAGCGCTCCATGGCCCCGGCGCTGGCGGCGGAGCGGCGGCCGCGCTTCCCCAGCGCTGCGGAGCGAGCGGGGCCGGCCCCGCGGGGAGCGCCGGCGGCTCGGCTCGGCTCCTCGCCTGCCTTCCCTTCGCTCCCCGCTCCTCTCCTTCCCTTCCTTTCCCTCTCCTTCCCTTCCTTTCCTTTTCGTTCCCTTCCTTTGCCTTTCCGCCCCTTCCTTTCGCTCCCTTTCCCCGCCTGCTCCTCTCCGCTCTGCTCCTTCCTTCCCGTTCCCTCAGCGCTCGGCTCCGCTCTCCCCTCCCGGTTCCGTCCGTCCCGCCCCGCTCCGTCCGTCCCTCCCCCGCCGCAGCCCCGGCCCCGGGTCCTCCCCGGCCGGGTCTGGGCCAAGGCGAGCTCCGGCAGCGGCTCTGCAGCAAATCCAGCCAAATTCCAGCTTGGATGGGGCTGGGAGCAGCCTGGGCTAGTGCGTGGTGCCATCGCTCGCCCATGGCGGGGTGGGATGAGGGGAGCGCTGAGGTCCCTCCCAACCCAAACCAGTCTGGGATTCCGAGGAATCAAACACAAATTTATCGATATCGTTACATCCACAGGGGCAGAGCAGGAGAGAGGAAGCAGCTGGTGGTGGTTGGAGCAGTCTCCCTAGGGAATGCTGCCTGGAGCAGAGGARGCTCCACAGCCGGGGGAAGCAGCAGGTACAAACCCCGGGCACAGCCGGGCCGGGCTGGGCTGGGATTTTGGGGAGGAATRCTTCCCTGCGAGGGAGGTGAGGCCCTGGCAAACAGGAGCTGCTCACCTCGAAGGTTTAATGTCACATGTCACACCTGTGGGAGCTGCTGCCTGGTCACACCACCCCAGGCACCCAGCAGATAAAGGGTAATTCTCTCCATATGGTTGTTCACTTCTGTTTCATCCTAAACATGAGATCTTGGGGTGTTTGATGTCCTCATCAAAGGCCAAGTRTCTGGAGTAATAACATGAAGACTTGGCTCACYTGGTAAAAGAGGAATTTTCTGGTCTTCGGGGCTGAGGAGCAGCATTTAAAAGGCTTACAGAACCCACCCCAATTCCCCAAAACCTCAGAGTCCAGCAGGGAAAAATAAAATCTATTCATTATAAAACCTTTTAAATGAAGAGCTAAACTGGTTATTTGTGGATAACACACAGCTCCTTGATTTTTTCCAGGGATTCGTGACTGCAGCCTCTGAAAAGTGAACAGAAGGCTGCTGTGTTGGGATTCCTGCTCAAGTCCCATCCCATGGCCCAATATTCCACAGGCCCACAGGCCAGACCACAGCAGATCTTGATAAACCACTCTTTATGCAATAAAAGAACAATATTGAATGAAAGTTTTGTGCCACATAATCCTACAGAGGAGAAAAGATTGTCTGTCCAGCTCAGTAAATTTTAGAGTTAATAATTAACAGAGAGATTCCTGTAACATACAGGAGGGMTTTTTTAAATACAAAAGTAATTATCAATCAAATTTCAACATGACAAGACCTTTTACAAAATTTGGGCTGCAGTGAGGAGAACCAAGGTGAATTTTTGTRCCTCTCTGCTGKCTTGGACACAGATCAAGGAATCTGGTCCAGAGTTTGGTGTGCAAAGGTGTTAAACTTGTTAAACTCTGTGKAACTCCACAGAGAAGTCACTTCTGCAATCCTCCCCTGGATTCTAGGTGCAAACCCTGTGGTTTAGGCTCAGGCAAATCTTTGGAATATTTAGGAGTTGTCTCTTATCTGTAAGSACTGAACAACACAAATTAGGCCAGGATACAGAATTCCCAAATGGCTGAGAGAAACTCTGCTCTTCCAGACTACAAGGCCAGGGCAATTCAAATCCTGCTCTTGGTCATTCCCAGCCTCCAGGCAGCACATCCAAGCTTTTCAGCTCCCTGGCAACAGGAGAGAGCAGCAATCCTGATCCAGGCAGCGATTCAGAGTCATGGATGCAATTCCAGAGGCTGGGAYCAGCAGCAGGGCTTCACCCTGCTGGGAAGGACGGGGCTGTTCCTGTCTGCGGCTGGCAGCAGCAGCTCCAGGGTTCCTCCTCTGTCCCTGCCATCCRGCTGGAAGCCTGGCTGCTGGGAGGGAGTGCTGAGAGCAGGAGGATGGAATGAAGGCACTCCTCAGAGCTCCCGCTGCGATCCCATCGTGGGCTCGTGTTCCCCGCATCTGCCTCTGCTGAGCCTGCTCCAAGAGGTCATTCCTGAGGTATTCCAGCGGCCCTGAGCACTCCTGATCCACACCAAAGTGAGTCCTGAGAGCTGCAGCACTCCCTGCCCTGCTGCAGTCACCAAGTGCCACTCACAGGCACCAATCCTTCACTACTGAAAAGCTCTGACCATCCCAAAGCACTCCATATCCATAAATCCAGCTGAGATCCTGGCAGCCTCGGGAAAAGGTCACTTCCCAGTGACCAGCCCTGTGCACTCACTGCCTCTGTCCTTCCCACAGCCAGAGCTCTCAGACATACAGCAGCTCAGAGATCGGGTTTGAGGCCATCTGTAAGGTCCTTTTCAACCCAAACCCTTCTGTCCTTTCACTGTCTCCAGTGAAATCCTGGAGATTTTTGGCTATCCAGCTTCTCTTCCTCTCCGTTCCTGGCAGAGCCCACAGGGAAGCTGCCCAAAGGCACCTCCAGGAGCATCTCTGACAGCTCACAGGGCAGGAAGGAATTCTGCGGGCAGTCAGGAACTGGACAGCTCCCTCCGCAGGAGCAGCCGGGAGGGAGGCACCTCCTCTCCCTTCCCCATTTCAGCTGGGATCCCGCTGCCTTGCACACTGCAATTCCCAGGATAGTGCACAATGAGGCTGAGGCTGCTCCCTGAAGGGGAACATCCCTTTCTCCGTGTTCCTCCCCTGGCAAGGTCCCAAAACCAGGCAGGGGATGAACGTTTGTGGGTGAACTCATGTTCCAGAGTTCTGCAGTGCCAGCACACAGGGAATGGCTTCCCTGGATGGSATATTGGGAATTAGGAATTGTTCCCTGGGAGGGTGGGCAGGCCCTGGCACAGGGTGCCCAGAGCAGCTGTGGCTGCCCCTGGATCCCTGGAAGTGTTTAAGCCCAGGCTGGATGGGGCTTGGAGCACCTGGGACAGTGGGAGGTGTCCCTGCCATGGCAGAGTTTGCATTTAAATGGGTTTAACGTCTCTCCCAATCCAAACCGTTCCATGTTTTTTTTTTTTTAAGTGCCAACACCATAGAGATGATGCACAGGGATCACTTTGGGCAGCAGCTCAGGAGGGTTTTTGGGATTCAGTGTTGACACAGAGCTCTCACCAGTCCAGGTGATGCTTTTCCTCATTTCCCTGTGACCTGTGACCATTTCTGTCCCACTGTGGTGCAAGATTCCCACATMCCCAATCCTCCAGGCAAAAAGCTGCCTGGTGAGAGGAAGAGTATTCCTGACCCCTTCCCTAGAGCTGGGCAGTGGAGGGATGGTCCAGCTTTGCTTCTGGAAACTAAAACTGTCTCAGGATCAAAGCTGAGGACGTGGATCCTGTGGGGATTTGTTTTCTCTACTAGAAAAAAAAACTAAAGCAATGTTTGTGGGAGAGAAGCTGGGGGAAAAGTCCAACTTCCTAAAATAGGAAAACTGTTGCACTCATTTCATTTTTTTTCTCCTGAGGAGACTGAGAGGGAAAAAAAAAATAAGCTGGCAGATGTCTGTGGTTGTGTTGAATGCACTCAGATCCTTGGGTGATAAATGTGGCAGGAGAGCTGGAACAGAGCAGGATAAATGGATTCAGTGAGGTCCTGTCAAAGGGAACATTTCCCATTAAAACAGGAAGGGAGCAGCAGGAAATGAGTTTGGAATGAGAGTGGCTGATATAAACAGAAGGGGTTCCTGTGCCCACCAGCACCCCCAAGGCAGCCTCAGAACCTCCACTGAGGCCATTTTGGGGTATTTTACACAATTTTCTGGGTTTGTTCTGGACTTGGTGCCKTCCCCACTCCAAAATCCCTCTTTTCAGAGAGGATCAGGAGATTCTGGCACTGCCCACACCAAGCAAAGCCAGCCAGGGACTCCCCCCAGGATTTTTTCCCCTCTGTGCCCTCAGCTCATCAAACCCAAATGTCTTTGTCATCTCCCCTCCTCTTCCATAAAGACCTTGGTGCCAGGAAAAGGGATTCAGGTGAAAACTGAGGGAGGCTGTGGATTGTTGGGAGATGAGCAGGACAGGATAGAAACAGGGGAAGGAAACAAACACCCCGGATACTGTAAGAGATCCATGAATTAATTAATTAGCTGGGCAGAATTAATGAGTGTTTGTGCTCTCTTCTCTGTCCTTCCAGCTGAAGGAGCTCATGGATATCAAATCAATGGGAATTAAATGGGATATAACAGATGCTGGGATCAGGCAATGGGATTTCCCCTCCCCATTTCACACCAGGAGTAGAAGAATTGTTGGGTTTGATATCAAGAGGGAGAGAGAAGCTGAGCAAGGAGGGAAGAGGTGCAGGGCAGACATTCCATCCCTCCTTTGCTTCCTGCAGCTTTATTTGGGATTTATTTGGGAGAAGTGCGTGGAGCAGCAGCTGTGCAATGAAGGATGTGCTTCCTACCCTCCAAAAATCCCTTTGGGAGGCCCTGATGAGGTTTTTCACTGAGGACGCTGCTGTGGATTCCCAAATCCTGCATGGAAATGGATAAACCAGCAATCCAGGCAGCTCCCCTCCAGCAGGGTGGCTTCCCTGAAAAAGACCAACCTAGGAAAAGGGCAGGAGCTTATGGAGCCACTGAAGCTTTTTATTACTTTGGAAATGCTGGGCAGTTTTTAAAGGCAGACACTTCCCTGGAGCAAGGCCAGGGCTGGAATYGAACCACTGGAATTTCTCATCCATGAAGGAGCAGGCAGGTGGAGGAGATGGGAAGTGGGAAGGATTTGTCATAGTCCCAAAACAATGAGGGTAATTGCATGGATGATTTCTCCTGAAACAAACGTGGAAACCCAAATATTTTGGTTAAAGACAGCAGCAAGGAACATTGCAGCACTTCCTGGGATGTGAGGCTGAGATCTCAGATTCCAAATTTTCTCTGTAGCCTGGGCTTTAGGAGGGAGGATGGGCTTGAGTCCTTAGCCACGGACATCATCCCTGGCAGAGCTGGGAAGTGCTGGATGCTCTGGAAAAAACCATGGAACAGAGCAGAAAACAGACCAGCAGGAAGGTGGATTAGGATTGTCATGCCTGCTTTGGAAAAGCTGGATGTTCCCACTGCCTCAGCTTTRCTGGCAGCCCCAGAGGTGCCACCAAGGGATCAGGTGTTGGTGCAGCAGGAAGGACAGGAAAAGGTGGATTTTCGAAGCCAGGAATTGAGAAATTGAAGATTCTGTCACTTTCCTCCTGTGCTGCAGCTTCCCTGGATCAGCACAAGCTCCTCACTCCTCTTCCTCCCCCTCAGCACCAGGCTGGCAGACACGGAGCTGACTCATCCCACCGAGTTCTTTGGGAGCATCCCAATCCCTGAGAGGGGCCAGGAGGAGCTGTGGGTTAGGGCTGAGAGGTGCTGGGSAATGCTCTCCTCTCTGCTGCCAGCCCTGAGCCCACAGCCTGTCCCCAGCCCAGTTTATCCAGCTGGAGGAGGATTTGTGGCTGGGTGTTGATGGATTCTGGGYAAAAATAGCCACTGACAAGATTATCCATCCTGCAAAACAGCCAAGGCTGGAAGGTCCTTGGGTTTGAGGAAGGAAGGAGCTAACATTTGGTCTAAATAAACACAAGTTTATATGAACAGATAGAAGAAGTCCTGACATTAAATTCCTCATGGAATAGGATCCTGGAATGGTTTGGGRTGGGWGGGAGCTCAGGGATTATCCAGTGCCCCCTCCATGGGCAGGGACACTTCCACTACCCCAGGCTGCTCCAACCTGGCCTGGGACAGTGCCAGGGACACTGTGCCAGGGGCTGCCCATCCTGCCAGGGACAGTCTGGGAAGTGCCCAGGGAAGGGATTTTCCTCACTGTAAAGYGCTCAGCTGATTCACATCAGCTCCCTAAAACCACACCAAAGCAGTGGCCATAAAGATTTCAGCCCCTAATCCTAGGACTGGCTTTTTTTTGGAGTGGGAAAAAGGACCTCAAATTGGCAGGAAAGGTTCCACTGTCTTTTTGCCTGAAAAAAAAAAAAAAAAAAAAAAAAAAAAAAAAAAAAAAAAAAAAAAAAACAAAAAAACCAAAAAACAAACCACCAAATCACAAAAAAAGCCCACCAAAACCAAAAACAAACAAACCAACAGGAAAAACTAAAACAAACAAACAACAACAACAACAAAAAACCACAGAGCAGATTTTTAAACCAACAAGCAACCTCCCTGTGTTTTAGCCTGGCAGCCCTGGCTTGTGTTTCTGGGTGCTGTCACCACTGAAAGGGTCTGGGCAGGTGACACAAAGCAGGATGTGCAGGGAAATAATCTTCAGATCTGGAGCTCCGAGGGGCTCAGAGCAATCTGTCCCAGCTCCAGCCAGGGAATTGGATTGGAGTCCTCACAGGGCTCCTGCTTCAACATCTATTTCCACATCCAGCTGATGGGAAAAAGAGAAAAAGGCTCCCACAGTTATAAAATCATAGAATCCTGGAACCATTAATCTTGGAAAAGTCCTCTGAGACCACCAAGTCCAATTGTTTCCCAGCACTGRCATGTCCCCAAGTGCCACATCCACATGGATTTTAAACCCCTCCAGGGATGGGGACTCCACCCCTGCCCTGGGCAGCTGTGCCAGGGCTGGGGAACCTTTCCATGAAGAAATTTTCCATCATCTCCAAGCTGAACCTTCCCTGGGGTAACTTGAAGCCCTTTCCTCCTCCTGTCCCTGTTCCCTGGAGCAGAGCCTGTCCCAGCTGTSCCCTCCTGMCAGGAGCTGTGCAGAGCCACAAGGGCCCCCTGAGCCTCCTTTGCTCCAGGCTGAGCCCCTTCCCAGCTCCCCCAGCCTCTCCTGGGGCTCCAGCCCCTTCCCAGCTCCATCCTCTGCTCCAGATCCTTCCCAGCTCCAAGACAAGCAGCAACCTAAACAATCTTTCCAAAATGCTGTTGCCTGAAAACAAAAAGGAACCCGACATCCTCCACTTCAGCTGGAGCTGCTGGAAGAAATCTCTCTGGAACCATCCCTGCTCCAGCCAGAAGTTGTCTCCAGGGAGTGTGGGATGGTTCAGGGGGCAGAAATGGGGAGAAGGGCTGAGTCCATCACTGTCCCTGTGCTCCCTGTGCTGAGGAGGGAGGTGGTCCTCTCCCAGCTGGGGTTCTCCTCATGATCCAGGTGGGGTTCTCCTCATGATCCAGCTGGACTTCTCCTGATGATCCAGGTGGGGTTCTTCTCATGATCCAGCTGGACTTCTCCTGATGATCCAGCTGGAGTCTCCTGATAATCCAGCTGGAGTTTTCCTGACCATCCACCTGGAGTTCCTTCCTGACCACCCAGCTGAGTTCTCCTGATGATCCAGCTGGAGCTCCTTCCTGACCACCCAGCTGAGTTCTCCTGATGATCCAGCTGGAGTTTTCCTGGCCACCCAGCTGGAGCAGAGGGATCCCAAGCTGTTCCTGCAAACAGCAGCTGGTCTCTGACAAGCTTCTGACATTAGGCAGGCACAAGATTAAATAATTCTTTCCCTGCCAGATCTTTAATCATCKTTGGAAGCTCGAGATGAGGCTCTGAGTGCTCCTTTGTAGCCTGAGCTGGCTCTCCTGCCCACTTGTGTGTCCTGGATGGATTTGGGGGACCTAACAGAGCTGTTCCTTGGCTTTTCCATCCCATCCATTCACAGAATTATAAAATCCCCTTCACAGAATTCACAGAATTCTGGAATCCCACAATGGTTTGGATCTGGATGGAGATTAAAGCCCACCTRGTTCCACCCAAGGCTRGGGACACCTTCCAGCAGCCCAGGTTGCTGCTTCTCCTTTGCCAAGTGCCAGATCCATATGGAAATTGCTTTCTTTGCTGGCAAGGTTGGTGTTTGTCACCTGTCCCTAACTCTCCTCTTGGATCTGAAGGTACAAATGGCTGGTTTTGAATGAATTTTCAGGGACAGGAAATGAGCTTCATCTGCATCCCGAAAGGGCCCACCCAGGACGATGGGAAAAGGAGGAAAAGGGGGGCTGTGTGTAAAAAAGGTGATAAAAAAGGCCAGAGAGACCCTTTAATTAGCTCTGAACTGCAGAGGTGGCACTGCCGTGACCTTTATCTCTCACAGAGCTCAGAGCTCGCTGYCCACGGCTTTTCATGAGCATCCAACCCCCCGGGCTGTCCCTCCCTCCATCCCTCTGCATCCCTCGGTTTTCCCTTCACCCCCTGCCAGCAGGACCCTGCGTTATTCCAGGAGCTGCTCTGCAGCTTCCCGGGGAGAGCTCTCCGAGCCCGGCCCCGCTCTGCTGCTGACAGCTCTGGCACAAGCAGCTCCTGATGAGGAGTCATTAATTAACGAGAGGCCCCGCAGACAATTCCGGGTTTTTGTTTGGGATCATTAGCGAGCACAACGGCACCTGCCAAACCTGCCCGCTTTTCCAGCCACAAGGATGCTGGGGCTCCCRAGCCTGGCTCTTCCTGGAAGGAATRTGGGGGGTTTTGGGTCCTTTTGGTGTGGCTGGGGCTGTGTGCCAGCGCTGCAGTGCCCTTGTCAACAGCAGGATCTGGGGCAGGTGCTGAAATCCCGGTGTTTTACTGGGAAAAACCTGCATGCACACCCCTAATACATRTAATTCAAAATTTGASACAAGTTGTTTTCCCAGCAGAGYGAAGATTGGAGGAATGGGATCTTTRCTCTTGCAGAAATTCCCACCAGGAACGTGCATTTTAATTCCCTTTTCTCCAACAGGGAACACAAAATCTGGAATGTCTGCAACAAAATCATGGCCTGGGTAAGGATTTGAAGGATGTATTGATCCCTTCTGTGCTTTTAAATCAGGGAATCATGGAATAGCCTGGGTTGGAAAGGACCTTAAAGATCGTGGAGCTCCAAATCCCTGGCACTGGAAGGTTTTGCTGCTTCAAACATCAATCCCAGATTAAAAAAAAAAAAAAAAAGAAAGGGGAATTTAACTGTAGCTGCGACATGGAGAAGGGAAAATGACACATTTGATTCATTTTCTTACATAAAAGAGCTGCCGTCCTGAATGCTCTTCAAAATGAATCTGCAGGATCTTAATTTGTACTTCAGAAGCTGCACATGGCTCCTGTAATTGCTTGGTTCAAACTGAAAAAGCCTTTCCTGGTGAGTGTGAGGCCACGGCCAAAAAATCCCATTTCTCTGCAAAATGCCCAGATTCCCTGGGAACTGGCTCAGGATTATTTGTGGCACAGGAACATTTCTGGAGAAGCAGCAACATTTTCCCTGGGAAGGAAACAGGAACTGTGCTGGGTCACTCCTGTGGCTGCTCTTGGGATGCTCCCAAATGCAATTCCAAAGGTTTTTCSTCTTCCCCCATGCTCAGGGTCAGGTGAATCCCTTTGGATCTGCCAGGCACTGAGCCAGGAGTGAAGGAGACCCCCTCGGAGCAGAGCTGGAGGTGCAGAGCATCCCTTGAAACCCATTTTTGCCCAGCACAGATCCCGGTGTGACCCTGTTCCCTACTTTCTCCCTGCTCCTGGATCCTTTCCCAGCTCTCCTGCCAAGGAACCAGAGCCTGGGAGGGGCAGTGAGCACAGATTCCCTGCTCCAGACATTTTCACATGGAACACAGCCCCTTCCAGCCCTCCCCAGGGTGACACCTGGGTCCCTTGCAGGGACAGCTCTGGAACGAGTGGCAGCTTCTTGTGGCTCCAACAAAAATTTCCTTACCTTCCAAAATCCCCGGGCACTGCACATTCCCATCTCCAGCTCAGCCAGGAATGAGCCAAGGAGATTTTGTTCCTGTGGCTGCAAACACAGCAATCCCTCAGACTGAGAAAGGCTCAGCTGTGGGAAACAACCTGACCTGAAGGTGAGGGGYAAAATAATGKTGGAAAAGAACCCAGCTCCCAGTTSTRCCCAGCTCCCAGTTTCCCTCCCCGAGGCAGCTGCTGCCCGAGGGAGCGGCCGGAGCTGTAACCCGAGCCAGAGGCAGCAGATGGAGCATTCAGGATATGCAGATTTTGGCTTTCTGTGGGAGCAGGGAGAGGTGAGGAGCAGGATCGAATGTGCCTTCCATCAGGATGGAAATGCCACTTGCAGGAATTATTTATGGAGCTGTGGGGCAGGACCTGGATCTGCAGCATCCTCAGGAGCACTGGGATTGCAGGAACAGGACAGGAACAGCCCAGGAAGGATCCAAGCCCTTGGTTCTACACTCATCACACCCCAAATCTTCTGGTTTTGCTGAAGCAGCTCAGATTTGCTGTATTTCCTGCAGGGTTTTTGCAGAGGAGATCCACTGGTTTTCCTGAGGAGCACCACCTGCTCTGACCATTAGGAAATCATGGGGTGGCAGTGGAAGGATGGGCTGGGCTCCCAAAGGAGGTGAAACRTGGGAATCTGCCACTGATCAGAGACCTCCTGCACATCTCCTAATTCCTGAATTTTCCATGTTCCCAGGAAAGCCTTCCCTGGTCCCTCAGCTGATCATTCCCATGGTTAAGCCCCCTCTGTTCATATGGAATTACTGGGAAAGGTCTGGGCAGGCCAAAATCAACATCAGCTTTTTATTTCTGGAGCAAGATGACCTTCAAACACAACCAAATCATTTTTCTGGACACTTCCATGAAAGGACCATTCCATTCTCCAGAGAAATGGGCTCTCCTGTCCCTTCCCAACAGCAGGAAGTGAATCCTAAATCCAGCATCCATCACAGCTTTAGCTGGAATGCCACAGGAACCTGAAGGTTTGTTTCCAACCACAGTGACAAGTCTTGGTTCCTAATATAAAACAAGTTTTAATTCCTCACCCCACACAAGATTTTGGAAACCAGAACATCAGATCTGTGTCACATCCAGCACCAAAGAGCCCCACAAGAGCCAGGTCAGCAGCTTAACAAAACCCAGCAGTGGGGTTTTGTGTCAAGCTGAGTTTAAATTCATCCTTGCTTTGGTTTTTAACATCGGTTTTGCTCTTTGGTTTTGTCTCTCTGAAGTTTGACAGAAATATATTCTTTGGAATACACAATAAATTCARCCTCCTTCACTCCTCAAAATAGTTCTCTGAAAAAGCAGGTGTAGAAAAATATTTATGAACTATGAAATAAAACAAAAAAAATAGCTTTGGCTTGCAAATCAGTGTGGGTTTGTTTTCTTGCTTCTCCCAGAAAATGCAGACCTGATTTATCCCCACCTGAGGCTTCCTGGCAGGGTTGTAGAGGCAAAGTGACTTCTCCAAGGCCATACAGACATGTTGGATCTCCCAAAAACAAAAATGCAGGGTCCTTGGATCCAATTCCTGTGTTTTCTCACATGGAATCTTAGGAAAGAGCTTGGGAAGAGAGGTCAGTATAAAACTCACCATTTGGACTCTTGTGTTCCACAATAAAATGTGGATACTTTGCTTTAAATACATCATTTTATCCAATTAATGGAGACATAGGAATTTGGATTCTCTTCCTCTTCCTGCAGCACCCTGAGCCTTTCACTCCTTGATCCATTCCTGGCAACCACATCCAGGCTGACTCGATGTCACAAATCATCCCCAGGGAAATGGCCCATTCCAGCTTTTCTCCCTCAGAAATATCCCAGGCCCTGGATCAGCTCTCTCACCCTTGGGGGCTCCGGGTGAAGCCTAAAACCAGAACAAGCTGGATAAAGCAAGAGAGGGAAAACAGGGGAATGCATCAACACCTGGAAAAACTTCAGGAATATTGAATTTGGGGTGATTCTGTCACTTTTTCTCCGTGGCCTCCTGCCCTTTGGCTGCAGCCATCCGGAACTGCGGAACATAGGGAACGGCGCCTTTGGGCTTGAGGCTGCTTTGGATCAACTCCTTGACACTGGCTGGGATGTGCTGGAGAACCTCGTGCTCCGTGAGCAGGCCCGTGCTCTGGGGCTGCCACGTGCTCCCGGAGCTGTCTGTCAGGATGTCCCTCTGTCCTCTGTCCAGGGCTGTTATCCCCAGGTAGCACAGGCTGGGGAACGCCTCGTCCCGAGGCTCCGAGAACCCCTCTGAGGAGAGCAGGGACAGAGCCCTGCTGGGCTGGCAGCCAGGCAGCACCAGCACTGCCCCACTCCCAGCCTCCCAGGCCCCCAGCACTATGGGATGCTGCCCTAGGAAGCAGCTCCCCAGGCAGCTCCCTGGGCTGGTTTTTGGCCGGCACAGCCCGCTGGAGGGYCAGCTGCTGATGACTGTGGCGTATCTGAGGTCACCCCGAGCCAGGGCTTCTCCATCCTGGCAGCTCCTGCAGAAACTGCTGCTCTGGGAGTGGCTGCTGGAGCATGCAGAGTCGCATTCCGAGTCCTGGGGGGTTGGAAACGTGGAGTCAATTCCTAAAAAATCCCCTGGCTCTTCTTTTCCCAAGGTTTTGGTGATGCTGATGTCTTCCAGCACCATCTCTGCCTCCAGGAGAAGTGGCTCGCATGACATTGGCTCGGGGTGCTTGGCAAAGAGATGCTCCAGAGTCTCAGGCTGGAAGAAAAGAGGGATTTTAATGCTCATTTATTATGGAACAGCTTTATTTCARTCTCCAGGTTTTATGGATCACAGCATCCAACACCAAAGGTCGCTCCCAGGAGCCTGGAATTTTGCCACATCGAGTTCACACATTGTTTTTTAAGAATTTATAGTAGAAAATCCTCTATGACAAAATTTCCTAGACAGATTTACCATTGATACATCAGCTGAAGGAATTTTCCCTGCTAGGATTGGATTATCCAGGTCAAACTCAACCTTTCCATAGGATTTTTGAAGCATTCCCACCTGAGTAGCTGCTGCATGCTTGAACTGAGTAAAACTCAGCAGTTTGGGAGAAATGCAGGATTTACWATTCCTAATAAATGCAGATGTAAATTATCCACCAGGATGAACTGACAGCAGCAAGAGAGCTCCAAAGGAGAACTCCCTTGTATTTCCTAATGAATTCAGGACAAAACAGATAAATCCTTTTTTTTGTGGATTAACAAATCATGTTTTACAGCAGGGAAGCTGCCAAAATAATGAGGAAAATGTCAAAATACTCAGAGTTGTGGGAAATCAGAGCAAAGAGTGAAACTGCTGGGTTCTACTCAGTCCAGACTCACTGTGGGTGACACCTGGGCCCTGACCTTGAGATTTTCCCACACAAATCCATCACCTTCCCACARTAAAATGAAGAGGGAGCTTTTAAACAACGAAAATAACATTTTTTTTCCTCATGCATGTGGTTTATCCCTGCAGGAGATGTTTGTGTCCCTTCCCCTCTCCATGGACACCACAGCAAACACAGATTAAACCCCTRCCAGCCAAGGCCAGGGCTGTTTTGGCAAAGGCCACCATCTGTCACCTATTAAAAATCAGTTTATTATTTAACAGTTTATCATTAAAAGCAGATATTTCTCATGTCCAATGCATAATCCAGAGGRCTGGGGAATGGGAACCTCTGGATGGAGCCAGAGGGGGGAARGGGACTGGATTTCCACTGGAGACAGAGCTGGAACAACAGCCCTGGGTGGAGGGAGCAGCAGCCCCAGGGAAATACAAACCTGCTGGAAATTAACTCCTTGTGCCCACGAGCAGTTCTTGGGGTTGGGAACATCCTCCCAGAGCAGCTTCTTCATCCTGAAATGTCAGGGAAATGCTGGGGTTGGTGCTGTTCCCACAGTGCAGGGAAGGAATCTCTGCCATTTCATTTATCCACAGCACTGTGGCCATGATATAACCATTGGAGAGATGAGAAATGGCCCAAATTTAACCCAAACCATAAAGAAGGGACATTCCAGGTGGCAGTCTGGGAAAATATAAAGGGCACAGTCTGTGCTGAACGACCACAAGGCACAGGGCCTGAAGGGGCTCCAGGAGAGCTGGGGAGGGACTGGGGACAAGGCCTGGAGGGACAGGACACAGGGAATGGCTGGAAGCTGGAAAGAGGGGATTTAGATGGATATTGGGAAGGAATTCCTGGCTGGGAGGGTGGGGAGGGGCTGGGATGGAATTCCCAGAGCAGCTGTGGCTGCCCCTGGATCCCTGCAAGTCTCCCAGGTTGGACACTGGGGCTTGGAGCAGCCTGGGACGGTGGGAGGTGTCCCTGGGGTGGCCCTGGATGGGATTTAAGGTCCCTCCCAGCCCAAACCAGTCTGGGATTCTGTGACACCAGTTGAGCAGAGTGGCACCAGTGCAGCTGCAGCAGCTGGATTTTGGATAACAGGAACAAGCAGCTGGATTTTGGATAACAGGAACAAGGTACCTTTGGTGTGAAAGCAGCAACGCTCCCAGCAGCAAAACTGAGGTGGAGAAAACAATGGGCAGAACCACGTGGAGGCTGCCAGCATTCCCAGTTTCAAATCCCCCTGGAAATAAAGGAGTTCAYCTATTAATGCAGCAAAGTGATTTGTCTGGGAGGAAATAGTTGGCAACAGGGAAATAACAAACAGTAGAAACAACAGCTTAGATGGGGAAATAACCTTGAGCAACAGTTTTATTGTACATGGACAAACCTTTCCCTTGGGAATAAACAGACAAAAAGGAATTATTTAAATAGGAGTTAAATCCCTCACTCAGCTCAGCCCACAGAGGGTTTTCAAATTAAAGCTGTTCACTGTTTGTAGGTACAATACAGTGACTTTATTACTAGTTTGGGTTTTTTTTTTTTCAGATAAGACAGAGATTTTACACTTAAAGTTCACTTTTACTTCATAAAAAACAGGGGGAAAGCCCCTGACAGTCACCTTGGGCAAACTGATCTGTGGCTCTGGCTCTGCCAACTCCTCCAGCAAACACAGGGTAGAGGCTGAACTGGTACTTRTCAATCAGGATAAAGTGATCTGCAAAGAGAAATCAGCCTTTGGAACCCACTGTCATCCAGCTTTTAAACAATCCCCTCCACAGAGGCTCTGGGCACAGATCAGAGCTCAGATCAGCCCAGAGAGGGCAATAATGGATCCATCTTTTACAGATCCCTACTTCAAAATCCCAAGATTCAAGCTATTAATCCAGCATTATTCTGTCATGGAATGAACACCTTATGGAGCTCCTGGGATAATTTCCAGGAGTAAAGTCAAAATGCAAAGGAAATGCAGATATTCATTTGAATAATTAGCTGGTGTGTTCAGTATTCCAGAACTAATTTTATTGTGTTGCCACAAAATGAACTCACTCCAGAGCTTAAACTGATTATTAATGCAACAGGCAATCCTCTAATGAGCATCAAAATTTGGTTTATTGGTCAATAAAAGTGATTAGAAACACAGAAGGGGAAAAAGGGCTCAGAGCTCAGAAATTCCACATTTTTCTGTTCCACACCAATTAACAGCACAAATTGTATTTTCAAGCACATACTCACCATAAATAAAATATTTCCTGAGGTTTGGAGGAACTCGCAGCCATTTCACCTGCTCCTCCTTGTTCAGGTTCCTCCACTCAATCACAAAGGATTTTATCCCAGGGATTTGGGGGGAGAGACTCCAAACCACAACCACACAGGTGCTGTTCACCAGGTAAGCACTCAGGGATTGCACAGCATCCACTGGGGAAACAGGGAAAGCACCTGGGATCCACATCCCATAAACTGCTGAAGTGTCACCACTTTATCACTTTAATTGTCTTCTGTATAATAAAGCCACATCAGCAGAGAGATTTTTTRCTTCAAGCCACCAAAAATTTGGGTTAGGCTAAAGCAGTCCCAAGTGCAAACAGATCAAGTTTCTTACAGACATCAAATATCCCAATTGTCTCCTGCAATTCCTTAATTATTCTAACCAGAAATTTAAAAACTCCTGAATTCTTGGGAATATATTAAGCAGAGTGCAGCCAAATCCAGGAATTGCTGCTCAGGAAGTCTGAGGGCTCTGTACCCTGGCAGCCCAAAAATCAACCACATTTCATTTTGGAGACAACAAAACATTCCCCAGCAGGAACACTGGGTGTTCCCAAAACAAAGGAGATGAAAGATCAGTTCTCCAGCAGGATTTTCTTTTTTCTTTGATTAATTARTTTATATTTTATTAGTGAAGACAGCCTAGTGACAACATTTTTCCCAACCCAAAACTCACAGGATTTTCATGAAGGAAATCTGAGRTTTCCAACAGCTCAGTTGGTGCTGAATGTATCCCCATAAAACATTCCTTATTCCAATAGAGGGAATTTTATCCAAAGAAAGCTTTGCCCATCAACATCACCAGGATTCCTGGCATTTCCCACATCCCATTCCTTGCTGCTCTTACCTGTGCTCATTTGCTGGGACAGAGTTAAATTAGAATTAACTGCAGAAATTCCAACTGAATTCATGGCTAAGARGGTGACGGTGTGGGTTGGCTCCATCCATGGGAAAGTCCAGCTGGTGCCATGATCCACAAACTCCTCCCATGGGGGGTTCCCTGGGGTCTGYTGCTTTATGATGTACCTGCTCACGCTGCACAACGAGTCATTCTGCATCAGGGGCTGCAGCAATTAATTCATGGGCATTAATTCCTGAATTCCGTCCTCATTCCCAGAYCAAAGGTTGTTTGGGCAGCTCCAATTTTAAGGAAACAGAACCCAATAATAAAATATAAATAATAATAAAACAGGACCCAGAATGGTCCTGGCTCCTGTTTTTTATCCAAGGACTGGAGTCCTTTTKAAGGCTTCATTTCCCTCTCTGAGAGCTGACTCTCATTCCCTCTCTTCCCAGCAAAGGGAACTGAAGGCCAAGGAGAGCCAAATTTCCAGATTCCCACAGCAATTCCCTGTTTTACACATTTTTCAGGGTCCAAACCCCAGAGCAGCACATGAGCAAACAGGAATGGGCACTGAGGAACTTTTTCCTGTCCTGCATTAATATTTTAAGGCAAAGAAGGCAAAACCATRTCCCATTTTACCCCAGAATTCCCACCAGGATTCACCTCTTGCCTCTAGGATGAGCCAAGCAATTGTCAGGAGCCCAGAAAAAGGCAAATCCCAATTCCCACAAGCCTCATGTGCCTGTCAGACTCCCCRCCTGACAATCCCACCTGGCTTTAGGATCACAGGGAAAGCCCCAAATGCAGCTGCTCCCACCTTCCACAGGAGCGTAACATTCCTCTGCTTCCCGGCTGGATCCTCAGAAACGATCCTCCAGAATTCTGGGCCTTGCAAGGGAGCTGCAAAACAACAATTTGGGGGGGACAGTCACAGCTGAGTGTGGCACGTGCCAGCCCTGAGGATGCCCCTGGYGCACAGACCTCTGATGTCCTGGACGAGGCTCTGGGCTGCTCTGCTCCAGTCGCTCCAGTAGCCGGATCCTTGCAGCTCCCTGCAGCGCACCTGCACCACGTACTGCACGCAGAGCTGCTGCACTGGGATCACTGCCCAGCTGCCTGCAGGGTCTGGCACTTCATACACCTGGGAGAGAGGGCAAAAAAGCCACGGTGAGGACAAAGGGATGTTTAGGCAGCTCTGCGATAGTGTTTACTGGGGTCTGAGGATGAGGGAAGAGACAAGGATCTGACTCCATGTTTCAGAATGCTGATTTATTATTTTATGATATATATTATATTAAAACTATACTAAAAGAATAGAAGAAAGTATTTCATCAGAAAGCTGGCTTAGAATAGAAAAAGAAAGAATGATAACAAAGGCTTGTGTCTGGGACAGAGAGTCCGAGCCAGCTGACTGTGATTGGCCATTAATTAGGAACAACCACATGAGACCAATCCCAGATGCACCTGTTGCATTCCACAGCAGCAGATAATCATTGTTTGCATTTTGTTCCTGAGGCCTCTCAGCTTCTCAGGAGGAAAAATCCTAAGGAAAGGATTTTTCATAAAAGATGTCTGTGACACAGCTCTAGGAGTCAAAATTCCTGAAAATGAATCCCGTGAAGAAGCAGGATTGTGAGGAAAATTCCTTTYTGGACACGGCAACTGCTTTTGCATTTTGTGATTCCCCCCGTGGATAAATCCCATAAAAAGCAGCTCCACACTCCAGCAGTGCAATGACCCCTGCTCCAGGCCAGATGGAACAGACATACCTGCCATGGAACGCCCTCCCTGCTGCCTGGATTCCAGCGGATCTGGAARGTCAGATCCCTGCTGGCAAAGGCAGGCTGGGCCCAGCTCACYTTCAGCAGCCCCGTGTTCCTGGTCACTTCTGCTCCCACGTTGGAAGGGGGCAGAGGCTTCACTGGAAAATGGAAAAATTAAAAAATGACTGCAAAGTCTGCACTGGCARTCCCCAATAAATCAAACCATGGATGGCTTCTCCTTGTCCTGAGGGTGGTGGGTAACACAAGGCCTCTGCTATTCCAGGGAAAGCAGGATTGGAAACACAGAATCCARGGGAATGTTTCCAGGTATTTCATTMTCATTTAAAGCACAACAGATTKTTTTGTGCTGGCACTTGCACCTGCCCTGGGATAAAGAGCAGAAGAAACAGCCTGGCAATAAATGTTGAGGTTTAGGTTGGATATTTGGGAAAGTTTCTRCATGGGAAGMGTGGTCAGGCATGGGAACAGCTGCCCAGGGCAGTGCTGGGTCCCCATTCCTGCCGGGATTTCAAAGCCCTGTGCATGTGGCACTTGGGGACAGGGCAGTGGTGGCCTTGGCACCTGGGAATGGTTGGATTCCATGCTCRCCAGGGGCTTTTCCAACCTCAGCYATTCCACGATTCCATTATTTCAGTGGGGTCACCCCTGCAGAAAGGCTGTGGACAGACATTGTGCAGTGACTGATGGAAATGTTTTTATTTTATTAATTGGAAATTCCCCCCAAATCCAGTTGCTCCAGAACAGGAACCTCCCAAAACCCTTGCTTCTTAATCAAGGCAAATTGAAATAAACTTACTTTGGATAATCAGACATGAATGAGGAGAAAACAACAACAAAAAATAWTTTTTTTTTTCATTTTGGATGGTGCTGGAATGGGTTTGTTTTGCTTTACTACAATACAGAGCACCCTGCATCCAGGATAAATCATTCCATCCATTGTCACCACATAATAAATGTATTTTAAAATTCTATAACTCGAATTTCTTTCATAACTATATAACTTTAAATAATTTCATAATTATATAATTGAATTTATTTCATGTAGCACCTCTGGGGTCCAGCTGCCTTGTTTGCTCTCACCCATGTTCACATTTGTTTCCAAAAAATACCCAGTGAGTTCTCTGTCACAGAGCAGATAAGAAGTGATTTGCACATTTTGGAGTTTTTAAAACACCCAAAAACTGCTTGTGCCTCTTGTTTTTATCCAAATTTCAGTGCTCTGTGTGTCACAAAATGTTGCAGCAGCATGGAAGAGCAGGGACAGTCRCTATGATTTTAAATGGATTTATAACTGTGTAAATAATAAATAATACACTGTGTAAATAATAATAATAATTATAATAATGACAATAATGATAATAATGATGATAASTGTGTAAATAATGCTGGAGTATAAATTAATTAATTGAAGACAAATCAATCTGAAAAATTAAATAACCAAAACCTTAAAAATGAGCTTCATTTTGCAATATAAGACTTGCATTTTCTGTAGAGGGAATAACAGGCAGAAGRTGATGTTTCATTTTAAATCCTGTATGGAAATAACATTTAAACCAATTTTTCTTTAAGGTAATATCAAAACTTTCATGTTTTTATTGAAAACCTGTGGGAAAATTCTTTCCCTATACCATTTAAAAATCCAGGGGCACGAGGGAAGAGAGATTCATGGATCTTGACCTACCCACATCTGCTGGGATGACACAGGTTGGGGAGGATTGCAGGGTTCCCAAGGAGTGTTTAAACTCTATCCACAGGGTATATCCAGATAACAGGAAAATGGGCTGGAACGTGCACTCGTAGGAATGGTTCCTCTGCAAAAGGCATTCCTTCACCTCTGAGTCTGGAGATGGGCTTGGAAAGTCAGAGCAATAAATTTGGCTCCTTAAGAGAGGGGAAAAAAACCCACATTCAGTTGATGCATTGCAAGTGTAAATCTGGAGGGAATTAAAAGGAATGGAGGCACTGCAAACTCCTGGGATTTTGAGGATTATTTGGATCTTGTACCTGAGTCTGCACTGAAGGGATAAAAAACATTTCAGTGTCACTCCTCAAAGCTTTGGCTCTGGAAAAAGCAGGACAAACAATAAAAGCAGCAGGTACAACAAGAGCAGGCAGCTCCAAATCCTCKTCAATTGTGGGATTTGAGGGATTGGCAATGAACACAGCAAGGCAAATCTGCCAAGAACTGACTCCAGTCAGGAATMACTTCCAAAATCCCAACTGGCAGCCTGGGGAAGCTGCCACAGAGACCCAGTGCAGTCTCCAGGAGATGCAAATCCCACCAAAACATCAACTCTGGATTAAAAACTCCATGTCCAGTTATCACACCTGGCAACAGAAGAGAGGAGCCCTGGATTCTGGACCAAATGGAACTGGATAAACTCTTGGAGTGGGAATTTTTCAGCTTTCTCCTCCAACTTGTGAGGAGAGGGGCCGGAGGGGGTGTGAGTTACCCAGAGGGACCACCAGAGTTACACACTGGGTTGAAGCTCCCTCTTTGTGTCCCCAGGATTAAAGCAGGGCCTGGTGCTTTGGAGGTTGGGATTGGAGCATTCCCTGCTCCCACAGGATCATCCCTCTGGAGCTGTTTCTCCTGGCAGCACTGCCTGCAGAGGAAGATGTAGGAACAGCCCAAGCAAAACAAAACCCCACAGGCAGAGCATCACACACAGCACAGCAGTGCTGCACTCCAGCTCCTAAAGGGAACAGCAGCAGGAATTTTATTGCATTTTCCTCTTTCAGGTCTCACCCTGAACAAATAACCACAAAAACCAGAACAAAAAGAAGGATCAGCAGCATCTGGGAAGGATTTGCAGGCAGTGGTAATGTCACTGTTTGATCTTGCAGGAAAATGAACAAATCTCCACATTATCACCTCCTAGTAGAAAATGACATTTTTAGCTAAACCTGAGCAGTGAGGAAGTGGGAATAAAAGGCACCATGAGCAGCAAGGGGTTTAGTCCCAGCTCCCTGCCCAGCAGGGCACTCATTAGATCCATATTTGCCAAGGCAGAGTAAACAAAAGCTCCCTCAGCACTCAGCCAGGCATTAATCCTGCCCCAAAAGCCTCCACTTGAACTTTCCAGCATTCCAGTTGTTCCTTCAGTCCACAAACCCCTGGGAAATATTCACCTGGGCACCAGGATCATTCAGAACTCCACCAGAGAAGACAGGCTGCCTTTCCAAAGGATTAGGCAGGGCTGATGGAAGCTGTTTGCCAAAATTCCTGCATCTCCAGCAGAGCAGTAAAATTATGGAATTTTTGCCTCAGGAAGAGCTGTCTGTCTGTCTGAGTGGAAACCCTCAAGCTCAACACATCAGGGATGGAATGGGATGAGCTTTGAGGTCCCTCCCAACCCAAACCAGTCTGGGATTCTGGGAATTGCTGCCTTCACAAAGCAACATTCCCTTCACCACCTAAGGTTTGATTCTCCAAGCAAGARTTTTTCCCACCTTGGAATGAGTTTGTTTCATCCTCTATTTTTACCTGTGTGTACATAGAAAAAAAAATACAGAATTACAGAAAAATCAAAGACTGAGTGGAGACCTCAGGAGGTCTCAAGTCCCATGTCAGACTCAGAGCAGAGTTAAATTCAGATCAGATGGAGCTGTCAGGATCTGAGAGGCTCCAAGGACAGGGATCCTACAGCTCCCCCATGCCAGACATTCCCACTGGGAATGAGCTTTTCCCTTATTTCTTTACAACTTGTAGATGGGAGCAACTGGAATAATTTTTTAACTGATCCAAGAAATCTTGAAGGGAACTGGCTCCCAGACAGGTTGAAAAATGCTGAAAACCCCTATAAATAAAATCTGCTCCATACTCAGCTATCTCTGGTTCCCTTGCTGCATACAGAATAAAAAATCTGTTAATTCTATAATTACATTTCTCCAYAATTCTTTGACACTAAAATATTTTGAGCAATGATTTCCAAACAGAAAAAGAGAATTAAACTCCATCCCTACCTGTGATATCTTAACTGCAGACTCCCCAGGAGCAAGGTGGTTGGGTTTGCAGACCACCTGCAAGTCATTTTAGTCAGGTATCCATCAGTCTCACAGGAGATATTAAAATCCATGTCTAATTAAAAGACATGAAAAGCTTAATTAATAAGACACAATGGRTGCTACAAAACAAAACAAAACTGTGAGGAATTTTTGAAGTAATTTGAGATGGGACTTTTGAATTGGTTTTGATGATGTGGTTTATTTTTTTATCTTCCTCAGAAGTAAGAAAAGTGAGTTCAGCTCACATCTTTATAGCATAGTTTAAAAAGTCACAAAACTCTAAGTTACAAGACTTTTTAAGGAGTWATTGACTAATAAAACACTACCAAGAAAAATATTTCTGGTTTTGACTCAATCTTTAAATATTTTGTCTTATAGACACATGCTACAGTGTAAGCTTTCTTAACTAATCATGTTATAATAACACACAAACTTACAATGCTGCACTCTAAAGTTCTTGTTTGCTTTTATAACTACTTTTATTTTTTCTATATCTTAAACTCTAAAACTCTAAAGTTTCTTAGCATGTCTTTAAACTATAAATCCATATCCTTGCTTCTTACACTTAAGTTTAGAAGCTTTTTCCAAAGCCTCAAATCAAATCTTGTGTTTAATTCTAAGCTTTAACCGTTTTACCTTTGTAACTACTTTTATTTTTTTCTACATCTTAAACTCTAAACCTCTAAACTTTCCTTTATTTAATGTGTCTTTACTTCAAACTATAAATCCACAATCTTGCTTATAACACTTAAGTTTAGAAGCTTTTTCCAAAGCCTCAGATCAAATCTTGTGTTTAATTCTGAGCTTTAACTTATAAACCCAAAGTTCTGAGAATTCCCTACACTTCAAATTCCAGCACAAAACTAAACAAAAAAAAAAACAAAAAAAAATCCAAAAAACCCACCAAAAACCTCCCAAAATACCAACAAAAAAACCTCAACAGAAAAAAAAAAAAACCAACAAGCAAACAAACAAAAAAACCCTAGAAACAAACTTCCACCATGATATTTTCTGAAAAATCCCAGGATTTCCTCTCCTGGGAAGCTGAGAAGCCTCAGCTTCTCCTGTGTTTGCTGCTCTGGGATGTGGTCTGGAGATTGTTTATCCAAACATGTGAATTGTTTTTACTTCATGACCAACCACCATCAGCTGTGTTGGACTCTGAGGAGTCAGTCAGGAGTTTTTATTATTCATTCTTGTGAAGCCTTCTGTCTGCATCCTTCTCTTTCTTTAGTATAGTTTTAGTATAGCGGATGGGATGGATGGGATGGGATTGGGATGGATGGGGATGGTGGATGGGATGGGATGGGATGGGATGGATGGGATGGGATGGGATGGGATGGGATGGGTGGGATGGATGGGATGGGATGGGATGGGATGGGATGGGATGGGATGGAATGGGATGGAATGGAATGGAATGGAATGGAATGGAATGGAATGGGAATGGAATGGAATGGAATATGGAATGGAATGGAATAGAATAGAATAGAATAGAATAGAATAGAATAGAATAGAATAGAATAGAATAGAATAGAATAGAATAGAATAGAATAGAATAGAATATCAGCCTTCTGAGAACATGGAGTCAGARTCTCATCTCTCACCTCATCCTGYGGACCCTCGCAAACACCACAACAAAGAAACAGAAACCCACAGAAAAACCAAAAAWTCACCAAAAAAAAKAKCCCAAAAAACCCAACCAAAACCAAAAAACCCAAGGGCAATAAAGGATTTTAAACGGGAATATTCCATGCTCGCTATGACAATGGCCCAACAGGAGAATGGAACGTCCCCCGGCGCCTCACCTACGACGTAGAGCTCGGCGTAGGCGCGGTGGCACTGGCGGCTCTGGTGGCAGCAGTACAGGGCGCTGTAGAGGAAGCTGCCCCGCGGCTGGGTCGCTCTCACGTTGGGCAGGGTCACTCGGCTGACGCGGCTGCTCAGCACGGAGGTCTGGCTGGCCGGCACCGGCTCGGCCAGGTTCAGCCACCACACCAGCTCCCGGGACGGCACGGGCTGCGAGCGGTTCCTGAACGTGCACAGAAAGGACAGGCTGGAGCCAGCGCGGGTCAGGGTCCTGGCAGGGAAGTACAGCACTTGAGCTGCGCGGAAAGGGGGAAAAGGGGGAYAATCCATTGAGGGGTGAAGCTGAACCAGAAAATGTAAAAGCATTTGTCAAGAAAATAACAATAGACAAAATAATAACATTATTATTATTGTTATTATTAATTATTATTATTATACATACAATATCATATAATAATCTTATATCGTATTACATTATAGATTATTATATTATCTATTATATTATACATTATGTATTATTATATATTATTATATATTATATATTATATATTATATATTATATATTATGTATTATTATATAATATGTGATATAATAATATATTCCCCTATTATATAATAATAGTATATTATTATATTATTCAATATTATAACATCAAAATAARATTATAATAATGATAAACTAATAAATAATAATATTATAATAATTAGAAGAAGAAGAAGAAGAAGATTTTTTATATTATTATTATTGCTATTATTGAAGAAATGAGCCTTGGACTGCCTCCCTCCATACCTAAAGCTTCTGATTAAAATCTGYTTAAAATAATCTTTAATATCCCCAGGTTACACAAAAGGAAAAAGGGGGGGAATCCATTGAAATTGAAAATGGAASTAAAAAAAACATAAAAGCATTTGTCAAAGGAAAAAAAATTAATAATAATAATGTTTTTATATTATTATTATCATCATCATCATCCAGCTGTATTTCTAACTTTCCTACTTCTTAATCACTATGAACAGGAGCAGAAATGAGCCTTGGGCTGTCTCCCTCCACACCTAAAGTTTCTAAACTCTGATTTAAATAATCTTTAATATCTCCAGGCACATCTGAATGAAAACAGCAGAAAATCCCTGGAGGGTGCAGTGCAAGCAGCACAAGGGGAACAAAATAAAATGAATCCCTCTTTCCAGGAGRTGCTGTTCCTCCTCCTCCTRCTCCTGAAGTCAGCAGGAGATTRAAGTCCCAAAAACTGGTTTTACACTGCAATTAACAGCAAATTGTAGCAGTGCTCCAATGCAGGCTCAAACCACTGAATTTTCCAAGGATTTAAAGAAGTTTAAACTCAGCCCCCATCAGTCAGGGATTCAGGGAAGATACAGGTGGAGCTGGAATGGAGGTGTTTGCAAAGAAGACCCCAAAAGCAGCATTAAATCCTTTAAAGATCAGGTTTGCTTCCCCCACTGAGGAACCAGGCAGAGATTTTTAGGATTTCCCCCAGATTTCCCTTTCTCTGGCAGTAAAGCGATTTAGGATCTGTTGTTTCAGGTTTTATTAGGAAAAAAGCTTTTTTTCCAAGGTTTAGCTCTTTCTTTGGTGCAGGTGRCTATATAAAGTGTTCAGAGAATTCCTGTGGCAGCATAGACCAAAATATTCCCAGGGAATTCTGAGCAGAGCATGGAAAAATACAACAAAATAAGCAGAAAGRCAGTTTTGCACAGGGCTCAGCATTACAAACCAGGCTGGACTGTCTAAAAAGCACATTTGATTTTGCTCTGGGCCTCCAGTTCAGCTACAAAAGCAAAACCAGAAGTGAGAGAAAGCATCAGGAGAAAAATCCTGAATTGAGGGGAGGTTCAGGGCTGCCAGCTGGAAGTGGAAATGGAGAAGCTCTGAGGAAAAGAGCTTGGTGTGGGTGTGGGCAGGTGCTGCTGAGCGAGTGCAGCCCCACAGGTGTGCTCTCCAGAATTCCCAGTGCCAGCCTGGCCCAGCGAGGGAGCTGAGCCTCAGGCAGGAAAGGCTCCCACAGGATTTCTCATCCCAACTCAATTTCCAACACAAAACCAGCTGGAAAATCAGCTTTCTCCCAAACCCTGCAGGTGTCCTACCTCCCAAAGTGAGGTTGTAGGGTGAGCTCCAGTCACTCCAGAAGCCTGGAGCACGGAGGTTCCTGCTCCTCACTTGCACTGAGGATGGAGAGTCCAGCAGGGCATTGTCCATGGCTATGGAGCTTTCCAGGGCAACRTGAAGCATCTGCTGGATTGTCCAAACCCATTATTGTTGTAAAATGAAACAGGAAAACACAGAAGGAACATAAATAAATTGTATGGAGTCAGAATTCCCTGAATTCCCTTTCATGCCTTCTCTTTCAACCCAGTTTTTAAGAAGGATGGGAGTGCTGAGCAAATCAATTTGCTCCTTAAGAGACAGGAGATAACATCCTTATACTCTACACAAGGATTTTTTATGTTTTTAGGTAGCAAGCTGGGTTCAAAATCTTTCTTCTTTAAATTTACTGTCAATTTGAGACTGCTGGAAGTTATGTAACTCTGTGGAAAACGAGTTGTTTCATTATGGGTTGCTAATTAACAGCTGCTTGTTATTCCAGAGCCATTTGCATGGTAGGAAGAGAAAAAAACCCTATTTATAAATAAAACTTATAAATATTAAACACAGAMGAGTTACAGAACATATAGAATGCTGAAAGAAAATGGGTTTAYACTTCACAGAATCCAGGATTTCACCCAAGGAGACAAATGGGAGTTTGTTTGTGAGGCCAGTAGGAGATGGGGCTTCTCTCAATGGGGACCAGTTGTAAAACCCAGCTTTTCTAGGAAACGGCAGTGAGCTAAGCCCAGCTTCTGCAGGAAACAGCAGTGAGTAAGCAGCTTCTCAGAAACAGCAGTGAGCTAAGCCCAGCTTCTCCAGGAAACAGCAGTGAGCTAAGCCCAGCTTCTCCAGGAAAAAGCAAGTGAGCTAAGCCCAGCTTCTGCAGGAAAACAGCAGTGAGCTAAGCCCAGCTTCTCCAGGAAAAAGGCAGTGAGCTAAGCCCAGCTTCTGCAGGAAACACAGCAGTGAGCTAAGCCCAGCTTTCTCCAGGGAAAGCAGTGAGCTAAGCCCAGCTGCTGCAGGAAACAGCAGTGAGCTAAACCCAGCTTCTCCAGGAAACATCAGTGAGCTAAGCCCAGCTTCTCCAGGGAAAAAGCAGCGAGCTAAGCCAGGTTTTCCAGAAAAGCAGTGAGCTAAGCCCAGCTTCTCCAGGGAAAAAGTAGCAAATTAATCCCAGCTTTTCCAGGAAAAAGCAGTGAGCTAAGCCCAGCTTTCTCCAGGAAAAAGCAGTGAGCTGAAGCCCAGGTTTTCCAGGAAAAAGGCAGTGAGCTAAGCCCAGCTTCTCCAGGAAACAGCAGTGAGCTAAGCCCAGCTTCTCCAGGAAACAAGAAGGGAGACTAAGCCCAGCTTCTCCAGGGAAAAGCAGCGAGCTAAGCCCAGCTTCTCCAGGGAAAAAGACAGTGAGCTAAGCCAGCTCCACCAGAAACAGCCCCACTCCCAAGCCAAAGCCCAGGGAGTGCTGGCGAATAATGCCGGGATTTGGGAATGCCCCAGCCCCAGAAGGCACAGGGCCTCACCTGGCTGTCCCCGTGGCCCGGGGGAGCAGAGATCCTCACTTGGTGCTGCAGAGGGAAGGGCAGCGGGGCAGGGCTGGACCAGCAGAGCTTCACCTGGCCCCTCTCAGCCAGCTCCAGGTGCAGCTTCACGGGGGCCTCAGGCTTCACTGCACACAAATTCATCCACAAGTTAGCCCCAGCTTCACCCAGGGTGCTGGGTTTTACTGAGTCCTAATTCAGACTTAAACTCAGTTCTCTTAAARTCAGTTTCCAAGAGCTGCTCTACTGCATGGCAGTGTTGTGTAACATCCCTGGAAAAGTCACCTTGGTGCTGTTGTAGTCATCAAGAAATGCTGTTTGACCTCCCATTCCCCTTAAACCTGCAGGAATTTCTTCCCTCTGGCCACAACTTTTCCCAGTAGCCAAGCCCTGGTTTACCTGCCTTGCTGGGAAGAGGGAATGAGCAGGAGAGGGATGGGAATGCTGAGAAAATCAATTTGCTCTTTATAGTGTACACTGGGATTTCCTAAACATRCCCATCCTTCCACAGGGATGATGGCTGGGAAAGAAGTGTCCAGCAGAGAGAAAATGGAGAGTTTGGATATTCCCATGGGGATGAAGGGAGCTCTGGATGGGAAATCCCCAGGATTCCATTCCTTGGACACTGCCAAGGAACCAAGGCCCTGCTTTTTCCTGGTACTGAGACCTTGGCTGGCCCTGTCCTCATTCACAGCCAAGTTTTGCCCATGGAAGAGTAAAACCCAGCAGAAGCTGAAGGGAAAACATTCCCAAAAATCCTGGGCAGTGGGCAAATGTTCCCCTCAAATCCCATCTGGTCTGGGGTCCAGCTCTCCAAGGGTCCCATTTWAGTGCATTACTGGAATGTCACTCAGTTATATCAAAATTCTCTAATTATTTTCAGTATAAATCCACCATTATAAAGTCAGATTTTATTTAGTTATTTATCTCAAAAATCTCTTATTATTTTCAGTATAGATCTACCACCAAGTCAGATTTTATTTAATTTCTACTTCTAGACCATCTCAAACAATTAACTTCAGGAAGGCCAGCAGGGAGTGATTGGGGAGGAAGCAAATAAAAGTCAGTGGCTTTGCCATCACATTTCCCTGAATCAGATCTCACAGATAATGATGGTTGGGATGCCACCTGCTCCACTATCAGCAAATAAAATCCACGTGGCACAAGCACTCAAGAGTTCTACATTCAAAATAGTTTTAATTGAGCTAAATCTTGGCAGAACGTATATTAATATTGTGCATTTTAAAAACATGCTTCACTAAGCAGAGCTAACTCATTGTGTCATTTTTAAATACTGGCAGACTCCAGSCTGAATTTTTAATATTTCCTGCAGCATCATTTCAAAACCAGCAGGATGAAAAATGCCACCTCTCATCTTCCAAACCAGCCCACCTAGAGATTTTAACTGGTTCTGTCTGCAGAGCACATCAGTTAGGAGGAAGTTCATAAAGTCCCTAAYTTTTTAAGTTAATAAGATGTTCATAAAACTTTAATTTTTTTCCCCTGCAGCTGACAGCTCCTGCCTTTATGAAATCTGCCCAAATCTGCAATAACTGGGCACYTTGGATAGCAACACATCTCCAATTCATCATGTCAGGAGAGTTTGAGCTTGATCAAACACACAGGAATGTTTTCCAGCTTGGAGTTGCATGGGTGAGGAAAAAAAACATCAGGATCAGAGAACTGCTTGGGAAAATGGGTGCGATTTCTTGCTAAGCAACTTTGGGAACTTTTAAATGTAATTGAAGCCCTCTGCAACAAGCTCCACCACTGGGCCAGGCTTGTGCACAGAGAGGTTCTGATTGGYAAGGAAAAAATGAGAAATAACCAATTTTTGAGTGCTTGGGCTGTGCTCAGTGTGGTTTGCACTGGAGCCCAGACAGGGATTAGGGAGCTTTTCCTGCCCTGTCTGTGCCCCTTTCCCAGCAGAGCCATCCTGCTGCTGTTGTGAAGCATGGACAGACAACTCTTCAACTAATTAAAGTTGAAAAGAGGGTACATTTATTACAGTGCTGAAAAGAGGGTGTATTTTAATCACCGTGCTGAAAAGAGGTACATTATTACAGCACTGGACCACCTGGGGAGTAGACCTCCCAAAGACATGTGTAAAAAGTCACAAACTCCTATCTCATTTATCCAAATAAGGTTTTTCCATATTCAGATGTTTTCCAGGATGGGTTTTCCAGGAACCAAGTTACATAAATCATGTACCTCTCAACTTTGTATTTTTAATTAGCTGGATGTCCATTAGGGCTGTGCAATTGTCCTCTTTAATTGGGATCGGTGGGCTACTGAGATGGGTCAGAAGAGCCCACAATGGGCGGTGGCTCCTGAGAATGGTCAGAATCAACAAAGAAATGGGTTCATGATCCAAAGAATAGGGTTCTGACTCATATTCAGAACAGTCAGTTTCTGCTTCCTTTGAAGAGGAAGTAAGATCTCTTCCTCATGGTAAACTCTCCACCATGTCACGCTGGCAGGGCTCCTTYGCCTGCTGGTCCCAGTCCAAACCCCCTCTCATTCTTAGCTGTATTTATGGCTCCTGCACTCTTTCAATGCTTCATACATCACCTGTCATTCCCAACCTTGTTCCAGTTATCCCCACCTGGTCCCAATTCATTTCCTTGTTAAGCTCCAATCCCAATGTACGACCTTTGCTGACTACACTTCTAACCCAACCCTTGATTCATCTAAGCTCTCAATTAAAATCCATCATTTTCACTCTCTCAGCTGCATTCCCAGCCGGACCCCTTGGCTCAGCGTTCCGCAGCCAGGGGTTTCAGCCATGCTCACCAATGTCTGTGGGCTGCAGGGCCATCAGGGGTGACCCCAGGGCTGTGCCCCCTGCCACCATCTCCAGCCACAGCAGGTAGGTGTGGTTGAGGCTCGGGGTGGCCAGCAGGCACTGGCAGCTGGCCTGGTCCCTGCAGTCACACGGAGCCACCCTCACTGTGCCCTGCAGAGAGCTCGTGGATGCAGCCCCCAGGGACAGCTCTGACCTGCAGGGGGGAAAAACAAACCAGGAAACAAAACCATTTTCTGTATCTCAATAGCTGTGCCCATCTGGATATAGTTTATTGATCAAAATATTAAATTAATTAATGAAAAAAAGAAAATTTGCTGCTTCTCCCTTTTTAAATGGTTTTCAAGTAATGAACACGATTCCATTAGAGAATTCTCAGATCTTCTTAGGCACACAGTGTTGTTTTACCTTCCCATGGCAGCTCCTTGCCCTCCCAATAGAGATGAATTCCTAATTCCCCTTCYTGAGGCACTGAAATAATGCCAAAAAATTTTAATGTTCCCTCCAGCTCCTGCTACAATTGAGCATTACAGGGAATATCATAATCATGGAATGGTTTGGACTGGGAGGGACCTCAAATCCCATCCCAGCCCCTGCCATGGACAGGGACCTTTTCCACTGTCCCAGGCTGCTCCAAACCCATCCTTGGACACTTCCAGGGATCCAGGACAGCCACAGCTTCTCTGGGAAATCCATTCCAGGGCCTCCCCACCCTCCCAGGGAACAATTCCTTCCCAATATCCCAATATCCCTTCCCAATATCCCATCTGAATCTTCAGAACCAGCAGTTCCCAAAGCATTCTTCATTCTCATCTCCATTCTTCAGGCTCTTCCAGAAACCCACATTTATGGAGTTCTGCAGGTATCCAGTGACTAAAGCCTCCCCAAGGTTGGGAATTTAATAGTGCAAATAATTTGAGGCCAAATTTCTCCCAGCAGCAAAGCCAAGACAAACCCTGACAGCTCAATCACCTCGGATTCTTTCCTGCTTTTCACGTTTCATCCTTACCCAAAAAAAAAAAAAAAGCTCCTGTTTGGAATTGTTCTGAAGTGATTTTGGAATTATTTCTGTCCAGTAAGGGTTTTGTTTTACTAATTCAGAGAAAGAAATGGAAATTCATGGAATAAGAGCCTTTCAGTACATTTTTCCAATGGTTTTATAGCTGGCATGAGTCACTGGAACACTTGGATTCAGGCAGGGCAGAGATCTCTGCATTGGAGGAGAGGGAAGGACGAGATCTGCTGCTTTATTTTTTGGGTTTAGTCCATTTGTTATCTGCTCCATTTATCTGAGAGCAGAGCACAGGGAACTGGCCATGATTCACCAATTCCATTTCCATATCCTGCCCTGCTTAGAGAGGAAAAGATCAAAAAAATGAGGAGAATTATGGAGGATGGGAAGAGCTCAGGCTGGGACTGCAGGAAACCATTCCTGGATCATCCCAGCCCCACTGCCCTCATCCCTCACTGATCTTTCTGCATCTTGGGATCCTCTGAGGCTGGAAAACCATGGAATTTGGGCAGCCCTGCCCTCCCAGCTCCTGTGCTCTGCAGGAACAGCCCCAAGCAGGTCCATGTCAAGGTATGGTTTACATTTATTAATGCTCCAGACAGTCCATCCTGACATTCCTACAATAATTCTCACCAGGACTCGCAGCCTTTAGGACACAGGAATTATGCTGATGGTATCTGGCAGACACAGAGCTCTGAAATTACTTGGAATAATTTGGTTTTTCTAGATGTGGCTCCGCTGTTTTCGCCTGAATTTCCTTTCAAAAACTTTGCAGAATTTGCTTTGAAGCTTCTCTGCCTTCTCCTGTTGCTCACAGATTTTATTGGTCTCCAAAAGCCACAATCAATCCATGAAAACATATTTCTTTCTTCAAACCATGTCTTTGATCTGATCTATCTGGAAAATGGTTACCACCACACCAGCCCCTCATCATTCCTAATAATTATTTCAATTTTTAACCATCCAAATGAACTTGTTTGCACCAAAAAAAAGCAGTGTAAAGGGAGAAAAATGCTAAAGACCTCCTCTCCTGACTTATTAACCCTCACAAGCTGAGGAGAGGTCAGCTCCTCCACACAAATCCTGTCACAGAGAGTTCTTTTAGCCAACACATTGGAAAAGAAACACGCAGGAAGTCCTAAATGTTTTATATTTATATTCAACCCCCTTCAGAAGGTGATGCTTCTCCTGCTAAATTCATCTGTGGCCCCGTGGGGAACATGGAGACTTTCAATTAGATGCTGCAAAATGTCCTGGCTGAATTTCAATCCTGTTCTTGCAATTGCAAAGAAAAAGTAAAACTCCTTTTAGGGCAAATCACCTGAATTTTCAGGAAAGGTCCATCCCAAGCAGGTGGTTGTGAAATAGGGTCACCATTGTAACTCTGCTGTCACATTGTTCCCATATCCTTTCCAAGCACTGCCATTACTAGGAAAGGATGGAGCAAAGCTTCTGGGGCTTCCAGGATTTTCTCCATAAATATTTCCCAATGTTTTTGATCAATGGTAGCTCTAGAAAATTCCTTATTTGAAGAAGCTGCCCCATTAAACTGCAGCAGACCTGAGGGCTGCTGAGCTCATCAATCTCTAACGAGAGGTTGATTTCCTCTGGCTGGASAGGCTCAATGCATGACTGATTGAATGATTTATCCTTAAAAAACATGGGAATTTAGGCCCAGAACTGGAGGAGAGCCTCCCAGGTACTTCAAATAAGTCCAAATATGAATGCAGCCTCATGAGCTCAAAGGGCAAATGAAAACAGTGCTCAAAATGAAACCAAGGGGATCCCTGAGGCTGAAGATTCCAGCTCATGGAATTAACCCTGGGCTTTACAGCATTCCTGGGATCAGACAGCTGGAAAGATGTTTGGTAGACAATTAACCCATTAYTCTAATGAAGCTTTGGAATAACCTTTTCTTTTCTATTCTTTTGGAATAACCTTTTCAATCCTGTCCCTCACTTGAACCTCTCACAGGGCACTGCCATAGGCAGAACAGAACATTCCCATTCCTGCTATTGCCAAGCAGGAAAACTGTGGATGTGGTAAATAAGAGGAGACTTCTCTAATGCTGGGAAAAAAAAAAAGGAAAAAAAAAAAAAAAGAAAAAGCTGTGAGAGACCCAAGCTTTTCTGTTGTAGATTCTCCTGTATCATTATTTTTGTGCATTGCCCTGCATGTGAGAATCCTGGCTGGATCTCCAGACTCCCAGGGAGAAACACATGCCAGGAATGCATATTTTTAAAACTGGGAATGTTTTCAAGGTATTTTGGCTCAGGAATAAAATGCTAAGGTATCAGAGAGCCAACAGGGAAAGCTGTCACCTTCCCAAAGGTTGAAATGCTTGTGCTTGCTGCTCCCCCAGAACACAGGGACCCTCAAAGGAAAATATTAATATGGAATGTGGGGAGGGAAATGAAGTCTCCAAGGTTTTGCTTTGTTTCTCATCTTTGCAGCAAAGAGGAATCAAACAGAGACCCTGCTGAGTCCACAGGGCCTGCTCTCCTAAATGGCATGGAACTCACTGAATTCCCTTCCTAACACAAGGAGCCTCCTCAGCCCAGCTGGGCATCCCAAAACAATTTCCATACAGAGATTTCTGCACTGGGATCACTGGCAAAGCTTCTCCTGTGCAGCTGAGCCTGGATGGAGCAGAGCAAAGGCAGAGCTGCTTCCCCCACAAACACCCATGGAATGGTATTTCAGGAGTCACAGTCATGAGGAGCCCTGGAAATGGGAACCCACCTCACCAAAATGGGATTTAAATATTGTGTCAGCTGAACAACCATATTTTTGCTAAATAATACATTTGGGTTCTGCTCTGACTACAGGGATGATTTGTGCCAAATGAGAGCTGGCTGTTCAGGAAGTCCTCTATAAATTCAGCTAATTCAACTATTTCAGTTTATCCTGTTTCATCAGGAAATGAAGTCTCTGTGTGTCTCTCCAAACCTATCAATAATCCAGAAAAAACCAGGGTGGTTTCATGGTATCAAACAGATGTTTTTGTTACCAATGTGCACCAGACCTGCCCATCCCACAGGCAGGAGGATTCCATCTCTCAGCATTCCAGGGAATATTCACCACAGTGCCAATGAGATGAGAGCAGCATTTGCCATTGGATCCCATGCAAAGTACCACAGTTACTCCAAGAGAGACAATATTATGGTCAAAAACAAATAAAAAGCAGAACCAAAACTTTAAAATTAAGAAATTCTAACAACAAAGATACCTTAAGAAGTCAATGCTGATTTCATTAAAATATTTTAAGAAACATGGGAAGGACAGAGAAGGGGGACTCTCCATTCCAACCACTTTTCATTCAAATAACCACAAACTTTCCATCTTATCCAGGATTACTTTTAGACAGGACAAAGTTAAATCTAAATCTGCAGAGCTGAAGCTCCCACCATGCTGGAAGCTGGAATGTTGATGTTTTAGGAYATGCTTTCAGCTTTCCAGAGGGATTTAACAGTAAATCCTGTACTTACCCAGAGTATAAAAGATTCACCTTCAGGTCAGCTCTCAGGTCCAGCTTTAAAAGCTGCAGGTTACAAACCAACAGGTCCAGCCTGCCTCTAATCCAACATTCCATGTTCCAGTTCCAGTCTGGACAAAAGAAAGGGATCACARATTTCTGAACTGCATTAAAACAAAATAAAATACCTGGATGGAAGTCACTCACAAAGAGAGGACAAGGAACAGATATTCCTGAAAGTGAGGCTGCACCACAGATGGGAAAATATTTATGAATAATCTGAATTGGGCACCTTAAACACTTCCAAGGCTCACAATCCACGTGGTTCTGCACTGTCATGATTAAAGAAGGAATATTTTTTACCTGGATTTAGGGACAAGGCTGCAGGGTGAAGAAAAATGAAGCTGATGGTGGTTGCTGTGTCCTGGGAAGTGGCACAGCCCCAGCTGGGGATTTGTGGAATGAAATTCTACCCACTGAGGTCAAGGAGATTCCTGGCAGCAGGATGCCAGCTCCGTGTTCCTCAGAGACAGGAGGAGAAAAAAATCCTTGGGGAAAAAAATCCTAATCCATGTACAGACATTTACTGCACATTCATTATTTAAAGCCTCATAATTCATGTAGAAATGATGCCATTTGCTCTCCATCTCCCTTGCCTGCTGATGGAGTTTAAAGCCCACATCCACCAAAAATATTTAAAACATTCCTCACAGTGTCTAAACTCCTTTGAAGATCTGGGTTTATGTCCTCTTATGCAGTGCTCCATATTTTATTCACAATTCCCCTGAAAAGACAGCCAACGTCTTTTTTTCCCTTTTGAAACTGTGTTGTACAATTCCTCCATCTTCCACTACATTCTGAGGAAGGATTTTACCCCTGAGGAAAGGATTTTACCCCTGAGGAAGGATTTTACCACCCTGAGGAAGGATTTTAACCCACACTGAGGAAGGATTTTGCCACCCTGAGGAAGGATTTTGCAGACTGTGTTGCCTGCCCAGGATAAAAGTGAATCCCCATTAATCCAACCCACCCCTCTCCTCCCAAACAACAAAAAAACCTTAATATTTTTGGAATAATTAACTCCTTGTGCCCTTGAGTGCTAAACCCACCTATTTTCTGAGGAGCAGAGAGATTTATTTCTGAAGGAATAAACTTCCTTGCCTGCATGCTTGCTCTGTACAAAGAACAATCAAAGTTGCTGGCACTCCAAAGGCAACACAGAAAATTTTCTTCATTCATGAAATGCTTGATTTTGGGTGCTCCAAGTTCTCTCCTCAAACCAGACCAGCTCCCAGCTGAGAAAGGGCTCAGAAAGGTCTCATTCAGCAGCACACAGGGCAGTGTGAAATTCCTGGCAGGAACTGGATGGACCATGCAATGGGCAGCTGCCATCTGAAGGAAGTCTGCAAATATAAAGATTGGAAACAAAAGGAAAAGTTCATATTTTTGAACAAGTAAAAGGGAGTGGTTGATGTGATACAGAAATAGGTAAAAATCAGYTTGTTTTGGGGGGTTGTTCCCTGAGTTAAAGACAAAATTAATAAAAATATCCCTTCTAGGTAAAGACAAAATCACTAAAAACATCCTCTCTGAATGGTGTCACAGGTGACAGATTCCAGATTTTACCCCACCCCCTCTGCACCTAAACTTCTGTTTCCTAAATCTCTTGGAAAAAGTCAAGGCCAAGATTGCAGGTGAAGCATCTCTTTGGTATAAATTAGCTTTTATTAACCAAAACTGGTTAATAAACACCCAAGCTGGGGGTGTGAGTCTCATCTCCCCATGCAGTYCTGGAACAGATCCCCTCCAGCTCTTTTAAAACAGCTCCATTTCAACACAAATATAATCCTGTTGTAAATATGAAACCTAGTCCCACTGTGACTGTGAAATAAAAAAGGACAATATTACTGTGGGTGCAACTGCACAACCCCAGGGCATTGTCTGGGAAGTGAGAGGCAGGAAAATGATAATTTTGTTTTCCATAAGACTTAAAATAAAACCACTCTGAGCACATTTGTTGATGTCATAGCTTGAGTCGTGCTCACAATGGCTGAGAGAAGGATGGGCAGGGAAAACACTGTAAAACACTGAATTTAAAGATTAAAGCTCTGCTTACAGCAAGGAACAGGGGCATGGGTGAACTTTGCATTCTGGTCAGGAAGGGCAGAAATTTTAAGCAGTTCATTAAATAGAAATTAATTGATGCTCTATGCCTTGCCACAGCCAAAATAGGAAATACCAGAATATCTCTGGCACTGTTTGATTAATAGAAGTTCATAATTCTCTAGCACAGAGCATGAGTTAAATAATACCAAAACATGAAATGAGAGCTCTAAAAAAAGCTGTTAAAGCCAGGAGATGCAGAGTGTTATTCTGCAGAGGGTTTTGCTTTCCCTCCACACAGATTTTGTGCTGCCAGGCTCCTGCAGGGCTCTGCTCCTCCCTGCTCTCCCACTAAACAGAGTTTGTGCCTCTGTAAATCCCAGCTTCATTAGCCTCCAGCAGGAGGAGMGGAGCAAACAAACTCTCAGGCCATAATCCATGATTAAAAAAGGACAAAAAAGTGACACAGAGCAGGACAGAGAAGAAGCACTGTCCCCAGCTCATCTCTTTTTCTAAGGAACTTCCCCCTTGTGTATCACAGATCATCTCAAGGGATTCATTAAATCTTATAAAGTCAAAAATGTGCTCAGCCCCTTTCTTCAGAGACAGAAAAAATGAGGTTAAAATGACCAAGAGGAAGGCCTGACTTGCAGTTCTGTCCCCAGAGCAGCAGGGCCATCAGATGGTGACAAACTGCCCTGAAATGCCAGGAAATCTCCCTGGAGCATCCAGGTTTTCCAGTTAAAGCCACTCAATATGCCCAGATCACAAAAGGTACTTAAAAGAATTTCAGCAATGCAMTATTTGATACTGAGTGGATAAAAGTACAGAGAGCAAGATAAAAAGGTGTTTATGTATATAAAAGGTACCTAAATCTAATGATTTATTAACCTTTTTGATTCATGTTTTGTAAAAATAACACAAATTTTCCAAATAACTCCACTGGATTACAGGATCTGCTTTCTCCCTAAGCACCACCARCAAAACCCTTTAAATAGTCCCTATTTTAATAAAAAAAAAAAGAAAAAGGAAGGCAAATACCAGCTGTCCTTGCAGAGCAGATGCCAATATTGTCAGAGGCATTTCCCAGTTTATTAATGCAGCATTTGCAGTGAGCTGAGCACCCTTTGGCAGCCCTGTGGTGGCCCTGGGAGCAGGAATGGCAGCATCCCCAGGAGCAGAGGAGCTCTCCTTGCACTTCTGGGCAYCAAAACAAACTCCCCACAAGCTTTTATCTCATCAAATCTCTCCAGGGCATTTATCTGGATGTGTCCTGACTCAACATGTATTTTTTAACAATGRTTCCTGATCTGAAAAGTCATCCCAAACTGGGTTTTGGGATATTTTTTASTGACTCACCCATCAGCACAAACATGGTTGGGATGATTTGCCAACACATCTTGTTTTGTAGAGCTGACCTGAAAAACACACAGAAAATTAATGGAGGGCTTATAATTATCAGTCTATTATTTAATTTTGGTGTGTTTCAGTTCATTTGGTGCTCACACCTTTGGAAGCAGAATCATAGAAAACCACATTGGTTTGGAAAGGAACTTAAAAATCATCTAATTCCAACAKTCTGGGATGAGGAGAGACTCCTCTCTACACCAGGAAAGGAAGAACAGGCCAGAAAGGGAGGAAAAAATCAGAATTTTCCAAGTGCAGCAGACACAGAAGTGCTCACCCATTCCAACAGTGAAGACTTCACTAAACCTTACAGCAACATTTCATTATTGTTCCTTCATTTCAGAWACTTCATTCTTTTTGTATTTTCATCCAATAGTTACATAAATTCTGCTAAAATCAAAACATATTTTTATAGTTAAAGCTCCACAGAGGAGAGTTTGGCTGCTCTTGTAGTCYGGAGCTGAGTGCTGAGTAAAACCCACAGCTCAAGTCAGGCAGCAAATGCCAGGGTGAGAAATTCGAGTTAGGGAATCCCTCCAAAGGGTTCCATTCCTGGAATATTTCTGAGGACAGTTTCRTTGAGAACATCCCTGGAGCCAAAGGAGGCAGTGCCAAGGTTATGTAATGCACTTTGGGGCTGCATGTCCTGGAAAATAGATTTATTTCTGTATTCCATATCTGCCTGAAGCACAGCCAGCTGCCCAGGGATGTCACAATTCCCAGGTCCCTGTCTCCTGCCTGCTCTCCCACAAATCCAGTGGAGCTGAATTTCTCCAGCACTGTGCTCTGCAGGATCAGCCAARCCCATCCTCTTTCCTCCCCATCCACTCTGCTTTTTCAGCTATTAAAGAGGGAATCTCAGACTTTCCCAGTTTCAGGGCACAATCTGGCTCTRAGCACAGCTGGRAGGTGCCCACCTCACCTGTTCTTTRTTKCATCAGTTTATTTCTGCTAGAGAGCCATGAGGGCCAGAGGAATTATGGAGCTATCAGGTCATTTCACAAAGATACAGACAGGAATTACTCCCACATAACTGAAATTAGTTTGATTCTCCCTAATTTCAGAAGCAAAAAGTACCTTTTAAAAGAGTTTATTTGACATAAATGTACATTATTCACACTATTAAATGGTTTCATGAGAAACAGCCCATGTTCCRCTTTCACAGATGCAACAAAAATCCCTGTCCATCCTTCAACCACTTTCCAGCAGGAAAATGGCAGAGATCACTTCCAAGAAAACTGGACATCCATTCCCAAAATTTACAAAGTTATCCATAGGCCCTGGGTGTTAAGTTTTCCCCATGAAATACCCATTCACACTGAGAAGAAAAGAAACAGAGAGCCCCAGAACCCCATACAGAAGGAAAATTATAATTTCTATGTAGTTTAGTGAAGATAAAGGTTTTTAATTTCCTGATGAAAGGGAAAAAAATTAAGGGATAATTTGTCCCTGGGAAGGGTGGTCAGGATGGGAAGGGGCTGCCCAGGGAGGTTMGGAGTCCCCATCCCTGGAGGTGTCCAGGGAACTCCTGGAAGTGGCACRCAGGGCTGGGGACAAGGCTGCACTTGATGGTCTTGGAGMGCTTTTCCAGCCTTAATGATTTTGGGAMTCTGACATAAAAATGGCCAGACAGAGCAATCAGAGATTCTGATGTCAGCACTAATTTCARATTTGGAGCAGAAGGCAAAAGCAATTTCAGGCCAGCCTGGGATCTCCTGTCACATCACCCTAGGCTGGCTTTACAGAGGTGTTGTTCCAACAACATTCCTGYCCAAACCCAGGGCTCAACATGACCAAAAAGCCCTGAAAGCTTCYTGGCCACAGAACCAGCCCCTTCTCTGTTCAAAGTTCAGCCTTCCTTGTGTAAACTTTGGGTAAAAAGAGATAAATCCCAGGGCAGGATAAATGCACTGCTGGAGCAGACAGGATTCCCCAAAACCTTTTRCAGTGAGAACAGTGAACTTGCCAGAATTCCTTACTCCACTGTAAGAAAGAGTACAAGTTTTACAGGAACATTTACAGGGAACAGGAAGTTAAATAAAGAGAATTATTACAACTTGTAAGCTCTGTCCTGGAGAGAATAAATGAACACAGCCAGGACAAATRGGTTTATTTGAGGCTGGGGAAGTGTCCATACAAAAGGAAGGAATTTGGGTCCTTTTGAACAAATATATCTTAAATTATTCTGGAACCACTGACTTMGCTGCTGCTGGGTACAATAAATTTTCTGATTTCTTATGTAAATACTATATTCCTGTCCATATCAACCYCAGAATAGCTCAACACCAAGAGTTGGGATTAAAACCAAAACACAACAGATATGACAGGCAAGGAGGACAGCAATMAAATAAGATCATTTTTATTTACAGGACACGTGAAAAATCCTAGAATTCCCTGGCTTATCAGCATGGGAAACYGGTTCAGCACAGCCTGAAATGAGCAGGACCCACAAACAGCTGTACTGGGCATGGAAAYCCATACAAACCATCCCTGATTTTTACAAGCACTGTACTACAGCTGGTTTTAAATATTAAACATCTCTAGAAAGCATAAAATTTTTTTAGCAATGTCTATGCACAGCATCTTCTGACCTGATCTTTAAGGTGCCAAGGGCTTTCCAGTCTTGTCAGTCTGAGCATGAAATTCCATTTGCCATTGAGTACATTAAAAATCATTCTTAAAAAAGAGTTCTGAGAAAGTGGTGCACACAAAATAGAAATGAATAGGACCCACACTGAATAATTTTAATATTAAAGCTTTAATGAAAGCAACCTAAGCTGGGCAGAAGCACAGCTACAAATCCAACTCTAAACCTGCTGGTGGAGCCTCTCCCCCAAAACTCGACAGCAAAACGTCCCGAACTCTTCAGAGTTTCTCCAGASCGTGGAATTTCTCTTGTTTGTAGTGAAACCGCTCCTCATTCATGCTGTGGATCCGTCCTTCCTTACGAGCAGAGCTCCTGGGATTCCTTGGCACTTAGAGGTTATATCCCTTTATAGGCACGCTTGGAAGTTAAGGGCTCTCACTGTGTTCATTATAAAACACATTTCTAAATGCTGTACCACTCATTAACTTTCCGAAGTTCTCTTCTATCACAGCTCCCGCAGCATCGGGGACTCACAACCCACATTCACCGAGATTTATTTTTGTTTTGTTTCTGACACTGAATCTCGGGGAATAGAAGAAGGGAAAGGGCTGAAACCGCCTAGATCTGCGAGCGGGATGTGGAACCGGCTGCGGGCTGTGTTCAGGGGGATGGTTCAGGAAATTAGAGATAAAGAGGAAGATAAAAAGTAAATTCACCAACCTGCTTCTCCTTGCTCTCGGGGTTCCGACTGGCGGCTGAAGCGACGCTGGCACGGCGCTGCTCCGACGGCGAGCCCCGGACGGACGCTTCCCTCAGCCCGGCTCCCCTCAGCTCCGGCCCCTCAGCTCCGGCCCCTCAGCCCGGCTCCCCTCAGCTCCGGCGCCTCAGCCCGGCTCCCCTCAGCTCCGGCCGCTCAGCCCGGCTCCCCTCAACCTCCCCCGGCTCCCTTCAGACCCGATCCCTCCGTCCCCAGCCCGGCTCTTCTCAGCTTCCCCCGGTTCCCCTCAGCCCCGGCCCTTCCGCCGCCCCGCCCCGGCCCAGCGCCCCGCCCGCCCCGGCCCCTCACACGGGATAGCCGGGAAAGAGCTGGGGAGGGTTTCAAACATCGAGACCCTCACACGGGATAGCGGGAAGGGTTGGAAACACCGGGACCCTCAAACGGGATAGCCGGGAAGGGGCAGGGAAGGGTTTGAAACATCGAGACCCTCACACAGGGAAGGGTTTGTAACACCGAGAGCCTCACACGGGATAGCGGGAAAAGGACTGAGAAGGGTTTGGAGCACCGGGAGCCTCACACGGGATAGCCGGGAAGGAGCTGGGAAGGGTTTGAAACACCGAGACCCTCACACGGGGTAGCYGGGAAGGAAGGAGCTGGGAAGGGTCTGGAGAACCAGGAGAGCTGAGGTGGGGGCTGGAGAATCCCTAGGGAGCCGGGGAGGGCTGGAGAATCCCTGAGGGACCTGGGAAGGGGCTGAGAAATCCTGAGGGAGCTCGGAAGGGTGGAGAATCCCTGAGGGAGCCGGGAAGGGTGGAGAATCCCTGAGGAGCTGGGAAGGGGCTGGAGAATCCCTGAGGAGCCGGGAAGGGGCTGGAGAATCCTGAGGGAGCTGGGAGGTGGCTGGAGAACCCTGAGGGAGCCGGGAAGGGGCTGAGAATCCCTGAGGGAGCTGGGAAGGGCTGGAGAATCCCTGAGGAGCTGGGAAGGGGCTGGAGAATCCCTGAGGGAGCTGGGAAGGGGCTGAGAACTCCTGAGGGGCCGGGAAGGGGCTGGAGAAATCCCTGAGGGAGCTGGAAGGGGCTGGAGAATCCCTGAGGAGCTAAGAAGGGAATGGAGAATCCCTGAGGGAGCTGGGAAGGGGCTCAGCCTGGAGCAAAGGAGGCTCAGGGGGCCCTTGTGGTTCTGCACAGCTCCTGACAGGAGGGCACAGCCGGGGGGGTCGGGCTGTGCTCCCATGTTGGATCAGAATCTCCTCTTTGGCATAAAAACACCGATGCTGAGCAGGAGGGATAACAAGGGAGCAGGAAATAAAATTCCTACAGACACAGCAGGAGGGAGAACCTTGGAAGAGTTAAAGCCCATCTCYTTCCACCSTTGCCACTTTCCACTAGACCGCGCTGCCCAAGGCTCATCCAACCTGGCCTGGTGCCTCTTAATGATGTTAATTAATTCAAATATCTCAAGGCCTGGTAGTGCTATAATGRACATATCCATTATCTGTTGGCTCTAATTTAAGAGCAGTTGATATAAATTACCTTTAACTTCACAAGTAATGGACTAAATCACATTTTTGACCCTTTCACGCTTCAGCGTTTGAGGAGTTGACATATGTGAAGCAATACCACATATTTAACAGGAGCTTGCAATTAAAAAAACAACACCCAAAAATTATTTCAAGGAATTTCAAGCAAGGACTGAGCCCTGCTAGGAAAGATGCACCTTTAATTTTGCTTGTGCTCATCCTTTTGTAAAGGGCAAAAATAATTTRGAAACCAGTGAACTAGAGACTGGAAAGTCCCAGCCAGGCCCAGCTGAGGGTTTTATACAATGGTTTTTCTTCTCAGCAATATTYTTTTAAAAGAAATGCAAACCCACTATCTCTGCTTCATGAGCTATAAAGACAAATATTTTTGTTTCCCTTTTGRAAGCTCTTCTCAAGTAACCAGACTGGAACTATCTTTTGGGTGGTGTAAACACTTCTCCCATGAGCAAACCCACTGATTGGCTTTAATTTATTTATTGACTTTCTGTAATTCACAACCCATTTCCTCAAAGCAGCATCAGCCAATTTCACTCCTTATTAAAATAACCATCTCTAAATTGATAAATTCTATTTTTAAAATATTTCCTGATTCTAGTARGGCAGTTTGGGAAATCTGACTAACAACAACGTGTGTCTGAGGTTAGGAAGCCACTGAAGCTTTCGTATCCCAGACTTTCACAGCATAAGCAAAAGCTGTCAAAAGCTGCCACTAGAAAATCCTTTTATTTAGAATATCTTGAGACAAACATTTGTCAGAGTTTTCTTTCACTTCCCCATGTGCCACTGCTGTTCAGCCAACCAGGAAAAAAAAAAAACCTACAAAGCCTCCACTAGTGCAAATATATTTATTTTWAAGGGTTTTTTTCCCCCTGTAACACCTAAACTAAAACTTCCTTGAGRTTAATCCTCTTGAGGAAGACAGAAGAGAGGTAATTCCTCCTTGCAGAGGTCTTTGACGTGTGTTCCATTGTGCTTTCACCCTGATCATCCTTTGTGTAAACTTCAGTTCCAGTTTCTTCTGCCTTTCTTTACAGACCAGCTTTCCTGGAGGCCTCTGGGGCTGAGCCCTGACAGGATTTGGGAACCAGGTGGGATCAGGGAACAGGGACAGGACAGCAGGCTCAGGTTGGYCCAGCAGGAATTTCCCCATGGAAAGGGAATTTGCATAGATAAATACCAGTTTTAGAGGTTATGAGACTTTAGAGGAGAAAGTATTTGGTTATAATTTAAGAGTAGTTACACGTTTTTTTGTTATAAGGTAATCTATAATTTTTTAAACCAATATGTAGTTGTTATAGAAATTATTTTGGTTTCTTAATTTATTATTTTTATTTACTGTTATTGTTTTGTGGATATTTTCATTCAATAAAATAAAATATTTTAATATTATTTTAATAACGGTATTGTTTTAATATTATTTAATAAAATAATACTATTTTATATTATTAAATATTTATATAAAATAAAATATATATAAAATACATATATGTACATATGTTTTAATAATTTTCATGGTTTTATAATTTTAGAATTTTTAGTTATTTTATATAAGTATATTTTATTATAATTCATATTGTTTTAATTATATAGTTTTTATTTATTTAAGGTATATTTTTTATTTATAACGATAGAAATATAAGTTTATGATTTTTTTGTTGAATGTTTGTGTATTGTATTTTTAGATAAGGTCAGACCTTGGCAGGGGCTGCCCAGGGAGGTTTGGAGTGTCCCAGTAATTCCTGGAGGTGGCACTCAGAGCTCTGGGCTGGGCACAAGGTGGGGATCAGGTCCTGCTGACCTTGGAGGGCTTTTCCAACTTCAATGATTCTGGGATTCTACTACTTTCTTTTATTTTATTTTTATTATTATTATAAATTAATATTTGATTATTATTTGACATCTTGCTGCTCAAATTTTTTCATTTCTGTTGTGTCTCTCTTCATGTCTGAATTAGCTCAGCGAGTTTCCATTTGCCAGTGCCATTTTGCCTCCAGGATTTTCAGTTTCTCTGTGCTTTATTCACCAGGATATGGAAATCCAGGATGTTCTCCAGCCTCAGCACAGCATCCCCTCTGCTCAGGGCCTCCTCCGTTTGTGGAACCAGAACAACTTCTGGAGAGGCTTTTATTATAAATACAAACAYGGAAATGTTTGTTTTTTCTCTCAGCCTCCACGTTTCACCTCAGATTMTCTCCCTCAAAGCATTATAAAAATAACAAGAGGCCAGAAGCTTTTCAACGAGTTTCATGTTGAAAAACAACAAAATACCATAAAATACCAAGCCCTGAGTGGTTTTGCAAAGCACATGAGAAGATTTCAGTGACCTATGTGCATGTTTTGAATCTAAGTGTGAGCAAGAAACCCAGAACTGTTCTCCAACAGAACAAAACYTCAGCCTTGAGGGTTTATTTATTTTGAAAATGTGACATTAAAGCAATTCTTCCACCAATTATGGTGGATACAGTCACAGAGCCTCTGTGTGGCAGATCATAATAATCCCCTGATCTCTTACAAATAAAAATCCCTAATCCCCTGCTCAGCTCTCCTGAGTCAATCTCCTGCCTGGTTTTCCATCCATATCCATTCTCTGAGGAGCAGCAGAGYTGCCAGGCTGGGTTTGGGTTGGGAGGGACCTTAAATCCCATCCCATGGCAGGGACACCTCCCACTGTCCCAGGGTGTCCAGCCTGGCCTGGGACACTGCAGGGATCCAGGGGCAGCCWCAGCTCCTCTGGAAATTGTATTCCAGGGCCTGCCCCCCTCCCAGCCAGGAATTCCCTTGCAATATCCAATCCAAACCTACTTTCCCTTTGTGAAAAATGCATATTTTCTGATTGGCTTTTTGCAAATGTTAAAATGAATATTATGTGTTATGTTAGAAAGTTATGCTGGATTAATTTTCTTAAGTAGTGTGTTAAATATAGGTTTAGGTTATAACATAATGTTAAAATAGAACCTATGCTATGTAAGATCCTTTTTTTAAGATTGCAGCCACAGGACACCTGAATCTTTCAGGGAAAGAGAATTTATTGCTCCATTATCGAGTTCTTCCTGCCTCACTCAGCCCTGAAGACACCATCAGGATTCAGAGGAAGAAGCTGACACTGCCCAGACAGAATCCTGTGTTTGAATGGAATTTATGCATCATGGATGAGGTGTATGAATATGCAACAGGCTGTTGTTTTTAAYGGTTAATCCTCTGTTAACGTGGGGCCTTTTTRGGGCTTATTTTGCCCAGAAASAGGTACCTGGACTGTCTGTAACTCTTTGTTTRTATTGTCTCATATTGTKCTAATCCAAATTGTCCAAATTATTATTACTCTAATTYTATTACTATTTMTAMAACCATTTTATTACRATTAAACTTTAAAAACTTTAAAAACAAGGGATTGGTGMTTTTCACCCTTTCAAGGTGCAGCCATTCCCTCTTTTCCTGTCCCTCCATCRCTTGTCCAAACTCTTCATCTTTTAGGCAAAGAACACCAGGAGTTTGCGCCACAGCAAGCACAGGGAAGTTTCCAAAATGAAAAATACCAGCACAGAACCCATGAACCCCCTGATATTCACAAGATATGACTCTTCATTTATGCAAATATGTAATTACTTTATAATCAAAGCCTGGTTTGAGAGGCAGAACTGATTCTGGGCCAGGAGGGGCAGGGCCACAGCAGCTGCTCATGGAAAGGGAAGAAGGGAAAAAGAGAGGAAAACCAAACCCCCTTGGCTTCCCAAGGGAAGTTCAGCTGAACCTGTGGAACAGCTGATGAACAGATAATATTTCATAATATATTCTTTATTTTTCAATAGTCAAGCTCTGCTAGGAATGAGCTTTTGAGGGAGGCAGAAGGGAARGATCTAGAGCAAATTTCCATCCCTTTTTAAGCCTTCACATGGCTGCACAAGAGGTCCCAGGTAATTAGTGCTGTCACCATTAGTGCAGCTTATTTCCCAAGAGCCACGGTGTCATTTGGCAAYAAGAGGATCCTGAGTGCATTCAAGGGGGAAATTGCAGCAAAATATACAAGTTTGGCCAAAAAAAAGTGGTCCTTGAAGCAGCAGGCTGTGCAGTTTAACTTTCATTTTGACAGGCTGGATGTGTTTGATATGTCTATTTAATGGGCTTTTAAATAAAACCACTGTTACTATAGTAACATTTACATCAGAGGTTGTGCTCATGCAGCCTCTGAGGTACAGAAAACCAATCTGCTCWGCTCACCTTTGTGCTTCACGCCGATATTTTACATGGCAAAGCTGTTTCCTAATAAATAATTTCCTTTTTTCGGAGTATTTTCCTTCTCAGCTTGGAAATGAGGGTACATTTGAGCTGGTTGGCTTTGCAGTGACTAAGCCCTGCGTGTGGGAACAGCACTGCTGGTGCCAGGGAGAACAAGGATTGCATAAAAAGGGAACTGCAGCCTGGGGAAATCCGTGCTGCATCCCTGGAAGGGTCCAAGGCCAGGCTGGACRCTTGGAGCAACCTGGGGTAGTGGGAGGTGTCCCTGCCATGGGAATGGGATGGGCTTTAAGGTCCTTTCCAAGCCAAACCCTTCCAGGACTCTACAATTCCACCAAACAGAACAAATTTTCCTTTTCTACTCTGGTTTCCCTGGTCCAACTCTGCTTTCACTCAACYGCACCAGAACATTTACACAGCAAAACATGACCCTCTTTGGGTGAGGAAATTAAACCACCCAGGGTTCTCAATTCCCCTAAAAAGCCTTTCCAGTCGTGCATGTCCTTGACAGGAATTAGCAGCTGGAAAATAAAGAGGACAAGGGAAGAGTGAAGGACACTTCTCCAAGAGCTTGACTTGATTTTCCTTCTATTTTTCTATTTTTCCTTCTATTTTTCTTCCTGATGAGCATCATTTGAAATCAGCTTTTAGTGCAAATGTGCACGGATGGGACMGTGGAAGAACCCAAACACTGCTGGCCATGTAAAGCCAGATTTGCTGATGTCACAGCCATGAAAAAACCAGGATTGACTTTGATTCCAAAGCATTGTTTGGTCTGTTATCCCCTGGCCCCTGCCAGGATGACACACTCAGCTCCATCTCAGGSAGGAGAAAGCAAACACCACGACTTCTTCCCTCAGGGGGTGGTGCTGGGGATCTATTTCCAGCAGCACTTCAGAAAAGCTGGCACCAATCTGGGTTCTCAAGTGGGAGCTCACACAGAGACCAGGAATTCACAGCCCAGAGCTGGCAGAGAGAAAAATGCTGCAGAAAAGGGGAAGGTATTTTGAATAAATGCCTTAATTAAAAAAAAATKATCTAGGCTTTTTATCAATTTAAATGTTTCTAAATCTGTCAAAAATTCAGTTTGTGATAGTCACAGGCTCAGAAAAAAATATCAAATGGGTGGTTTAACCCAAATTGAGGCCACTTTTGTGGTTTTGGCTATGGAGYGAGGATTTTACTTAAATGTTTATATCTCAGGGATGAGTTTCATCCAACATGAAATAGAAACCCCATCTACTCATGCCCACGATATAAATGAATCATGGAAGGGTTGGAAGGGCCTTTAAAGTTTTTTTTAAAAATGCCACCACTTTTTCATTAGACCAGGAYAAGTTTGAAAATGGGTACAAGGATCCTCCCCCACCTTGTCCCACCATCCCAAAAGAGAAAAAAATATTCCTAAATAAGAGACAACCTCACACTTCTTTCATCCCCAAAGGGAAAGAAAACCTTGCTAAATAAGAGACAACCTCACACATCCTTCATCCCAAAAGGGAAAAAAACCATTCCTAAATAAGAGACAACCTCACACATCCTTCATCCCAAAAGGGAAAAAAAACCATTCCTAAATAAGAGACAACCTCACACATCTTTCATGGCTCTTTTTTGCTGCATTATTCTCAAAAATCTGATTATTTCACCTAAACATCAAGGGAAGGGCTAGAATAGTGTCCAATTTTTAGTTCCTTCTAAGCACAGGTTTGGGCCCTAATTTTTTGATAAATCCTTGGAAGATTTGGGTTCAGTGTCCAAAATCTGGCAGTATTTCATCCCTGTTTAGCTGGAGTGTGGAATGGCTGGATCCATCTGRTGAGATGTTGATTTTCTGCTTATTTTCTAGATAATAATAGGTGAGAAGGAACTGCATGAGGGGGAAAAAAATACAGGGACATTGAATGTGTGGTGGGAAAACAGGAAAAACTGGGCTAGGAAYGGAAGATATGGGAAGAGGCAAGAACAAGAAGCAGATGGATCCTTCTGGGGTGGGAATGATGTGTCCAGATAGTGCTGGCACAGAGGAAGTGTGAGTGAGGGGATGATCCTGCAATTGTGACAGCAGGGAAAGGGTCAGGGACACAGAGTCCCACCAAAAAGGGGMGAAATCTCTGTGAGAGGCACTGGGAGGCTGTGCCCTCAGATTTGTGGAATGGTGGGAACACTTGGATGCTGGATTCTGAAGTTGCTCTCTCTTTATCTGGGAGAAAAATGGGATCAGCACTGCCTGGGACAGCCATTGCCAGTTTTTGGCATTAAACATGGGATCAGCACTGCCTGGGACAGCCATTGCCAGTTTCTTGGCATTAAACATGGCAGACAAGCCACTGGCTGGGATAGCCACTGCCAGTTTTTGGGAGAACAATGGATGCCTGGGAACAGCCATTGCCAGTTTTTGGTGCCTCTGGAGCAGGCTGGGAGCAGCTGGCCATGGAGAGGGGTGCTCTGTGTGCCTTTGCCCCAGGAAATCCACATGGGAATGTTCCCCTCAGGCAGCAGCACTGATGCCTTGTGCAGGCTGCCCCAGAGCCAGAGGCCTGGGCAGAGTTCAGAATAAAGCAGGGATTTATTCAAAGCATCTCCTCCATGGATCACCCTGGGCAGCCAAGAGCCAGCCAGGGCTGCACCCAAGATGAACCAAAATGGCCGCCCAAAATGCACGGAGCGGGCACGGGGTCTGTTCCCTGGGATCAGTTTTGCTCGCATTTGCACCTTGCAGTTCATTGTCCCATTCCAGCTTTAGCCCCTGCAGTCCACCACTGCTTGTTTTTCTCTCTGCAGCCCCGGTGTTTGTGCTCGCTGGCTGAGATTTGGATCATTTGTCTTGGTGCCCAGCTGGAGCAGGAATTGTTTTTGTCTCCTGCTCTGTGCACACAGAGCTCAACCATGCCCTGATGTGAGCCAGAGCCGCACACTAAAGCAGCACAGAATGTGAAAATAGAAATCCAAACCCTGAGGCATAAGCAGCAGCAGCCTTTGCCAGGGGCTCCTGCAGGAGGAGGGAGAGGCCAAGGCACTGCTGGGGCTGGAGGAGTGGGAATGAGCAGGGCAGGGATCAGCTCTCCCACACTTGGCAAGGAGCTCCCCAAAAAGCAGAATTCCAAGGGAATCAGACAGGAATTCCACYCCCAGAGCTGTTCACAGCACACCAGGCAAGAGCAGAACATGCAAACCCACAACCCACTCCAGCCTCCACTCACACCCCAGGCCCTGCACATTTAAAATGTCATTTTTGGACTTTTAGAGATGCTCTACATCTCCAAACTTTCCCTTATTGATCAGGTATTTGTYGCAAAAGGCCTCCCTTGAAGGCTGCCAAACACAAATCTGATTTGATTATTCAGTGCAGACAGGTTTTCCCTTCAGAAAGGTCACATTTATTTAATTWATTTATTTAATTCCAACCTGGAGCTGGCTGCAGGATATCTGAGCACCCCTGAATCATCCCAGTTCAACAGCAGCTCTTTCCCTSCACACCACCACTGCTATTTCTTTGTACATGGGTTAATAAGAGATAAAATTGACTATTAAACTTGATTAATAACACTAATTTCAAAAGGTTTCATTTTGGGGCAGGAGTTTTGAGGTTTAAATGGGACCAAACCCTYCTGCCACACTCAGTCTCCAAATAAAAATACAGCCCTAAGGAATGACCTATTACTGCCATTTAAAAGTTAGCTACTATTCGTTTAATGAGATTACTAAAAGTGCTACAGGAAACCAGGTGTTGACTGACCCTCAAAATGAGTTTACCTCATTACCTGCCCATTACAGAGCAGAAAATATAATTATTGCAGGAACTTGGAGCACCTCACACAAAACTGAAGAGTCGTGGGCAATAAAAGCACTTCAATGTCAGAGAGGTGGCAGAAAATTGGTTTTGCCCTTTGATTTACTTAAAATTCTGCAAAGAATCCAAAAGTTTGTGATCTATTTAGAAATTATCCCCCCAAAATGACTTTYTTTCTGTTTTAATTCTTCCCATCACTAAAGGAAAAGGGAGCAGTGCTGTCATTSACTGTGACTTCCATCACTTGTCAGAAGCATCACTGCCTCAACATGAAGATGAGACTAAAATTAAGTTAATTGGGCAATTTTTCACASCAAACCAAAGGCCACACTTTAAAAATACCTCACAGCCCACAAAGCTTGAGCAACCATCTCAAACCACCACACAGTAAAACAAACACATTTCTTTTCAAAGATCAGTAGCAGTGATGAAAGGTTTGTATTTCATAACAATTGTTCTGACATTAAAAACCTTCCAAATATGACAAATCAACCCCTGTGAAAGAGCAGAGAAACAGATACCTGTGATCATCCTCAGGTGTCCAAAGGGAGGTGAATAATCCCAATCCTAATTGAGGAGATTGGCTGCATCCTAATTAACTTCCTCACCTCTGAGACTTCCAGACAAAGGCTGGGCATTTGGAAATTGTGTCTAAGGACTGGCTGGCTCTTAAGAGATCCATGAAAACTGATTTATTTTCTGCTGTAGATTTTAATTAAGCAGCAAAATATCTGTWAGGAATGCAGTCTTTAAAGGAATCCCAGCATACTTTGGACTGGCTAAATTAGTTTGTATAATCTGATTTCAAAGATAAAATGTATTTCTGTATGCAGGAGAAATATTCTGCATTTCTTAATCTGTTAAAATTGAACAAAGTTTTCTTTAGGGATTTTTTTTTTAATATGGGAAAAGATTTTATCATCCTGGAGCTGGTTAAGACATCATTTATGTGCTGATAAAAACCTGCCACACTGTGACACTCAGCTGTGTTCTAGGAACAAGGACKAGCTGGTAAATGCTCTCCCTGTGTTTGAGGCAGGGATTTGTGGATCCAACACCCCARTCCTGTGAGGCACAGCCAGGAATGCCAGCCCTCAGCCAAGGGACAGTGACTCCACTCACATGGGAGGGGTCACCAGCCCAGCTGGGTCAGGCTTTCATCCCTCTGATCCCAAATTCCCARCAACTTCCCAAGGGACAGTTTGATCAGCAGCCAGAAAGTGACAACTATTGCAGCCTTTGTTTCTGGGTGGTGGAAAGGGGTTTTTTCCCTTTAAAGATGGAAAACTGGGAACAAAGGTTCCTGTTATACTGGGAAATAGCAGAACAGCAAATGCCCAACTCCAGATTAAAGAGTCCCAACAGAGGGTAAGCAAAACACGCAAATGTCACCCTCAATCCTCTTATCCCAATGCWGCTTTCAAAGGCACTTTAAACACCCTTCAACTTGTCCCCAAATGCCKAAAACCACCCAGGCAGCATCTGCCATTTATTGCCATGGACCAAGAAAAGCAGAGCAGCACAGTCAGGGCARTGGAAATGAAGCTCCAAGCAGCAATACATCAAAATTCAAAGGTATTGATAACCTGAAATGACCCCCTGGACTTACTAGAGACACCACATTGCTGTTTGTACCTCAGAATTATTCTCCTTTTAAGGGTTTCAAGTAATGTAAAACTCCAGCCTGAATATGATTTCTGCTTTGTTTTTTTGAACTCCCCAACAGTGAGCAAATCCATTTTCTCAGCATTCCCCAAGAAAATGTGCAACTGAAAATATGTYACAATGTAACACAGGCAGTTTCCACCAGGGAATTTCCACCAGTTGGGCTGGGGGCAGGCAAAGAGCTAAAACATATTAGGGGTTCAGATCCCCACACCTGGGCTGAGTTGAAATTCCTCTTCTAATCATTTCACAGAAGTCTTCCCTGAATGCAAAACTGCAGCAGAAGGGTAATTATCATGTATAATGTGTGTTTATTATTAACATTATGTGTATTTGGTATTAATATTATGTGCCATTTTGCACAGTTATGTTCACTACATCCAAATTACTGTATTAAAGAAAGCCATGGGTTGAATCTCACTTGGAAAACAATCTTCCACCTGTTCCCTAGGAATTRCCTGAGGGAAAAGAGGGGTGTTTTTATAATRCCTGTTGTGTCCCCAGCAGGATCTCCTTCAGAGGTGGGCAGAAGGAACTSCAGGTGTGGAATCTCCTGCACAGGCAGASCAGGGGTYGGAYAGGAAGCAGGGACCAAGCAGRCCATTGGAAAYATAAATATCCAGAATATTTGTTACAATCTAGAACTATTCTATAAAAAAAAACAATAATTCCATTAAAAAAATAAATACTGGTCATGGGGAATAAACACCTGTAACCCATTTTTAATATAACCCAGAAACAGCAGAAGCAAACCTCAAAATAAAGGGCAAAAGCAAAGCAATAAAASAAGATAAATACAGAACAGGCCTTTTGAGAAAATGTCTCCAGCTGATCTTTAKCACCACATGCTTCCTCACCCATTCTATCAGATTTTCCCTGGAAAGCCCTGCAGTAGGAACTGGTCCTGTGTTTGCAGGGGCCACTCAAACAAATCAATGGCTCATTAGTACCTGGTGAGCATCCAGCTTAATGAGAGAGTCTTTCCATCCTTTACCAGAGCCCAAAACAATCCCTGCAGAGCAAACYGAGAGGATCTGAAAAGTCCTGCTGTGTTAAGAATTGAGATCAGGGTTATAAAACTCTTTTTCGAGTTTTCCACCACTTGCAGTTTGTCACCACAATTTGAAATGTGTTTTACCAGGACACTGTTTGTATCGCCCTGGTGTAACAAGTTTACACTCATTTTATGGGATTAAAGGCTGTTCAAAGGTTTTAGGAAGTTACCCAAGGTCATAACAACTGTTCAGGAAGGTTACCACCTTCTGAAAGGATTGAAGAGCTCACAAAACCAGTGCCAGACTGGGACCAGCACCCCCTGTGCTGGTTTTATTTTAACCCATCCCAGTGGATGTGACAGGGAATAACTGAAGAAAAACAGGGGTGGGAGGGATAGGAAATCCAAGTTACCCCACACAGACAACACCCCAAATCCAGCAGCAGGCTAAAAAAGGGAGCTCAGCACCAAGCCTGCAGCTGCAGGGACCCTGCCAAAGGTGAGCAGCATTCCCAACCTCTCCCTGTGCACAGATCTGACCCACACCTTCTCCAAAGCCATGTACTCAAGGCACTGCTGTGAAAATGAAGCTCCAGCTCTCCCAAACAGACCCCAAAAACTCCTCCTCACTGTGGGGCATTCAGTAACTCCATTTTCCCAAGCTCTGGGGAGATCAGAATTCCTCACTTTAATATTTTCACCACTTTAATACCAYAAATTACCTGGAAGAGAAGGAGAGCTCTGATGCCCTCTGCATCCCTGCCCTTCTGGCAGAGAATGGATTTGATCCAGACTCCCTGGAAGAAAAGGGAAAAGCTCAAGCCCTACCTTACATCCATCCCATCTCTTTTATGGAATGCTTTTAAAAAACTACAAAATTCACCACAAACACAAGAAAATAAACCATGATCCTTTACCTTTCCAACACATTCTACATGAATTCCACTTCCATGGCTCCTGGAATTGCCCATTCCACKCCAGGAAAGCAGCACMGGCCATGTTTTACCTTCCCCCTCACACCTGTCTGTTGTCACCTCTTGGAATTACAGACAGACAAAGCTTTAAGCATCAGATATGTTTATTAGACAATTCCAAAAGTCAGTTTTAGTAGGCAACTTGGAAAGAAAAGTAGAATAGATTTGAATGTCCATGTTTTAATACTTGGTGTCAGGGATATGGCAATCATAAAAAACTGTTTACAAAAGGTACAAAAGCTGCATTCCCAAGSACAGGAGACAGGATGAGCTGGCAAGGAAGCTTTGGGAGATGCAGCCACAGATTTCCAGCTGATCATGGAACACTGGTCTTGCCATGGAGGTGCAGTCACAAAAATCAGCCTTGTGTGGAAATTAAGGCACTTTGGATACACAGTATTCACTTCCACACAGGGAAACCATTCCAGAGAAAGCACAATAAATTCCCACTGCAGGGATGGGACAGAATTCCCAGTACAGACCATCAGAGCTCAGTGGGAGTGAAGCTCTGGAGAAAAAAACCCCACTGAAATATTATTTTTTACCATATTTGATAACAAAGTAAATTTACTTTACAGATGTTAGGAAGATCTCCATGATTTCAACACAATTTTCAACATTTAATGTAAAGTCCAWGTGAAAACTTCATGAAATTCACATTAGGGATTAGTGCACGTAGCTACTTCCAAATAATAATACAAATAACAAAAACAGTAATAAAAAAAGCATTGACCTTCTCCACTCACCACCATGAGGTCCCCACCAACCACAGCCCAAAGGGGATACAGTACAATGGAAAAATTTGGCAAAAAGCAATTTAAAACAGCATTTTCTGGTCCTCCTGGTCCCTTTAGATTGTCCTTGTTCACTGCTCCTGTCACACACTACAGAATGATTTATTTTCAGGAAAAATTCAATCTCAGCTGCTTTTCCTCCCCAAAACTCCACCAGTAATTGAGTAGTTTGGTAGATTTCTATCTCAGCCTTTGGTWCATAAATGGAGTAAAAGCTTTCCAGAACCCAGCCCCAATCCAAGAGGAGTTAAATGGAARTTTTAGCAATGGCATTAGGAATTTACCATCAGGCACTGACTGGGTTTTCACTGTTTTACTCCATTATTGAGTGAAAGATGCCACTGTGTAGGGAAKAAAGGCATCTTCTTTAAAATCACAGCAGGATTTAAACATGGAAATGATGTTTCATCAGAAAAATTTGGTTTATCACTAAAACAAGTCCTTTTCCCAGTTCCAACAGATTTCATCAAAAGCAGGAAGAAGACACTCAGATAATTTGTTATTCCCAGGATTTTGGTAAGTTTATCCTGCTATGTCTTGGATGGAGCATTAACATCCAGAAATAAACTGTCCTTTAATGTGAATTCCTCTTCAGCAGTAATTATTCCTCTTTAGCAGTAATTAATTACTGACCATTCCCTCTATTCTTACACAACTAAAGTAATAAAATTACATTTTTTTAAGTGTGATTATGTGAATGTTTACTAGGATAATGCTATTAAAAATAGAGTGTTTTAATGGAATAACAACCTTCTTCCAGACAAAWAACAGGAGCTGAAGAAGGGTGTTTTAAAAGCAAGGAGGAAATAAGAAATCCTACCCAGCAGAACACTCCATTCCTTGCTGTTCACACCCATAAAAACCCAGAGTTMAACATTAAAATGTGATTTAAATGTCCTGAGGGTAGTTTCTCCTTTTGTGAACCTTCATAGAAGTCATGTCAGCTTTAAGATGCATTAAAATATGTTATTCCCCAAATTTTAAAACTAAATGGGGACAGAAAATACCTTTGTGGGGAGACAATGATCTTTAAACAAACATGAGTGCAAGAGTTTTTAATCAGGGTTATTTTCTTTTGCTTTCCTAAGGCAGTAAGAGATGGCATCACTTATGTTTGGCTTTGTTATCATTGAGAAAAATTACAGTTTTTCTCAAATTGCAATTAATGAGATGRAAATGAAATAATAACTGATCCTAATTAAAGCAGAAAGATTGATCAAGCTGAACAATCCCAATTAGGATAATCTTCATATTATTCTTTGATTATATGGTTAAAAACCCAACAGGAGTAGTGACCAYTGGCTCAATGACACTGCAATAAACCAAAAACCAAATACAGTGAGAAATGGGTAAAACTGCTTCTGTTTTGTAAACTTCTTCAAGGATAAATTCATAATAATCCCCCATTTTAGTGACTACTTCAAGCCAGCTGTCAGCACTGCCCCTGTGGCTGAAGTGCATTTAAAAAGCAAATTATTACATGATAATGTAAAGCCACACACATTAGAATATCTGTACATACACACAGAACAGGGGGAAAAGCTGTGAAATATGGAAAATTACCAGCACCACAAGGAGCTCCTACCACTGCTCCCAGCTGAAGTCATCTCCTCTGCCAAAGACAAGGAAAAAGCCTAGGATGGTCAGGAAAATGACTGCATTGCCAGCCAGCACCAGGCCACAGGCTCCCCACTTGATCTGAAATGCAAAAATTGAACCATCAGGGCAGTTCTTGGAAAAGATGCTCAGGACAGTTATTTACAGGCATTAGATCAGCTAAAACACTAAAAACATCAAACTACTACAGCAAGGTGCTAAAAGCAGACCAGGCAAACAATAAAGAATGCAATTTGTGTGACTAATTATTCAATTAGCAGCCACTTGTATCACTTATAAACACTGCAGCCAAGCTACTGCTAGGATTTAGAAGAAAATGATGACTTGCCTTCCAAAGCATTAAAACACACCTAAATCAGAGAGAAAGCTGGTGAAACCAGTGCTCTCCTTTCATTGCCAAGCAACCAAATCAAAATATCTCCTTCTAAAGAAGTCACAGGCATGGAAAATGTGGATTTAAAAGTAAACAGCTTTTTTTTCCTTCATGAGCTGCAGAAGTAATTTACTTAAACAAGGAACATTTACTCTCAAAACACACGACTGAGAGTTCCCTCTCGTGGCTGCTCTGCTGCTGCCAGGCCCCACCTCCAAAATCAAAATATCAGGGGAACTGGGCATTGCAAGTAAATTCAGAGCAAGTACACAACATTTACAAATGCATTTATAAATGTATTTATTGTTAACCAAAATAAATTCAGAGCCAAGTACACAACATTTTACAAATGCATTTATAAATGTATTTATTGTGTAACCAAATAAATTCAGAGCAAGTACACAACATTTACAAATGCATTTATAAATGTATTGTGTAAAACAAATTCAGAGCAAGTAAACATTTACAAATGCATTTATAAATGTATTTATTGTGTAAAACAAATAAATTCAGAGCAAGTACACAACATTGAAAGGAGTGAAAGGGAAACCAACAGGACTCAGCAAACCACTGGGACTGGGGGAATTCTTTGCCTTTCAGACAAATGTGACCAAAATCAAAGAAAGCAAAGAGGAAAGAATTTGGGCAGCATTTCCTCAGGTTTTGAGGGGCCAAACTTGGGAAATGCTCTGAGAGCCACAAGGGCAGCTCTGGAAGTTTGGCCTTTTATCCTTTAACTCCCAACACTCCCCAGCACCCAGGTTTGCAGCATCCTAAGTGGAGAAAGCAGGAATTCCAAGAGAAAAATAAGGAAGTGATGCAGAGGGTCATGAGACAGAGGCATGAGGTGCAGGAGGAGATGTTATCCTGTGTTGGGCCAAAACAAGGCTGGAGGGGCAAAAACACCAGCTAAAAACTCCTTGGTCATGTGAGTTCTTTTTTTCAGCTCAAAAAGGCAAATTTCACTGGATTATTTCCACCTGGAGACAGCAGAGTAATGAAACAAAAGCAGGATTGAAGATGGTACCCAGCAAGTGGGGCCTGAGAAGAAAAATTAGCAAGGACTTACTGCTTCCACCCGTGCCAGGATGATGGGAAGTCCAAAGGCAGAGACAACAATTCCTGTGGTGAAGAAATAGGCCAGCTCCCTGCAGGCACTGCTGGCTGCATCGCTGTCATCACCCACCCTCTTGGCAATGAAGTGGGGAATGGGGCAGAGGAAGTAAAAGATCAACACAAACAGGGGCCAGTACACACTGGGCAGGGGGAGAGAACAAAGGGGCCAGCAGTTAACAGAGGCACTTCAGTCAGAAAGCTGGTGCAAAACTCCTAARGCTGCTTTTTGCCTTGAGAAGTGGGTGGATCAGAAGATTGCACCCAAAATGGGGCAATCCCACCTGGCTCTCCCTGACAGAGCAGCATGCAGCCTCTCACACGAGCTAGGGTTCGTTTATTTTAGTTTTGAATCATTTTGCTGACCCGGCTCTGAGCACAGAGGGAGCAGGAAARGCACTGGAGCAGGACAGGAGCAGCATTCCCAAATTACAGGGATGAAGCAGGCACACCCTCCCATCTCCTCTGTGTCACAGCTCCCAGGAGCCTCCTGCGAGTTTGTGAAGTGTTTTACAGACAAAGAATTACAAGTTACAGGGATGAAGCAGGCACACCCTCACACCCCATCTCCGTGTCACAGCTCTCAGGAGCCTCCTGCGAGTTTCTAAAGCGTTTTACAGACACAGAATTACAAATTACAGCGATGAAGCAGGCACACCCTCCCATCTCCTCTGTGTCACAGCTCTCAGGAGCCTCCTGCGAGTTTGCAAAGTGTTTTACAGACACAGAATCACGGAATTACACAGCAGTTCGGGCTGGAAGGGAAGCCAAAGGTCACCCAGCTCCAGCCCCTGCCATGGGTGGGGACATCCCAAATAGGAACTTGTGGGAGGATTGCTCAAAGAAACAGGAAATTAYGGCAAATGTTGGTGTGAGATTACAAAGCAAGGCGGCACCGCTTTCCCTGAGGCAGCACAGGGCTGTTTGCAGTGGTTTTATTTTAATGCAAATGCAAATACCGCCTTAGGAAGTGATGTTTCATCACAACAAAGCGCCACGTGCCAAGAGCCTGGCAGCGGGGGGCTGCAGGAGGAGCCAAAGAGCCCCATTAATTAATAAACGCTTTAATTAATGGATTTGAACCAGAAGAAGCTTTGCGAAGGGCGCSGGCCCGCTCACCCGTAGTACTCCAGGGCGCAGCCCAGCATGAGGAACGTCAGCCCGATGGCTCCGCTGAAGGACAGGGCCACGAGAGCTGCAACGGCACAGGGCGGGCGGTGAGGCGGCGGGCGGTGAGGCACCGACCCGTGGGGCACCGGGCATCCCTCCCGGGGCACCCGCAACCGCCTCACCGCGGGCCGGGCTTCCCTCGGCGAGGGCCGGGTACCACCTCCCCCGGTGCCGGGCATCCCTCCCCGCCTCTCCCGGCCGCCCGCCCCCGCGGGAGGCGCTGCCCGGGCCGCGCTCCCTCATGAGGGAGCCCCCGGTACCTTTCACGCCCGCCATGTCCGGGCTCCGTTGGCACCGCGCGACTTCCGCCTTCTGGCCACGCCCCTTTTCCGCGCGTCACGTGACCGAGCCTTTAAAAGGGCGGGCGGTGGGCGGGAGCGCCTTTTCCCGCCACGCCCGCGCTCGCGACAGGGGGCGGGGCGTCCTGAGGGGACGGCCCCGGGTGGGGTTTAACGCACGTAAACCTCGCAAAAAAARGGGTTTCTTTTCGTGTATAACCCCTGTATGAGGGTAAGAAATGTGTATGTGCGTGCGTTAAATTCGTATCTGTGCGTAAGAAAAGAATATTTGCGCGCAAATGTATATTTGTGTGGATTTGAATCAGTAAACACCTCTTTAAAGAGCCCCCGCCCCTCAGGCGCTGCCGTTTTGTGGMTACTCCTGAAAACCTCTGTTTTCACCCCAAAAAATGGAGCCGGCCCGTTTGCCTCAAGCAGGGCTACCTACATCATCCACCCTTCTGTTAATCCACACGTAGAAAGGCACAGTTTTTTTAAAGCCGTGTTTTTCAAGCCTTGGAATTTTTGAGATGACACTTTTAAGCTCCCATTTCTGACCCAAGAGAAACCTTTTTGCCCCAACAATGGCCTTTTTACCCAAAAACAGCCTTATTAATTCAGCGATGGCCTTTTTGCCCCACTAATGATCTTTTTGTCCCAAGAGGAACCTTTTTGCCCCAATAACAGCATTTTTGCCCCKAAACCAACCTTTTGGACCCAATAACAGCATTTTTGTCCCAAGAAAAGCCTTTTAGAGGAAGATTTTGTACAACCTTTTCAATAACCTCCCCTCAGGGAGCTTTTCTTCAGATACCTCCCTCCACAGCTTTTCTCTTTTTATGTTCCATGCTCCACATTCTCCCCCATTTTTCATTATTTTAGATTATTTTGAGCCAGAAGTCTTATTAAAACAGGCTGAATCCACTAAATGCTTCCAAAAAACTTGTAAAATTCGGGTTTGCTGGCTTGTTTGGCTGTGGGTCTCTGAAGGCAGGAGCCTGAGAAAAACAATGCCAAGTTGTTCCCAAATAATTTGGGAAAAGCACCTGGAATGCCAAACTGTGGATAATGATGGTGACAAAAACCGACCCAGCCAGGGCTCACCACCCCTCACACAGGAGAAGTAGGACTGGAACCTTGTGGTCACAAGCACAAAAGATAGCTGAATTTGTTAATTTGAGCTTTTTAATGTATATACAAATGTTTTAGACCAGTCACAATTTCATCGAGTATATACCATATTTACAAAAATTACAATAATTTAGTCAAACAGTAAACCTGAACATTGATAACCTCTGTCACTACCAGATATGACAAGAATGGATTTTTTTTCAGTTAACTATATGGATATACATACGTCCTAATACTTTCATGCATCCATAAAAACATTAGGGATGGAAGTAATCAAAGCTTAAGTGGGGTGGAGGGTTGGATTTTTTGTTTTTGGTAAAGTTTAATGGTGGATTTGTGTTTTGTGAATGGATGAGCATCCAGAGTTATGTGCCATGACAAACTCGATACAAAGCTAATGAGGTTTTCATCATTAAAAAAAGTACGTTATAGTAATGAGATCCTTTTTATTATATAGGCATAGGTCACAATATCTACAAATGTGAATGAGAAACAATAAACCAACAAATCACAGGAACATGATTCACATTCCAGTTATCTCTTTAAATAAGACAAGCACATACTGGATCAAAACATTAATAAATAACATCCAGTTTGTTACTATTATCTTAAGGTCTTTTATATAAAAGGAGACCTATGTGTTGGTTTCACATTTTCAGTTAATGGCAGTAAATAATGGACCAGTACAACAAAAGGATGAGTTTTATACAGAAAGCCATGTACTTTGACACYCTGTCTTTGCAGTAATAGCTTTGCCACTTGAAAATGTAAGTGCAACAAGTAGTGGATTGTCTTGAGAAACCACCAGCCTTAAAGACTCACATCCGATGGCAACCTGCTCCTGAGGCAGTAAATACAGATTATTTCCTGCCCATCTACTGAGTATCCCTCAAACACGGATAGGTGTTGGTAAATAAACTGCTAGCTTTAGTTACTCTACAAAAGAARGCAGAATTTGGGGTGAAGTTTGAATTTCAATTTTGAGCTAGGAAAGCTGCTTCAGCTTCAGCAACAGAGAGATTCCCTTGTGATGTCACTGCTTTGGTCCAATATAAACTTTGAAGCTAATCAATTAGCTCTGGAGTGACCCCAGAGATCAGACCTGGTCTGTGGATGTCTGTGCGACAGCTCGTACACCATGATCTGAAAAATGAACTCGCATCAGGTTTCAGCCTGCCAAGAGCCTTGGCCGAGTGCTCTGGAGCTGATCAAGGCATAAAGGTGATACAAGTGGGCTGGGAAAAGTTCTGAATCCGCAGGAGGGGAAGTGCTACCTAGAAACTGGGAAGTTTCTAAACCTTTCCAGCAGAATTTTGAYTTGTTGGCATTTCTTTGATGGTTTCGAGCTGCTGATGAGAACCACGGGAAATGCAGCACGTGCTCATTCCTCACCTGGACAAGGATTCAAGGTGGATTCACCCTCCCTTCCCCCCAAAACTGCTGCTTAACAAACCAGCAAGGGCTGCTCACCCAAGGACTCGTAGCTCGCCTTCCAAAGCATCTGGAGGAACTCTGCCTGCACATTTCACTGCGGGGCTGGGAGGTGAAGCACAGCATTAATGCAAAAGCAGCTGCCACACTGCCCCAGCCCAGGATTCAGCTTTGGCTCTCTTCAGCCAGACTACACTAGATGAGCAATTAAGCAGCAAATGGTGACTGTTAGGAGTGTGCCTAAACCACAGCTGAGCACTTCAAGTGGATATTTCAATCCAAACCCAGGAAAAAAATAACATACATCCAAGTTTGGGCCTCACCAGCAGTTGTTGAACTCAACTGAGGTGTTGCCATATCACACCTCACAAAAAAAAAGGTAGGAAATTCACCAGCTACACTTTGTTGGAAACAGACRGGTTCCACCTTTTCCCAGTATGTGTTCTCTCTCGTCCCACTGGAACCCAAAATGAAATAGAAAAGTTACCAGAAACTGTAACCCTGAGGCTCTGATGGGGCGAGCCAGGTGGTCAGAGTTCCTCTGAGCTCAGGATTCTGGAGACAAGTGTTAGGAAACCTTTCTCGTGTTCTTCATGATAAGTATTAGGCTCTTAGTTTTCTGAAACTTGTGAATTTCCAGCCAGAGTTTGGTTGATCTGTGACATTTGTGACAAGAGACTAAATAAGCACTAGCACGGGTCTGGAGTGGAGGCTGACAAAGTACCTAATACAAGGGTTTTTGTCCTTGGTTTTCAAATTCTGACCAGGCATCYTTCAGCTCCATAAATATCATCTTTGCATATTGTTCATATGGCTGCCCAGTAGCCTGGAATAAAAACAGAGACAAAAGAGGGATATCAGAGCTCCCAAACCCAACCACAACAGCTGGCAAGTGAGCAGATTCCCAAGCAGTTCCAGGAATTTTCACTTTTTCCTTGYCAAAAYCCAGSTACTCTGGAGGGCTGCTTTCCTTAAGAATTTCTTGGCTTTGCTGCTCCTCAGAGCTGACAGCCCCCAGAGAGGGATAAACCACTCTCCCATGGGCATAATAAATGTCACCTTCTAAATAATAAATATAYCCTTGGCATTTGGAGAGGATTTTACCTGCAAGGAAGGGGAAGAGCTGCCACCTGACYCAGTTCCTGGATGAAATCAGAATTCCTGCAAACTTTGGGCAGCCCACATCCTCCCAAGCCTCAGGACTCCCATTCCCTGCCAAGTGGAAGCCTCCTCCTCCCCACGGGGTGTCCCAGATGGAATTGTTGCTCCCTGGTCAGCAAGTGGCAGCAGCCAGGGCATGAACAATGAGCTGGGCAACCAAACAACCTGATGGTTCCAGTGCAGGAGTTTGATTGGGAGCTGCTGTCCAGCAGCACAATGGCTGAGAGTCAAAGTGAGGGTGACAAAAGCTCTGAATCTCTGCTGCTTGAAGCAGCAGGTTCCAGGCACAGCTTTGGGGCTGGCAGTGATTTCACAAAACCCCTGACTGCCTTGGGCTGGGAGGGACCTTAAAGCCTAAATGGTTCCATGGGCAGGGACACCTTCTGCTATCCCAGGTTGCTCCAGCCTGGCCTTGAACCCTTCCAGGGATGAGTTTAGAGTTCTTAACTTCCAGAAACCAGCAGAAATCTTGAGCTGCCACTTTCCACATATCTGTTTGCAGCAATAAATCAGCGATCCCATCCAACCCTTTATACTCAATTTTGGTTTCCCCCCGAGGTGGAGGCAGCCCAGCCTTACCTTGTCAGGGTGAACGACGAGCACAGCCCGCCTGTACACCTTCTTCACCTGCTCTGGGGTCACCAGGTCTGCCATACTCACAGGCTTCCACTTGGTCTCCCCTGCCCACAGCACCGTGTGCATGGTGGACAGCAGAGCCCTGATATTCCTCTCCTTGCCTTCAATCCACTCCAGGACCTGCAGGAAGGAATGTAAGTCTCTATTTATGCCTCACTTTAGATATTCCACCAGGACTAAGTTTCTTCATTTGAATTGCTGTAACCCTGAGGAGCATCTTAAATTTCTTTCCATGCTTTAGAAAACCTACAGAAAACCTTGTCTAGTTGTCATTAATTTTTATATCACTGCTTGAAAGTTAAGACAGACTTTGAGCAACATCTCTGCTAAAAACACTGACTTATTAATGCTTGATGGAATAGCCAAAATTCAGTGTTTAACTGTCTGGTTCTTTAGCAAGGTCAATTGCACACCTCAACTAAGCTCAGCTAAGCTAAAATGTAAATGTGAAAACCAAAGCATAAATAGATTTTACAGTTCCAGGCTGAGCTGCCCCAATGAAATAAAAAGGCATCAGAGCAAAGAGAATTATATTGGAAAGGCCAAATCAGCTGGGAGCTTCAGTGACTCAACAGCTTTTGTAGGMATAAAAATGGGAGCTGGGAAAACTCCTGCCCACTCCATGGCCTGACCTCTGTCCAGCTGTTGTGGCTGATGGTGGTGTTCAGCATGGCTGCTGTCACTTCCCAAAGGTTAAAACCTTTCCACAAGGCTGAAACCAGGACCTTTTGAGAGGGTTATTCTGTTTTCTAGAACTTTGCTTGGCTTTTGCTGCAGCTTTCCCTCTCCTGTAATTCCAGTTTGTGGTCTCATATTTCACATACAGAGCAGGACAGACTGAATTCCCTTCCCTTCCATAAGAGATCTGCAGTTTGGCAATTTATTGAGGAGAGATGAGAGAATTCCAAAGCAGGCAGGATTAATGAGGTAGAGGATTAGTTCAATTAGCTGTGCCTGCTAATCAGGGCTGGAGTGCTGTGGAAGAGCAGCAGCCCAGACAGTGACACTGAGCAAGCCATTGTTGATGTGGTCTTGCTGAGGACAGAAATGTAACCTTGGAGTTTTAAATCTGCTGAGGACATTGAGTGACTGGGAGGACATCACCAAGAATTTTGCTTACTTTTAGTTTTTCGGGGTCCATCTCCTTTGCCATTTCTTCTTTTCTCATCTCAGCTATTGTTTTGGGACCCTTCTTGTCCTTGTGAGCATTAAAGCCTTGACCAGATAYTAAATCTTCGAAATCTGCAGACACTTTTGGCTTGGAATCTTGAAAATGGAGAAGATTTGAAATTATTATCATAGCATGGGTGCATTTAACCCTGGCTTTCTACAMAAYATACATCCTTTGGTTAATCACATTAACCATCTCCCAGTGCTAATGAATGTGCAGGTTCTCATGAAAGATGTTACTTAATGTTACTTTTAAGTTGTTGTTATTYTTATTTTAGAATCCCAGAATGGTTTGTGTTGGAAGGGACCTTGAAGTTTGTCCAGTTCCAACCCCCTCCCATGGCAGGGACACKTTSCACTGTCCCAGGTTGCTCCAACCCRCATCCAGCCTGGCTTTGGACACTTCCAGGATTATTTTGGAAGCTCATTTGGAATACAGGACTTCCTAAATAGCACAGTTCAGCGTCCAGAACAGGATAAAGCACCAAATAATCCACGTGACAGACMTGCTTAGCCCTGACCTGCAAACCAAGGGACACCCYAAGGTGTCCAAGGCTCTTACCAACATTAGCGGCTCCTTTTCCYCGCTCGCCCTGCGCCCCCGTGGCCGAGAAGCTCACGTTGTAGTTGGGTTTGTTCTGGGGGGAGGCGTGGGGCACGCTGGGCTGGCCCTTGGGCTGTGTCCCCTGCCAGCCGTACCCCGTGCCCTGCTGCCACCCGCTGCCCCCCATGGGCTGCGGCGGCGGCTTCTGCGGGGACGGRGGGAAGCCCCCGGCCATGCCCGTCGGCGTGGTCGGCTTGCTGGCAAACGAGGGGCCACCTGCGGGCAGCAACACAGGGAATCAAACCACAACTGCCTCTTCTGGGATCGAGGGTTTGCTGCGTGTTTCGTGGCATAAAACAAGGGGGAGAGGCTTTTCTAAGCAGTCAAGTTTTGTAGCCAGGCGCAAATACCCCAGATCAGTTCCACAGCTTTTTCTCACAAAGCAGAATTGATCCAAYCAAAGCCCCCCAGGCTTCTGCTTTRAGCTGTGCCACGAATGTTTGCAGCATGGCTTTAGCCCCGAGATTGCTCTGTGAGCTGTTTCTGGGACAGCACCTGGCTTTGAGGGTTTGAGGAATGGGAGGTGGCTCAGGGAAACAGGGAAAGCTGGAGCTAGCTAATAAGGAGCCACAGCTCCATGGGGATAGATGGTGGCAACACAGAGTGACACAATGATMAAAGCTGGGAGGGACCTTAAAGCTCATCCAGTTCCARCCCACTTTGCACTAGGCCAGGTTGCTCAGAGCCCCATCSAGCCTGGCCTTGAGCACCTGCAGGGATGAGGGAGCTCTCTGGGCAGCCTGTGCCAGTGCCAACACCAAGCTGGTGCTGTTGGAATCGTGTCTCCTCACACTGTGCTGATCAAAACCATCCACAGAGATGAGTCCCAGCACCTCATTGCTTCAGGGGATGCTCCTCTGGCTCTGGTTGTGTTTGTGGGAGGAACCCAGTGTCAATGTTTTATTATTTCACAGTGACATCCACACTCAGCTCCCAGCTCAGAAATGTGTCATGGAAACTGGATGAAGTGCTTTCGATTTACTCACGACCAACAAAAATGTGCTTAAACATCCTGGGGATGCCATGGCATTTGTTTTTAAACCCCACCATTCTCCTACAGAATGTGTGTTTTAAAAGGACCTCGGTGGCTCTGACATGGGGCTTGGCACGGTTTTTATTTTGCTCCTGCAGAGCAGCCTGAAATCCAGCAGAGGGAACTGGGAAACCGAATTCCAGAGCCATGCTGGGACTGACGCAAAGGGGAAAACAAACATCACTCCAAACCACAAGGGCTCCCAAAGAGCTGAGGGCAGCAACAAAGGCAAGGAAAATCTATTTACCACACTCAGACAATGCTGGGCTTTAAGGAAAGCTTCAATAATTTCTCAGAACTGCCTTTTAAACATTGGAATTGAGGGTTTGCTGATTTTCTTATTYCATAAAACAAGGGGAAAAGGCTTTTCTAAGCAGTCAAGCTTTGTAGCCAGGTGAAATACCCCATCTTTAGATAATACTGCAAATTAGAGGCAGATCAATTCCACAGCTTTTCTCACAAAGCAGGAAAACAAGTCAAGTCTAGAAGGAAGCAATTCCTCAAGAACCCCAGCAGCTTTGCAGAGCCAAATTCTCCTCCCAGGCCTGTAGCAGCACTTGAACACAGAGCATCCTCAGCCAGAGCATGTTTGGACTTATCAGAGGTTGTGCTTTGCAATCCATGGAGCCTGCTGAGCTCCCTGCACGATGCCAGCACATTTTTTGACCAGGGATCAGAAAAGCAGGGATTTGTGAGAGTTTACTGAGAATCAGGCACAAGGGAAAGCCTGGCAGCAGCACTGGCATGCAGGTGGGCTGAGAGGCCCCACACATACCAGGCTGCTCAGCCTARTTCTCTTAAAGAATGKTGGTAATTTATTATTTTCCTTTTTRTAATAGGGGATGCAAACCTGCTAAACTCGCTCCAAGACTTCCCAGATCAGCAAATGGATCCAGTGTTTGGGGTTTGGCCTGATGAGTGGGAGTGCTGTGGAGGGATCCTGTAGGACTGGTGGCAGCAGACTTACTTCCCATTCCTAGACCACCTTAAAAAGAAAAGAAATATATATATATATATAAGAGAAAAAAGAACATTTTTCTTTCTGTTTGACATTTTTCCTCCTGTTTGATATGAGTGCAGCTCTTCCCCAGTGCTCAGCCACATATTAGAAGATTGGTATTAAAATTGAGTGTAGCTTTGTCAGGTTCCTCAGCASCCTCAGACTTGTTGCACTCCCACTCCCAATTAGGAACAGCAGCAGGAATGTTCCCAGACWGTCTGCCCTGCCAGAGGAATTGTGACATGTGCATATATTTTAAGATCTAGAAGCCTTCAGGAAGCAACTCTGGGAGGCCATACACACTCTCTGAAGTTTAGAAAGAAGCATGCAATCATTTAGTGGCATCCTGGGAATGCACAGCACTCCCCAGGTTCTTCCCATGGCTCTCCATGGGATGAAACAACCCCTGGACACCCTCACCTCACCTGTCCTGCTCTGGGCTCTTGAGGAAACAAACCCAGATTATTTTTTTTAATATAGAAATTTTTAGAGGGAACCTGTTGTTTGCAGTCACTGGCAGCATTTCCCCTCTGCCTCTCCCCTCTCAGAGCTCCTTAAAAGTATTTTTTTTTTGCTAACCACCCTGAATTTTATGACACATACCTGCTTTGTTGGGCCAGTCCCAACCACTGGAAACATCTGGTTGGATGGAAACGGTTGGAGTGCCTGAAGCTAAAGAGAATGAGMGATATCAGTATCTCAAAGCAGTCCAGCAAAACCAGCACAGCCCAGTGCCCACCAGGAGCCACTGGGACCCCACAAAGTCCCAGAACRTCACATGGGAGGTTCTCCCCATGGCAGGGGGCTGGAACTGGATGGTCTTTAASYTCCCTTCCAGCCTTCCAGGGAGATACTCCCAAGGAGCACGTGTTAGATGATCAGGCACAAACAAATCCATGACTGAATGTGCTTCAGACAGGGTTACACCTTAAATTTTGGGGTGAGAAGGAGGAAATTAGGGAGCTTTTAAACAAATAGAAGAAAATTCCTTCTCTTCAGTCAAATTCAGCTGTGAATTTGGTTAGGGTTACTACTGGAGCTAAAGAAAGCTGGTGCCTGCAACTAAAATCACCAAAGGATGTGTGCTTTCTCTAAATATGGCTGTGTTTAGTGCAATTAATGGTAGTTTGCTTCAAAGGAGACCTCATAACCACAGGAATATGTGGGCAGACATTCTTCATGGCCTCTTTTTTATTTATATAAATAGCCTATTAATTAAGTCTAAGACCTGATCAAAACTCAGCTCATCCTACCACATTTCAGATGCTGAATATACTTTAAGTTCAGAGACAAAAAGCTCTTTCCTGTTTCATGGGGTTTCTGTGGTTTAGAGTCGTTTTATGGGAATCATCACTTTGTACTTAATGGTTCCATTTCTATTTCAAAGCTCCATTTTACATTTCTTTAAACACCCTGGAAGAGGCTCCCCTTTCTTACCCATGTGAAAGGGATCACTGTGCACAGTTGGTGAAGGGCTTCTTGTGGCTTGAAGGAAAGGATCCCCAGGGACAGCTGATGAGCCAAGGAAGGAGCCCAGGAGGTCTGGACCAGTTTGCTTGGGGCTGCTTCCAAAAGGATCAAAGGCAGTGGCTGTGAAAACATATTTGAGGAAACGAAATCATGAACTTGCAGCAGGAATGTGCTTCAGGGTAAGGGAATGCTGTGGGGAGAGGAAATCTGATACCTGCAGGTAACAAAGAGCAGACAGACTGGGACTGTGGGGGAGCAACTGGAGAGCATCAATCTCCCAAATTCTGGGCACCTACAGAGCCCCATAACCGGGCATGGCAACAAACTGACCCCATCTCTCATTTCCTAAGAGAGGCTGAATTTAGAGCCAGCAAAGTGGGTGTTAAAGTACTCAGGCACTTCAGGGGGAGTTTCAACTGCCAGGAGAGGGTGGAAGACAGTCTGGAGCTTGGAGTTGCTGCCCTGGTGCAATTCCTGCCATTCCTGCTTCCTCTCATGATGATTCCAGGCTGGCAAAGGTTATCCATGTTGGGGGTAAAGGGACTTTTAGAAACAMCTTTAGAAAATAATGGATATCTTTCCTACATCACTTGTTACAAAAATCCAGTTCTTCTCAAACTCCATGTTTGATCAATTTGTTCAGTCTTCTTTCTTCCATGTAAAACCCCAACAAACTCAACCCAAAGAAACTCCTGTGAAGTCACTTAGATTCTTGTCAACAAATTTAAGGTTAAAAGCATCCTGAAAGGTYCAATCCCTAGAAGCTCTGCACTGTGGTAATGATGCTACTCATTACTGATGTTACTCAGTCACTACTCCTCACTCATTTCCCAAGCTCTTATCCTTGGCTTGGCACAATTGAGCTGTGTGATTCTGGCTCTGCAGAGCTCCTAAATCCCTAAATCTTTTCCTGATCTGTTGCTGCACCTCTGTTGTGATGTGTCTGCAAATCCTGCCCTGGGTGAGAGCTCTCAGACTGAGCCTACAACAAGAGAAACCTTCTCCAGGTYCAAGTGACCAATTTCTTCCACTGAAACTTGGATTCTTCTCTCTCTTTGCACTTGCTCTGCTTCATCCTTCAAAAGATCCCTCTCCCTAATATCCATCCAACCACTCCTGCAGCCTGGTCTTGGAAGAGATAGAAATTCTCTATTTCCTAGTCCAGGATCGCTCTCACAGCTCCAAARCCTCTAAGTTAAAAGAGAAATTCAATTCATGGTGCTGTAGGTCTACCCAAACCCCCAGAGGAGTTTTTGTAAAACTCATGTGCACTATTGGACACATAATGAGAGCAAAACTGAGGCTCTCCAGTGGTTGTTGGTGTGAGGAGCCTCCAAACCCCCTGGGTGTGCTCCAGTAGGGACTGGTTTGGTGAGGATGCACCAGACTGGAGCAGAGGAGCTGGCTGGGGCCTCTTGGGATCCCCTGCATGAAAGGGAGGTAGCCAAGATCCCCCAGAGGGATCCTCCAAGTCCCTCCCTTGATGGGGGATGCAGTTCATTACATCATCAATTTAATCAAAAGTTCTGTTCTTCACTACAGTCGCTGCTGTTTTTGTCTTCTAGAGGTAACACCAATGAATAATGATTGTCATTAATATCAAACTGTTTAAAGTTTTTGCTCTGTTTTCTTGATACATGAATGTTTCAAAAGTGTTATCTTAACTTCCTCAAACACTTATTGCTGATATATTGCTGGTATAATGTGAATTTACTGATTTTTATGATAAGCATTTGTCTTGGTTTGAAAAGACAGGTATCTGCTAAGGAAAGCGGGAGCCTCCCCTAAAGTGGAAAATGTAAACAGCCTCCCTTCAAATTGTTARAATTCTGATTTTCAAGCCAAGACAGCATTATTTATAGAGTATTGCTATTATATTTTTATAATAAAGCCACCATTACCTTCTCCTACCCTGGGGGACGGGGATGGGGACGCCGAAGCTGCCGAGCGCCGCGGGGTCGACTGCACAGATCCAGGTGCCCCCACGTGGAAAACSTCCTCAGCAGCAGCAGCAGCAGCAGCAGCTCCAGCAGGGCTCTGGGAGCTCGGCCCTCCGACCCCAAACAGATCATTCAGCAGGTCAGAGTTAGAGGGGGCAGCGCTGGGCTGTGAGGGAAAGCTCTTGCTCATGGGGCTGCCATCCAGGCCCAGCAGGTCCACGTCTTCAGGGGGAGGTGCTGCTGGAGGCTCCTGCTGCTTTTTGCTGTGTTTGGGTGTCCCGTGGGGCTTGTCACCGCTGGCATTACTGTGCTGACTGGAAAGGGACAAGAGTTCGTCATCTGACTGTTCGCTTTCCTCATGCACCAACGCTGCTCGATCCTCTGAGGTGGGGTGAGAGCTACTTTTGTCAGATTTCTGATCTAAATGATGATTGAAAATAAAATTAGGCAGCTGTTAGTTTGGTCATCACAAAGGTCCCGTAAAAATCAGCTTACAAGCAGAACAGAAGGCTGAGAATAGCACAGCAGCATTTGGTTAAAATAATTTTGCTTTTTAAAACAAAAGATGGCAAATTTCTTCCCCTAAAGGGTTTTGCAGCCCTGGCACAGCTGGGGTCTCCATCCATGGGAGATGTGGCACTTGGGGGCATGGTKAGTYGTGGCCTTGGCAGTGTTGAGGAATGGTTGGACTTGATGACCCTAAAGGTCTTTTCCAACCATGATTCCTTTGCCAAAATTAACCTAAATTTTCTCATCAAGGCTTATTTATTTCAAGTTTTAGAATGAAGGAGGCCTTGGGTGAAGGTTCACCCTAGAAGTGTGTCAACAATGGTCCCACAGAGCAGAGTTTGAGGAGGATGCTGTAGGAAAGGAATTCCCACTCCATGGCAACCAGGGTGTGCCCAGCTCTGTGATCTAATGCTACAGTGGGGTCCCTCAGCCTCACTCCAGCTCCAGCCAGGGGAACAGGAMTTGTTTGTGTTCTTTGGAGCAGATGTGACTCTGAAGACCAAGCCTTGCCTACCTTGCCAGCTGAGAGAGGAGAAGAATGCACTCTGCCCAACYTTCCTGATGTTATCCTGGGGGGAATCCGTGGCACCTCTGCCTGCAGCACAGAGCACCAGAGAGGTGGAATGAAACAAAACCCAGCTCAGCATGAAGAAATCAATCATGGGAAGGGAGTAAATCCATGCAGCCCTTACCTGCCAAAGCAAGAGTGTCCTGGTGCTCCTGGTGGGAGGAGAAGAGAATGGAGGGATTGATGTCTTTTGTCGTGAAGTTCTCCCATGGGGGAGTTAATTCAGTTTGTCTGTCTGCAGACTGTATTTCTATGTCCAGTATAACATGAAAGAGCTGAGGATATTTGTCTGGAGAGTCACAGGCATCRAGCTCAGGCCTAAAGGGGACAAGAGTGGTCCAGTTGAAAAGGGAAGAATATTTCTGGAAAGCTATAAAAAGGCTTTCAGTACATTCAGGCATTTCATATTTCATCTGTGACTGTTCTCCCTCAYCCTTCATCAGGCTTTTATGCATCAGGTTTGATTAATGTTGAGCTTCAAACACTCACTTGGTGAATTTGAGAGTGGTTGTTCCCAGGGCTATGAATCCAGTGTGAAATTGAATTTGGAATATTTGTGTGTTGGTCATCTGTAAAGAAAAAAAAAAGCAGAGAGAACCAGACTGAACAAGGGCTTAAATACAGGAGTTAGTTAAGTCTACCCTAATCTTAACTGCTGCATAACTGAATTCAATCTGCTTGTTCTGCAGGCAATATCTCCTTCTCAATATTCCCAAATATTCCCAATATTTCCATCTGCCTTCAYCCCTGCTGCTGCAGCTCTGTACAGCAGAAAACCTTCAGGAACTGGCCTTCTTTCCTTGCTTCTCTTTATTTCTGGGATCTACMTATCAGTTTTGCAGTGAAATTAAGCTGTTCCTACTGAATACATGGGAGCAACAGGTTTGTGTCCCAAAAAATATTAAACCATTTCACTTGGAGTAGAGGCCTCAGGGAAACATCATCTACACAGCAAAGGGCACCAAGAATGAGTGGAGAGGAGGAAAATATTCCCTGCCCACTCTGCAACTTGAATATTCAAGTTTTAAATACATCCTCAAGGAAATAGTGGTGATTCCWTGTTTAGGCAGCTCTTAGCTCCCCACACAAGAGAAGAGAAAGCAGCTCCTACTTTGGCTTGGAGGCGTCCCCCGATGGTGGATCTCATGTGGTAGACAGAGACAACAACATCTCCATGGACAGTGGCTCCCAGTGGGATCAGCACCTTCCCTTCCTGCACACGGTATTCTCTTGCAGGGGAACAATAGGAAAGCCAGGGTTAAGCTCCCTTCCACCACATCAAAGCTCTCACCTCCCTCAGGCCAAGCAAGGAGGAGCATTCAATGCTCTGCTTGGTTAGAACAGAAATATTCCACAGGGGGTACCAACAGAGCACTGGATGATCTCTAGGAAGGTATCCACTTCTTGCCAACCTCAGATCCTGATGCCTGAGCAGTTATCCCACCCCTGCCAACCTCAGATCCTTATGTCTGTGGTTATCCCATTCCTGACAATCTCAGATCCTGATGCCTGAGCACTTATCCCACCCCTGCCAACCTCAGATCCTGATGTTTGTGGTGATCCCACTCCTGCCAGGCTCAGATCCTGATGTCTGTGGTGATCCCACCCCTGCCAGGCTCAGATCCTGATGTCTGTGGTGATCCCACCCCTGCCAGGCTCAGATCCTGATGCCTGAGCAGTTATCCCACTCCTGCCAGGCTCAGATCCTGATGTCTGAGCAGTTATCCCACCCCTGCCAGGCTCAGATCCTGATGTCTGAGCACTTATCCCACTCATGCCAACCTCAGACTGCCCCTGGCCATTTATTTCACCGCAGGCACTAACTCTCAGTGAATATCTCCARTGATCAGCAGCCAGGCAGTGACTGCAGCTCAGCTATCCCCAGCCAAGTGGAAGGGGCTGCATGGAGCTCCTGAGGGGGCAGGGGCCCAGGACTCACTTCATCCTCTCGTACTCCTGGGAGGTGGTGAGGATCCTGGTCTCCCCGCTCAGGATGTCGCAGAAGGGCCGGCAGCCGTTGCGCTGCTTGTTGAAGCAGGGGACGGGGCTGAGGGTGACTGACTTGATCGTGAGTGGTTTGCAGTGGGGGATGACAGGTTTGTCTGCTATTAGGTCACAAATGTACCCTATGTACCTGCAGGCAGYGAAAACCAGGGCTGAAATCTCAATTTCTTTCATTTCATGCTCAAAATCTGCCTTGAAATCCAGCAGCAGTGCGGTTCTTTTGGAGGCTCAGGACTGGAGTCTCCATGAGCTCCAAGATCCTCAGCTGCGCACAGAGCCTGCACTGGCAGTGCTGTTCGTGAGGAGCAGCTGGCACAGAGCCTGCACTGGCAGTGCGTTTGTTCTGTGAGGAGTGCGCTGGCACAAGCCTGCAATGGCAGTTCCTGTGCATGTGAGATGCAGTGGCAACAGCCTGCATGGCAGTGCTGTTCTGTGAGGATGCAGCTGGCAACAGCCGCACTGGCAGTACTGTTTCCAGTGAGGACTGCAGCTGGCACCAGCCTGCACTGGCAGTGCTGTTTCTGTGAGGATTGCAGCTGGCACAGAGCCTGCACCTGGAGTGCTGTTCAGTGAGGGTGCAGCTGGCACAGAGCCTGCACTGGCAGTGCTGTTCTGTAGGAATGCAGCTGGCACACAGCCTGCACTGGCAGTGCTGTTTTCTGTGAGGTGCAGCTGGCACACAGCCTGCACTGGCAGTGCTTGTTCCTGTAGGATGCAGCTGGCACAGAGCCTCACAATGCTGTTCAGTGAGGTGCAGCTGCACAGAGCCTGCACTGGCAGTGCTGTTTCTGTGAGGATGCAAGCTGGCACAGAGCCTGCACTGGCAGTGCTGTTTCTGTGAGGTGCAGCTGGCAAGGCCTGCACTGGCAGTGCTGTTTCTCTAAGGATGCAGCTGGCACAGAGCCTGCACTGGCAGTGCTGTTTCTGTGAGGGTGCAGCTGCCAGAGCCTGCACTGGCAGTGCTGTTCCGAGTGAGGATGCAGCTGGCACGAGACCTGCACTGGCATGCTGTTTCTGTGGGATGCAGCTGGCACAAGCCTGCACTGGCAGTGCTGTTTTCTGTGAGGTGCAGCTGCACAGAGCCTGCACTGGCAGTGCTGTTCCAGTGAGGGCGTGCAGCTGGCACAGAGCTCTGCATTTCAATGCTGTTTTCTCTAAGGGTGCAGCTGGCACAGGAGAGGGATTCTCCAGGGCCCTGTTAACCACAGGTTCAGCATGAGGTGGTTGGGTTGGAAGGACCTTTAGCAGTGATCTAATCCCACACTCTCAGTGAGCAGAGACACCTCAAACAAAGGAATAATTCAGGTTGGGAGATCTGAATGTCACCTGCTCTCTGCTCAGAGCAGGAACAGCTTCCCAGCTCTATCTCAGAACTTGGTTTTGTGCTGGGGGTGAGACCCCACCAGGGATCTCCAAGGGAAGAAATCCCAAATSCCACAGCTGCTCTGGGCAAGCTCTTCCAGCACCTGCTCCCTGCTCATCTCTGAGGAARACTGGGATCTGGACACCTGGCTGAGCCTAGGGGCCAAAGCACACCTGCCAGGTCCTTGGGCAGCTCTGAGCAGGGGGGATGGAGCTCACAGTGCTGAGRCAGGGTACTGTACCTCCTGTGAGATGGCCACAGTACAATTCCAGGTCTCTTTGTGTTCAGCAGCTGCACAGCAGGGCCAGGATGAGAGAAGAGGTGACAGAAACAGAACATTGCACTGACCAGKACTGCTGAGGCTGCACGGCCGTCCTGGCAAGGAAAGGGGCAGAGAGGAAAAACTGTGAGTATCAGAAAGATCCTTTAAATTCCAGCTCTCCACTCCTCCTGAAATCACAAAATATTATTTATCCAGAAAAACTAGGATTGAGACCACAAGATGATGAGCAATTTTGAGTTCTGTGTCATTTGTTCAACACCCAGGACTTCAGTGAACAAAYCTAAGATAAAATCCAGGGAGCAGCCAAAGCTGAGGGTGCTTTACACTTGTTTGGAAAGCCCACAAGAACATTCTGGCTGCAAATGTTGGGGTTTCGTGGCTGSTCCCCAGCTGTAATTCTATAATTATTTCAAACATAGGCCTATAGAAATAATTCTATAATTATTTCAAACAGGGGTCAGAGTGCATCCATCCTACAGCTGCAGGCAGTCCTCTAYRAGAAATTTATCCTGGAAAAGGATAAACAGACAAAAAATCCAGCCCCAGYCTCCCTCACCCAAACACCTCCACAGCTCTGATTGCTCCTGATGGGGTTTTTTTAAAGGTGATTCTGGGGGAAAGTTTGCTGAGTCACACTGATAGATCAAAAATGTAGGAAGAGCAGGAGAAAATCGATGCATGCCCAGTGCCCTGGGTTCCTGATATACACCTGGCACTATCTCTAGTTGCTCCAAACCCCTTTGAACACTMCCAGGGATGGGGAATCCACAACTCCTCAAGGCCTCACCACTCTCGCTCATGCAATTGTTTTTTTCAGYCCCCCTTTAGGCATTCCAGCCATTTTCTGTAGGATTTTCTGTACTGGAGCTGATCCAGGCCCCAAGAACCTGCTGACATGAACAGGCTGTTTGCTTTTTTCCAAGTTTAYCCCCTGCCAGTTGTTTCTGGCAAGATCTCTTAGGTTCATATAAACTAAGTGGGTTTCTGCAGCCTTGTTAGAAAGTGTTGGAAAGGACTCCCTGTCCTTTATCACATTATCCTGATACCCACTGCTCAAAGGACGGGAAAGGAATTGGATTTTTGAGCTGGATTTCCAGGATTGGAGGCATCAAGTGCATCCTTCTCTGTTTGAAGGGAATTGACATCTCTGGCTGTGCTGTGAGAGGCAGAAATGCCAGGCTCACYTGGGAGCTCTGTGCAATTTGGGATCAGTCATTTCCTCCACTCCTCCCAGTTTGTGCTGATCAGGGCTGACAGCCTCCTGGTTTAATTTAGGCTCCAGGAGCAAAGCAGAACTCTGCTTTGGGGCATTGCTGTCAACGGGAAAGGTTGCATGGAGTAAATTAGGAGTGATCCAGGATCACACCACCCTCACACAGTGCACCATTGCCCAGTGCTGAGTAATCCTTCTGGGGGCTTCCTTCAGCCAGGCCTGACCTCTCCTGATGGCAGGAGACTTCAACAGTCTCCATTTCACAGCTCCACAGAATTCCCAGCTCTGTGTTTTCTGCCCAATTTCCAGCCCCCTTCAGTCCAAAGGCTGCACTTTCTCCTGTGACTACTTAAAGTGCAAATCACAGAATCACAGAATGGTCTGTGCTGGGAGGAACCTTAAAGCCCATCCAGTTCCACCCCTGCTATGGGAGGGACACCTTCCACTGTTCCAGGCTGCTCCAAGCCCTGTCCAACCTGGCCTTGGGCACTGCCAGGGATCCAGGGGCAGTCACAGCTGCTCTGGGCACCCTGGCCAAGTCACAGCAAGCTGGCAGCTCTTGGGTGAAATTCAAACCTTTCTCCTAGAGAATGATTTTGATCTCTCTTGCTTTYCATTCCTGCTTCTCATTCAGTGATTCTCTTCCAGCTGAGCTTTGGGTGATGATGTCCTTTACTCTGGGTCAATCCCATCCCATCCCCTCCCATGCCATGCCATCCCATCCCATCCTACCCCTCCCATCCCTCCAGTTTCAGGAGCTGTCCCCATGCTGTCCCCAGGCTGCAGGCACTCCAGGAGCAGTGTGAGCTGGCAGTCCCCAGCTGTGGCAGGCTGCTGTGGGTGCACTCACCATGCAGTGGATGACACAGACGTTTTTGGGGTTCTGCTGCAGCCAGTTGTGCATGTTCTTGCAGACAGCGTAGAGGTTGTGCAGGCTGGGCGCCTGCCGGACGGGCCAGCTGCACTCAGACACCTGCAGGGATGGCAGCAGCACACAAACAGCTTTGTGGGAGCACCAAACAAGCCCTGCTCTGCTCATTCTCCCTGCCAAGACACCTACTTGTCCTTTACAACCCGGAGTTATGTGCTGGAATCCTACTCCAGCTCTCCTTGTGCGTGACTCCACGCCGTGCCTCCCATGGGTTATGAGGAGGCAGACAAAAAAGCTTTCTCAGAGCAATGACATTGGGCTGATGTGTTGTTCCTGACTGCATATTTTTCAAAATTTACATTTCACATCAGATTATCTGGAGGGGCTCTTTAAGAATGCTCCAGTCTCGCCTCGATTTCTAAAGCCTTTGTACAACGTGTCCCTAAAATCTGCTCTGATTTGCACAGGGCACTGAGCATCTGTTGTTCTGAATCCTCCTCTGGCACAGGATCTCTGAGCCCTGTGTGACAGATATTAAACTGATGAAAGGGAAAGTTCTGTTCAAAAAAAATAAATCCTATCTAAGTATGTTAATGTATGAGCCAGAAAAATGAATGGCTCCTTAGAGCAGAAACCTCACAAATCTTAAAGTCTGTCTGGTTCCTGTTCCTCAGTGTGCTGGTTCTGAGTCAGTCCTTGCAATCCCAACAGCACATCAAATAGCCCTCGACAGACATCTCCCTTTCATCTGGTTTTAATTGAAATATCTCTTTTTTAAAAGGCATTTCTGGCCAGAAGAAATTTAAGGGAGGAATGTCCTGAGGCTTGTCCTCAGCTGAAGAATTGGTTCCCTCTCTCTCAGCTGACATTTGGCTGCTGCTCAATGGGAACGGGGAAGGAAGGAGATGATTTGCCCAGATGTTCTTAAACAGCCACATGATCCCCAGAACTGRTTCATCTCTCAGAGGAAGGAAATGCTCCAGGTTTTAGAAAACTTGCACTGCAGGTTCTGTCTGACACCTGCACAACATCTTGGAGCAGAAACAGGCAGCCAGATTCCAACCAGAGCCCCGCCAGGCTGTGCTGTGTCCAGCAAGGATCCCAAAGGCTCCTATGGGATGCAGGGCCAGGCCAAGCTGGCAAATTCCATTTCTGTCTCACAGCAAGTTGGATATTTATCTGATTGCTTTTTAGATCTGTGAAAGTTTTGGCCTCCAGAATATCCAGATGTGGCTTTGTGTTGTAGAAGCCACTGAACACATCAAGCAGTGCTCAAAGTTTGGAGAGCAGGGAGTGACCATTCCCATTTACCCTCTCCACCTTCTCCTGTCTTCAGAGTTTCTTTCATTCCTTCTGTTGTACATCCTTGATTTTCCCTGTTACAATCCCTACAGTGACCCTTCCACTGACAGTCCTCAGAGCAGACCTCCCTGCCAAGCATCTGGAAAAGCCATTATCACTTCTCTAGTAAATAATACACATTTCCCACCAGTCCATAATTACATATTTACATTGCCTCTAATTACACATCTGCCTGATGGTTCACAATTAGAGAAATTAAATGTGTGCTTGGTGTTTCTATCAAACAGAACCTCACCAGCACTCAGCACAGACAACCTTGGGGAAAAGCAGCTGGAATTCTCCAGCTCTGGGAATAAGCACTGAGCACTTGTGTCTTAGGTTGGAAGATATAGCTGGGGTTTGATTTTAGCAGCAGGGCAGCAACTGCCAGGAACATGACCCACGAGGAACTGTGAGGTTTGGGTTTGTTTCATGGCAGAGTTGAGTTCTGTGGTTTGAAACTGCTCTCCTCTCCTCTTGGGGACACAGAGGAGAAAACAGAGCACAACCAGGTCTGCTCAGAGTCACACTCTGGGTGGGGTGGAAGGGATCCTGAAGATCATCTTGTTCACACCCTGCTGCCTTCCACTATCCCGGGGTGCTCCCAGCTCTATCCTTGGACCCTTCCAGGTTTGGGGCAAGCCTTTCCCAGTGGCTCAGCACCCTCCCAGTGCCCTCTCCTCCTTGGCAGGCTGGGCACCTGGGGCTTGCTGACCCKCTCAGCCACAGCTAGGCAGGGAAATGGCCCAGCAGGACATGAATTCACCTCCCTCCTGTGCCACCACGCAGCACAGTGACCCACTTGGATCTTAGGAGCAGAAAGTTTTAAAGAAAGCAGGGACTGAAAAGCTTTTCCTGCCAAAGAACCAGCGTGTATCTCAGTGCAGCTCAGCTGACATCCTCATCCCAGCAGGAAACTCACTGGGGTTTCACCTCCCTCAGAGCCCTTCAGTGTTTTTTATACAAAGCTCAGCCTGGTAATRATTTCATGTATTGTGTTGTTCACACTTCTTCCTCATGAAAAATACTTGGAATCAGGACTTCCCAGCCCATAAACTGAAAACACAATATTTTAATAAAAGTTCTTCCTGTGTCAGTCAAGGCAATGGMTCCAAAGCACCGAGCTGTCCTTTGAGAGTGGCAWTAAAAGTCACTTGTTAAAGTGTTGMGCAGGGTGGGAGATAATTCCAGGGATTCCAGAATTATGGCCAGCTCACACAGCAATAGATCTTTATTGCTGGGCTTTCAGAAGTAGGTAATTTTTTCTCCACCCACAAACAGCATCAGTGGTGCACCAAAATCAATCAAGACTGAAGATTCTGAGCTCTTAATATCTCTTAATTAGTCTTCSCTGTTCATTTACTTCTGTTTGAAGTCTGGTTACTGATGGCCACAGAGAAATTTGCTTTAAGCGTCAGTGAGTGGTTTCTGGTGATCAGAATTACTGAAGATAAATTCAGCTACACCTCAAATTAAAACTAAATTAGCCTTAGATTTGATTCATTTACCCTGACTGAGAGTMAAGCCTGGCAACTGCTGCTGCCTTTCGGGTTGAAGGCACCAAAAAGTTAGAAATTTTAAAAAAKCAGAACACAACACCAAAACACAGCACTCCCTTGTGGGAGAGGGAAAGAACAGGAAGTTTTCAGAAAGATTAAATCTAATCTTGCATTTCAGCAGCAGCATTTCATAGAGATTTCCTCTAAAAGCCATTAATGAAGCAGAGCCTCACAGTGCTCCCTGATGCTGCTCTGGTTTTAGAGAGGGAAACTGGGCCAGGCAGTGCAGGTGGCTTTTTAAAGTCACAAGAGCCAAAATGCCCCTCAGATCCCCTTTCCATCCTMAGCTTTGCCTGCTTGATTAAAGCCCAACTGTAAGAAAATCATCTCCCTCCTTCTATTGGTAATTTCTTCCAAAGGCTTTTCATTTRATTCTTTCCCTGCAGCAGCTCCAACACTCTGTAGGATCAGAATAAACTCAGGTTTATCTTTATTTCCCTGCAGCCACTCCATGCAATGCCTTTCACTCTCCCAGGCTCCTCACATGAYCATTATCCCGCTCTTTCATCCCTGTGCTCCCAGCTAAAACTCCCAAAGCCACCCCAGCAGCTTAAGAACACCTCTAACTCCTAAATCCCCTTAAACTCTGGGTCCCAGAGGAGCTGCTGCCCCTTTCCCTGGGCAATTTTCCCCTGTGGAAGGCACTCACCCTGTTGTGGAACTTGGCACTGCGATAATATTTGGGTGACAAGTTGAACACGGTGTAGTGGTCGGGGTGCCTGGAGTCCAGGAACGTCCTGACATCCTCAATGTGGTTCCTGAATCCCAGCTCCACGCCCTCAGCAGGAAAAGACATCACTGCCAAAGCAAGGAGAGGCCAGCATCAGAGGGGTGGCTGGAATTCCGGGCTTTGGAATTCTATTGCAGGGTGTGTTTCTCCACAGTGCTTACCTATGATCCTTGAGGTAATGTAGGAAATATCCAGCTCTCCCTTGGTGTAACTAAAAGGCAAAGCAGGGGACAGAATTTAGGCACTTCAGCAGCACATTAGAAGTGTTTGCCCAGAAAAAATCTACTTATCACACAAGGAAAATTCATCTTAAAATTAATTCTTGAGATGCAGACAGTGACCCAGCCTCCCCCTCTCCACATGCAATTAACTGGATACAAAACCTGCAAGAAAGGTCCCTTTTCCCTTTTGTCATTAATTTTTAGTGCCAGTTTCCAGGAGAAATCTCCAGCAGTTTGCACTTTGCAGATCCCTCAAACCCTTTGGGGTCTTGCATTAAATTTCCTTAATTTCTTGTAGCCCCCGATCCTTTGGAGGGGGACAACACCAGGAGAGTCCCCAGAGCAAAGTCACCTCAGTCTGTCTTCCATTCCAAGGTGGATTTAGGGAACATCAGCAAGCACAGCAGAGATAAAATCAACAATCAACACCAGTGACAAAATAAATATTCAAGTGGTGGTTCGCTGGAAAGATCCCACAGGGAATCCTCCAGGAACTGGAGACCAGGTGCTCCACTTTCACAGGCATTTCCCAGATTTCAGGGTGCTGATGCTCACTGTGAAGCTTACATGGTTTTACTTTGGTTTTCCCCACTTCCTTGAGGCCAAACCCCAATTATGAGACAGAACCAAAGAAATTATTTGGGATTTTTCCCGTTCCTCAATCCCTGTGGGAGCAGCAGCTGCTGGTTTTTCCTGCTCCAGGTGCACTGTACCTGGCCACAGACTGCATGACCTTGGAGGAGGTGTCCTTCAGGGTGTCCTTCAGGTTGTCCTTCAGGTTGCTGAAGAGCCTCCCTGCTCCTCCCTTCACCATGTCCAGCAGGCCTCCCCCGTAGCTGGACTCCATGTCTGGCGACGAGGCACCTTCAACACAACAAAACCAAAAATTACAGCACAACAAAACCAAAAATTACAGCACAACAAAACCAAAAATTACAGCACAACAAAGCCAAAAATCACAACAAAACCAAAGCCAACGTCACTGGTTTGGAACAAACCCCAACAACCCCTCTGCTCTGCCCACACCAAGCAGGTCCCCATGAGGTGCTGAGTGTCAGGCATGAGGAAAAGTTTTCTTCCTCCAAAGGGTGAGGGGTGGCTCCTTCCTGCCCGCTGGGCTCAGAGCTCCAGCACTGTGTGCAGGTTGAGTGTTCAGTCTCAGCACAGGGTAAAAGATCTAAACTGGGGCTTGAGCTGGGTGATCTGAGCACCAGCCTGGTGTGCCCAGGTGGCCAAGAGGCCGATGGCACCTGGGCTGTGGCAGGAGTTGGGTGGCAGCAGGAGCAGGGAAGGGATTGTCCCCCTTGCTGGGCTCTGGGGAAGGCTCATCTCCAGGGCTGTGGCCAGTTTGGGGCCCTTCAGGACAAAACTGACCCTGAGGGGCTGGAGCGTGTCCAGGGAAGGGAATGGAGCTTGGGGAAGGGTGCTGGAGAACAGGAGAGGCTGAGGGAGCTGGAAGGGGCTGGAGAATCCTGAGGGAGCTGGGAAGGGGCTGGAGAGTCCCTGAGGAGCTGGGAAGGGGCTGGAGAATCCCTGAGGGAGCTGGGAAGGGAATGGAGAATCCCTGAGGGAGCTGGAAGGGGCTGGAGATCCTGAGGGAGCTGGGAGGGCTGGAGAATCCCTGAGGAGCTGGGAAGGGGCGGAGAATCCCTGAGGGAGCTGGAAGGGGCTGGAGAATCCCTGAGGGAGCTGGGAAGGGGCTGGAGAGTCCTGAGGGAGCTGGGAAGGGCTGGAGAATCCCTGAGGAGCTGGGGAAGGGGCTCAGCCTGGAGCAAAGGAGGCTCAGGGGCCCTTGTGGCTCTGCACAGCTCCTGACAGGAGGGACAGCCAGGGGGTCGGGCTCTGCTCCAGGAACAGGGACAGGAGCAGAGGGAACGGCCCCAGGCTGGGCCAGGGCAGGCTCAGGGTGGGCACAGCAGGAATTTCCCAGGGAAAGGGGGCAGGCACTGGACCTGCCCAGGGAGGGTGGAGTGCCCATCCTGGAGGTGTCCAGGCTTCCTGAGTGCCAGAGGGCATCAGGCAAGCTTGGACTCTGCTCTGGGATGCTTTTCCAACCTAATTCATTCTGCATCTGTGATCTTCAAGGTCCCTGCCACCAAAGCCATGCTATGGTTTGAAGCTCCCTCACCTCCAACCCAACCCAGCCTGGCTGATTTTCTTCTCACAACCAAGCACRAGCTCCTCAGGAGTGAGAAAAACTCTCCCCATCCCCTGGGACATCCCTCACAGGGGCCCCMTCAGGGCCACCCTCCCAGCTGGCTGAAGGCTGTCCAACCCAAACTGTTCTACAGTTCTGGGATAAAATCATAATTTAACTGCAAATGCACCCCCCACTGTCAGGCAGCCTCACCCATGGTGAGCCACCCATAAATCCTGAAACTGGAGATTCCATTGGGAAGGTGATGCTGCTCTGGTCCACAGCACCTSACCCAGGTCCTAGACTGGTAAAATTAGAGGCCACCTCTCCTCTACCCTCTGCTTCAGAACACAAGATGGCTCCTCGAGGCACAGGAATATTTCTTTTGCCAAACTTCCTGTGAGCATGATTTTTAAAAAAAGAAAAAAAGGAAAAAATCAAAGAAGCTTGTTGGCTTCCAAGCATGGAATCTGTGTTTGATCTCCCCTCAGAAAGTTTGTTTTCATGTTATTCTGTGCTGGATGAGCCATGGCTGGAAGGAGGAGATGTTCAAAAGGGGCTTTTAGTTCTGCAGGTCAGCTTTCAAAGGAAAGCAAGGCAGAAAAGTGGTASCTTGGAACAGGGAAAAGGGGACAAAGGARCAGAGGTTCYACAGCKCTGGGCAAATTCTTACAGCTGGAAATGCTGTAGGAGAGCAACAGAAGGGCTCTGAGAGTATGGAAAACTTATAATCTTTAGAAATCAATCTGAAGATTTAAAAAGTGGAGAGAAGAGGAGAAACAGAGGGAAGGAGACTTTCACTGTATRTCCAAGAGAAGCAGCAGGAATCAATTCCAACTTTCCTGTGTTCCCTAAGGCAGAGAATCAGAAAGGATGGCTGAGCAAGAAATGGCTCCCACTGCCACAGGYCAGGGATGGATGGGATYTTGGGAATTGTTCCCTGGGAGGYTGGGKAGGCCCTGGAATAGAATTCCCAGAGCAGCTGTGCCTGCCCCTGGATCCCTGGCAATGCCCAAGGCRAGGTTGYACCATTCTGTGTTCAGAATAAACCTCCAACAGTCACCAATGCCAGAATTCACAGAATCKCAGAATCKCAGAATCCCAGAATSACTGGGTTGGAAGAGACCTTCAAGATCATCAAGTCCAACCCAGCCCCAACACCTCAATTATCCCATGGCACCCAGTGCCACATCCAGGCTTTTTTAAAACACCATTCCAGAACTTTATCACCCTTTCTGTAAAAAACTTTTTCCTAACATCCAACCTAAATTTCTCTTGGTGCAGCTTGAGGCTGTGTCCTCTGGTTGTGTCAGTGCTGCCTGGAGAAAGAGCCCAGCCCCAGCTGAGCACAGGCACCTTTCAGGGAGCTGTGGAGTGACAAGGAAACACCAAATAAAGCAACAACCTCCTTCCAAAACTGAAATYTGCCAGCTGGGAGCCTTCCTGCCATGGCCCACCCTCAGCAGTGAGAGTTCAGCTGAGGGAGCCCCAGCTGAGACAGCACCAGCCTGGTGTTGGACAGGATGGGAGCTGGAGGGTGTGGAAATCTTAATTAAAGCACTTAAGTGCTGATTTTACAGAGGATCAGGAGATGGATGTGCAGGAGAGCTTCTCCTCCCAAGGCAGAGAGAGCTTTGGAAGAGAACAGGGATCCAGGGGAGCTCAGAGGGATGTGCTCAGTACAGGAGTAGCTGAGGGTGGCAYAACCATCAATGTCTGGATTAGCCAGGCCAGGAAACTCATTCCTACCCAGGGAAAGGGAAAGAAACCACAAATCCAGAAGGGAAATACCCCCTCATGCTGTCCCTGCAGTGCCACAAGCAGTGTTTGTGCTTATTCTCAAAAACCAAACACTTTCACACCAACCCTGCTTTCAATGCGGGGCTTTGGAGGCAGAAATGGGAGAGTGGGGCAGGTGTGACCTGGAGTGATGGGGACATTTTGGCACCTGCAGCCAGAGGTGCCCCAGAGTGACCAGCAGCAGAGGGTCACACCCTGCCACCAGCTGAGGGAGGTGCTCGCTGCTGGAATTGCAGATTTGGAATCTTTCCCTGCAAAATCTGCACTGCCGGAGGTCCTGTCTGCCTGAGCAACCCCCCCAGACCCCCCCCCCCAAAGCACAGGGCTGAGTTCCAGCTCTCCTGAGAGCCCAGGGGGAGCCAGCCGACATTTAGCAGGCATTTCAGACTCTGTCAGTCTGGGTATTTGTGCTGATGAAGCAACTCTGAGCCTCGGAGAGGGGAGGTGAAAGGAAGATGCCTGGAAATTGAGGCTCAGCAGAGAAGTGCTGCCTTTCCCAGGTCACTTAGCAGGAGTGAACAGACCCTTTCTGCCTGGAAAGGGCAGACAGAAAGCAGACATGAAACCATAGGAAAGGAAGCAGGTTTCCCTCAGGCTGCCCAGATTTTGTGTAACAATACCTCCAGTGTCAAATGAGGGGGTTTATTTTTGCTCAGGGAGCTGCTGCCTGTGCTTTTGTTAGAGGTGGAGTGAGGAAGGATCTAAATATTCCCTGTTCCTCATCATGGAATCACAGAATGCTTTGGGATCTGAAAGACCATCTCATTCCACATAGAAAAGCATTAAATCCTCATCTCCCACCTTCCCAAAAAAAGAAGTTTGGYAGTTTTAAACCCCCTCTGACTTCTCTTCCAATGGTACCACAAGAGCCTGGCACTACAATGGGAAAAATTTTGTTTGTTCCTGTYTTTGTGTCCCAAATTCCCCATTTCTAGATGTTTTTTTTCTTCTTGTTGCAGGCTTCTCCCTCCCCACAAAGTATTTTTTTGGGGGGGAAAGAAAGGGTTTTTTTCTTGTTTTATCCCCTAAGATAAAGGTGGAGGCTGCCCTGTGCCTGGGCAGAAACGGCCCTTTTAAAGTTCCCTGCACTGAAAGGAGTCAAGCCACTGTTGTTGTGGCTTCAGCAACAAAGCCTGGATTGTTTTTAAGGAACACTCAGCAAAAAAAAAAAAAAGCTGCTTTTTGTGCCTCTCCCCCCCAGCAGGCAGCAGAGCTCACGTTCCTCCCCCAGGCAGCAAAGCCTGCCTCGTGTGGGACGTGCTTTCCCACCAGCCTGCAGGGAGCAAAGCCAGGCTGCTACKACTCCAGCATCACTCCGACATGATTCCCACTCCTGGGAGGGTCTGCAGGGCAGGAGGAGCAGCCCTGCAGCASAAATTCCTGCTACAGCAGGGTTGGAGCATCCTTTAAATGGTTTCCCATGGCTGGAGGGGTGTTGGGTGCAGAGCAGWGAATCCACATCCCWGGGTACCCTCAGCATCCCCAGCTCCTGCTGTTCCCCACATTTCATCTTTCAGAGGATTGCAAAGAGGAATTTCACCTTCCCTGCCCAGGGGAGGGTAGCAGGAGCTCCTAAAAGCAAATCTCTGGGCAGTGGCTCCTCTGCACCCAGTGATAATCAATGACTGAGATATTATCAAAATCAATATCAGAGATCTGAGGGCTTCACCTGCCAGCTGGGCTTGGAACAACCTGGGGTGGTGGAATGTGGGTTTGGATTGAGATGGGCTTCAAAATCCCTCCCAACCCAAACCATCTGTGATTCTCTGGTTCTAACTGTGRTTTAAGGGCACAAAATCCTATCATGATACCCAAACCCTCCTTCCAGCACACATCCTTCATCTGGACAGCTGAGCTTTACCACATTTCAGCCAAAACTAAACCATGGATGCTGTTATGGGCACTGGCATCCTGTCTTGGATCAGGCACAGCCCAAGTGTCAGAATTACATCAGCTCTTCAACAGTCACTGGGTGATGGTTTGGGAGAGAAATCACCACCAGCAGAGGCAACTAAAACAGTGATAAAGGGGCATTCACAGGGAAAACCTGCAGAAATTACTTGGGAAGTTCCTAAGACTCCCACAGACCCCAAACACGGATTATTTTTTACCTAATTTTTTGCTACCAGTCCCATCTGTCTCCTCCTCCTCCTCCACTGTCCCAGATTCCTGCTAGAGTTAGGTTCCCTATGAGGCTGAGCACACTTAAAGTGTTATTCCATAAAAATAAGCAGCAAAGCATGTGCAGAGRAGAAGAGGCTCTGCTCATTTGATAAAATGAGTGCTGAGACCCCCAAGCCCAGGTTTCACTCATCCTGACCCTTCCACTGTCCCAGGCTGCTCCAAACCCCATCCTGGGGCACTGCCAGGGATCCAGGGGCAGCCACAGCTGCTCTGGGCACCCTGTGCCAGGGCCTGCCCACCCTCCCAGCCAGGAATTCCTTCCCAATATCCCATCCAAACCTTCCCTCTGGGATTTTCCAGATATTCCCCCTTCTCCTGTCACTTCAGACCCTCATCCAAAAGGTAAAACCAGAATATTTCTCTCCTAAGCAGACAATCATGAGGCACAGAAGCATCGCCAGCACTAAGATATCTTCAATAATTTATTCAGCTGAGCAGGGAGTTGTTGATTATGAGGTTGTTGTTTGGGMTTTTTTACTGCAGCTCTCCAGCAGTTCACTGGTACTGCCCCATCCAGGTCTTTTGCCTGGAGGAGATGGAAAATGCTTCAAAACAGGGGAGGTTCAGGTTGAATATTGGGAAAATTTCTGTCCCAAAAGTGTTGTCCAGCCCTGGCAGGAGACATCCCTGAAAGGAGTTGAAAGACCATTTAAAAGATGGTGTGAGAGGGCTTTTCCAACCTGAGCAATTCCATAATTRTGTGTTTCTGTTGGACAACAAAGGGTCCCTGACCTCCTGTGGGAAGCACTCAGCACCTCTGGCAGCAAACTTTYGGGTAGAAAACTCAAGAACCTCTTTTTTTGTTTTGCTGGGATAAAATTCCAGCACTAACATTGCATGAGCCCAAGGCTTTTTATCCAAAGGTTCATTCGAGGCTGCTTAAATGCAAACTTCATGGAAAGCTGAAGAATTAAGGTTCACTCTTTCTGCTTTTGCTCGAGAAACTGAAACTGAGGAGTGCAGCTTGTACCAAAAACATGAAGGATTTCCACAAAGAGGGAGCTTTATCTGTGTTTTTTTAGCAGAATAATAATATTGAGAAGGGAGGGGGGGGATTACCACCCTGTGCTTGCTAGATTTGTTTAATTTGTTAAAAATTTCCCCTCATGAAACTCATCTTCAGCAAGGCCTGACAGCGAGCCACCAGGCCGGAGTGTGAAATCTGTCTTGGAGTTGATGGACATTCTCTGTGCTTCCCCCCCCTGTCAAAACAACTGAGAAAAGACAAGACTCCTGCCAACACCCCATCGTTCAAGTGTCCAAAACACACCAAGCAAACAAAGGAGCCATTAAACAGAACCTCCCCGTTTGAAAAGGCAGCGAGGGGGGAACACAGGCCAACATTGTCAGGCCAGGCCTTTGTCCCCGTGCCAGTGACATGGAGATGTCTCTCTTCTGACTCAGAGACAAGGAATCACCAGAGCACAAGACATTATGTTTGCAAGTGTAAAACAGCTCAAGAAATCTCAATTTCACCGCTTGCAATTTCTTTCAGAGGCTTTTTCTTGGMGGTTACTCTGCCTGAGGAAGCACAGAGCACAAGCAAGTCCATGCCCAACTCTTTAAAAGCCCTTTTCTATCTTATTAGATCATAAACACCACAGAACAGCACAGAAAGGGTTTTTTTCTTTTCATAACAACTATCCTTGCTGTTACTTTTGCATCTTATTTCCTAGAACCTCTTCTTTCAATGCTCAGCCAGCTGCTAAGAAAGCAGAATTGAATGCCACAGCAAAAACCCAAATAAATTGGCTTCTTCAAAATTCTGCCTGGTMCTCATCTTGAGAGCACTTGCAGCAACTTAAAAAMGAACAGACAGAAGCAGCTCTGGGTAGCTGCCTTTCTTGGAATCTGGTTTTATAACTCACAGTGTTTTGTGTCCTGTGAGGTTCAGCTCAGGTCTCTCTTTGAACCTCCCCTCATCCATTTCCAAACCTCCATCCCAAGTTGGGGCATTTTCAGGAGGAATAACAGGAGCACAGAGACCCCACTGCAGCTGTGTGCTGTGATCCTGCAGCATTCCACAGAATTTCCCAGCACACAGATCTCCCATCCCTGTGCTTGGGATGGTCCAGAGGAGGCCCCGGGGCTGCTGCAGGGCTGGAGCCAGGCTGGGAGAGCTGGAGAGGAGAAGGATCCAGGAGAGCTCAGAGCCCCTGGCAGGGCCTGAAGGGGCTCCAGGAGAGCTGCAGAGGGACTGGGGACAAGGCCTGCAGGGACAGGCCACAGGGAATGGCTCCCACTGCCAGAGGGCAGGGATGGATGGGAGATTGGGAATTGGGAATTCCTGGCTGGGATGGAATGGTTTCCACTGCCAGAGGGCAGGGATGGATGGGAGATTGGGAATTGGGAATTGTTCCCTGGCAGGGTGGGCAGGCCCTGGCACAGGATGCCCAGAGAAGTTAGAAATGTCCAAGGCCAGGTTGGATGGGGTTTGGAGCAGCCTGGGACAGTGGAAGGTGTCCCTGCCATGGCAGGGGTGACACRGGATGAGCTTTAAGGTCCTTTCCATCCCAAACCATTCCAGGGTTCTGTTCAGGACTCAGCTGACCCCTCTGTGCCAGCTCCCTGCCATCCATGAGGAGCTCCTGCCTTCCAGCAGAAACCCTGTGCTTCTGCTTCCTGGCTTTTGCTTCTTTTCACTCTGAGCAACACCASTCCAAAAAAAAATATTAAGCCAATAATCAGAAGCACTTGGGAGTTGGAGCAAAGCTGCAACCACTGATTATTTTCCTTGCAGAAGGTGTTTATGAGGCTGCAAATCTGAATTAGGAGAGGATGCTTGAAGATCTAATACTTTGCATTAGTCTAAGGAAATTATTAGAAAAACCAAACAGGAGCCCAGTTCCTCAGCTCATGGGAGTTGGTGACAGCAAACAGACCTGTTAGTGAAACCAGCAGCAATTTGCCCCAGAACTGCCAACACTTTGCCTTCAGCACAAATCCTCACCCATCCAACAAGTGGAATTGCWCACTGGTGACCCACACACAAATATTCCACAGAGCAAAGGGCATTTCCCTTTGCCCAGGTGCAGAAGAAATCCAATATGAGGGGAAAGAAAAGAAAGATTTGATTGTTCAGCTTTTTGACTTCACTGGAAATGGTCTTCAGCTGCAGCAGAGCTGTGGCAGCAGGAGCTGGGCAGTGCCTGTCCCAGTCCCCCTGTCCTGGGGACACTTTTGGGCCCCTCAGGACAAGGACATGGAGGGGCTGGAGCYTGTCCAGGGAAGGGAATGGAGCTGGGGAAGGGTCTGGAGAACCAGGAGAGGCTGAGGGAGCTGGGAAGGGGCTGGAGAATCCCTGAGGGAGCTGGGAAGGGGCTCAGCCTGGAGCAAAGGAGGCTCAGGGGGCCCTTGTGGCTCTGCACAGCTCCTGACAGGAGGGGACAGCTGGGGGGGTCGGGCTCTGCTCCAGGGAACAGGGACAGGAGCAGAGGGAACGGCCCCAGGCTGGGCCAGGGGAGCTCAGGTTGGACACCAGCAGGAATTTCCCCATGGAAAGGGGGCTCAGGCACTGGAACTGCCCAGGGAGGGTTGGAGTGCCCATCCCAGGAGGGGTTTAACATCCCTGTGGATGTGGCACTTGGGGACATGGGCAGTGCTGGCCTTGGCATGGTTGGACTGGATGACCTGAGAGAACTTTTCCAGACCTGATGATTCCATGGTTGTCTGTTCAGCTCCCCACAGCAATCACCCTGCCAGACAGACAAACCAGTGTCCCAGTGTCCCCAYTCACTGGTGGCACTGGGTTCTCCCCCCAGACTGCTCCCCTCCTCCACTGCAAACAGCAGCTGCTCTGCCCCACAGGAAACCATCACTGAAAATCAGGGYAAAAAAGAAAAAAGGAAATAACAAGCTAGGATATGGCCAGGGCACCTCAAGGATTTCACCTTCAGGGTGTGACACTGAATTCCACAGACAAGAGATCCCCCTGTCCCACCGAGACCCAGCAGCACAGTCTGAGATAGATTTTACCCCACCCTTCTCCTTCCTGAGGAATTCAGATCTCTTTCCCACCTGAATTATAATCAACCACTACCCACCTTGGGAGTTTCAACTTTGGCATCATTGGGAGGAGCCTGAAATATTTATAATACCAATATTTTCTCTACTAAAAAAAAAAGAAGAAATGTACAGAAGTTGGGTGGTGTTTTTTCCTTGTTCCTATTAAGCCAAAATCCCAAGCACCTCATTTTCCTGTCTGTGTCTTACACTGCTCCCTAATCCTTGTGCACAATTATCCATCTGCAGCCTGTGTGAAAGATAAATCATGTCCCCCAGTTCAGGAGCAACTTCAATCACCAAATCACTCGGAATCACAAGCACACCTGAGGGGTGGATTTGGTTCTTTAAGCTGCTGTAATTTCATAGTTGGCAAAGAAAAATGGCTTTGCAGTGAGCTGGGAGAAATTAGGAATTTATCAGCCTGAAATGCTCAGATGAACAAGAGAGATACAAGTGTGGAGTTTGGGTTTGGAACAGAGCATCACAAGCAACACAGAAAATTTTAAAATTTTGTTTTGGAACGARCACCAAACAGTCCTTATTAAATAAAGAGGTTATTAAAAAAATAACCTATAAATAGAATTCAAGGGCCACATTAAGACCTGGGGGTTTCTGCTGCTCAAGTGCCAGGTGTGTTGTTCAGAGCACCTGTAAAATTGAGGCAGGGAGAGGGAACTGYAAGGAGAAAACTCTGGCTGAGACAGAGCCCTTAAAAATCAGCTCCCAAATCCCAGAGCCAGCCCTTGATCCAGCCCATGTGTTTGGGAAGAACATCCTGGAAACTGGTAGAGGCCATTAATACAATTTAATGCTCTAGGCTAGAACCAGAGGAGCTGCAGAGTGGAAATGGCTGAATATTGCAGAAAACCTGTAAATAAAGGCATTGTCTGGCTGCCCATGAGCAGGTTTTTTTTTGTTTGGTTTTTTTGTTTGTTTGTTTTTTGCTCAGCAAAACCAGAGAACCAAATTGAGCTGCACTCAAATGATAGCCCAGGATGAGGCTGGAGAGGAYCCCCACACCTGCCTGGGTGCCACCACCACCTCCCAGTGCCCCTCTGCCTCTGCTCCCTGGCCTGGCAGGAAATTCATCCAGGCAATGGCCTTGATGATAGACATTAACCTGCCTGCAGCATCTCACCATCCCAGCAGCTGCCAGGCCCCAAATCACTCTAACACAGCAGCCCACTGTGAGTAAGGAGCTGCTGGCACAGCCTGTGATTATGAGCAATTGCAGCAGAGATGTTGTAGCAGCAAATTCAGAGATGTTTCTGAAGTTTGGGAGTAAAGTAAGTTAGAGGAAAACAAACACCAGCCTTTAAGAAGACTTTGAAGCAAATTCAGATGGCAAAGGGGAAGAGGAAAACACAACTGGAAGTGTTCAAGGAGGTGGGACAGGGCTGGAGCAACCTGGGACAGTGGGAGATGTCCCTGCCCATGGCAGGGGTGGCACTTTAAGGTCCCTTTAACCCAAACCATTCTGGGATTCTATTATTCTTGTTACATCAGAAAAAATGGGGGGAAAAAATCAAGGATAAGGCCCTCCCTGCCCAAGCCCAGCCATGGCTCATTAGGGTTTTTTTCCCTCAAAAAGAGGTTACCAGGTTAAAAAAAGAGGCTGTATCTGAGGTGCTTGTGGGGTGCCTCTGGCCCAGCCCTGTCCTTCCTGGAACAGTGCSGGTGTTTTCCTTGGGAATTACAGTGATGGGCCAAGCAGRAAAGGGTTCAAACTGAAAGAGGGGAAATTTGGGTCAGATTTACAGAAGGAATTGTTCCCTGGGAGGGTGGGCAGGRCCTGGCACAGGTGRCCAGAGCAGCTGTGGCTGCCCCTGGATCCCTGGCAGTGCCCAAGGCCAGGCTGGAGCAGCCTGGGACAGTGGGAGGTGCCCCTGCCATGGCAGGGCTGCAATGGYATGAGATTTCAGGTCCTTCCAACCCAAACCATTCCATGACTCTGTGATTCTGTGCTGCAAGACCACCCTGTCACAGGTGGCCATGAACGTGGTCCCTCCCAAACACCCAGGGTGTTTCCCTGCACCACTCTGAGCTCCACAAGTTCCTGCAAAGGCTGTGGATGCTCCTGGAGGTGGGCACAGGTGAGGAACCAGAACCAGAGGGGTCCCTTCGAAGCATGGCCACTCTGCCCACTCCTGGTTAGCCAGCAAATTTGAACCTTTCGAGGTGAAGAGCTCTCTATCCCATTACCAGCCATAAAGACCATCTGCTCCCTTACTCCCTGATTTAAAAAAATGGTGCACGCTGCACATCATCCATCAGAATTAATCCAACTCACTTTGATGAGTGCCTTTTAACGGGGTGGGGGGAGGAAAAAAACCCCAAAACCTCAGGACAATTCTGGGCATCCAACCCGCGGTGGGGCGGGGGAACGATCCCAGAGCGCTCCATCCATTTTCCCTCACGCCTCGCACGCTTCATCTCCGGGAGCGGGGGGCTCAGCAGCCCGCCCCGAGCAGCCCGCGGCGCTGCCTGCCTCCATCCCGGCGCGCCCGGACAAAGGGCCGCTATTGTCCCCGCGGCCCCGGCGCCCCGCCGGGAGCGGCCCCGGCGCCCGCCCCGCCGTACCTGAGCTGTCCATGGTGCTGCCGCCGCCGTCGGCGCGGGGCTGCGGCTGCTGCTGCTGCTGCTGCCGCCCGGGGCTCCGGCCGGGCCCCGCGCCCGCCGCGCCGCGCTCAGCGCCGCTGTCCACGAGCTGCAAGGATTCATAGCCGTCACTGCCGGGCTTTTTCCGGTAGCTCCCGAGCAGGCTCATGGGCGAGCCGGGCGGGCGAGCGGCTCCGGCGCCGCGGCCGGCAGGGAGGAGGGATGGAGGAGGGATGGAGGGACGGAGGGAGGGCACGGCGAGCGCTCCGGCCGCCCCGAGGGGAGGGGAAGGGCGGGCCCGCAGCGCGGCCGCCCCCCCGCCGCCGCCGGAAGCGGGCGGGGAGGACGCGGCGGCGGGAGCATCCCGGTGCTGCGAGCCCAGCGCCGGCCGCTGCCGGCCCAGAGCGCTGCCTCCGCGCCCGTTCCTTCTCCCGGGCCTGCCTGCTGGCTGGGATCCCTCTCCTCCCGCCGCCCCGGCGCTGCGTGCGCCGCCGGGAGAGGCTCTGGCAGCGCCGAGCGACACCGAGATGGTGGCACGGCACGGGAAGGCGCGGTCCTGCCAAGGTCACCGCCTCCGGGGCTGGCGCTGCCCGCTCTGCAGCCCGCGGGAGGACGGGTGGCACAGCACCTCTGCACCGAGCCCCCAAAACCTGAGGAGCATCCCTGGGCGTGGGCGGGCACCCAGAGGGACCTGAGCGGCTGATCCCGGTGCGATGATGGGCCAGCATGCCAAACCTGGCTTGTGCCACTGCTGCTCTGGCTCCCGGCAGTGCCACCGACTGCTAAAGCCATTTTTGTTGTTGTCACCCGTCTATTTTTAGCTGTTCCCATGAAAACAGACTCGGGACCAAGCAGAGCGTGGCCCTGAGCGAGTGATGAGCTGTGCCTTGCTCAGATGCAGTTCTCAGCCAGGCCTTGTACATCCTAATTTCATTTTGCACAGAACAAAGGAACCCAGGGATGCTCCAAAGGAAATGAACACTATTAAACTCTTCTAAGTGGATTTCTTTGTAATTTAAGGGAAACTAAAGGCAAAAGGAAGCCCTAGCAAACAGGCACGAGCATGCCTTTGATCTCCTGCAGAAAGGAAAGTCCTCTGCTCAAAAATTAGCCCAGATTTGTTTCAAAGCAAAGACATCAATAAGCAAGGCCAGGCTGGACAGGGCTTGGAATGTCCAGATGGATGGAGYAAGGTGTTCCTGCCATGGCAAGGGGTGYGCCTGGATGAACTCTAGCTTCCCTCCCAACCCAAATAATTCTGGGATTCTCTGATTCCAATCACTTGTGTAGCAACACCCAAACCTTGAGGTATCACTGGCACCTGGCTGAAATTTCCCYGCTGAAATTTCCTCTGGGGCAGCAGACATCTGCTCCAGCCCTACATTGTCATGTGCTGTTGTTTATGTAACCCCTGAGATTTCATGGCATGGAGCAGGCAAGGTACATCTGTGACCCAGAACTTCCCCAGGAAAACCCAGGCAGATTTACAGGCAGCAAACCAAAAATGAGCTGACCTGACATGAGCAGCTCCCTGCCAGCAGCAGGGACAGCTTGAACTCAAGGCTGGGGTTGTGTTTTCTACCCCCTCCATACTTTGGTCTGTGTGGAGCAATTTGTGGATTGCAACACTGGCCAGCAGGGATGGGCCCCTCCCTCTTGGCACCCAAGCAGCAGGTTAATAAAATTAAAAATAAACACATTTTCTGAGCCATTTTGTGTATTCRGAGCAACCTGGGCTAGTGGGAGGTGTCCCTGCCCATGGCAGAGAGTTGGAYCAAGGTGGTTTTGAAGGTTCTTTCCAACCCAAGCCGTTCCAGGATTCCATGATCTTCACTAGGGATCACATCTGTCAGCCTCTCCTGGTCAGTCTAGGATAAAACAGTTCCTGTGCTSTGGGATAAAAATGGGAAATTTGTGGGGGCGGAGGTGAATTTGCATTTGTTTTGCTTGCTCAGGTAAAGCCCAAACACATCAAAACAGGTGGAGGAGAAACCTGGCATGACACAAACCCTGCAGAGCCTAAATAAACCCCATCACTGTGGCATCCACCTGCACCCATCAGCTCCAGAGGCTCAGCTTGGACAAAATTCCATATCCTCAATAATCCAGCAGCCACTCCCTCACTGCTGAGCAGCCAAGGTCTGGCTGCCTCAGCTTTTTTTTTTTAGGAAAAAAACCAAAAATTGCTCCTCCTTGTTGAATCTGTTGTTAATTCCTTTCCTTGTCACACAGGAATTACCACCACAGCCTGGAAAAGGGGGTTCTGCAAAGCACAAAGGGACAAAGCAGCCACTCCAGGGGATCTTGGGGCAGAGGGGAAGGAGGAAACAACCTCAAAGTCCCACCCTTGCTTGTACAAACTCAAGGATTAGGGAATCCTGTGGGTTCAGGTGAAGCTGCACTCTTTCAGTGGGAAGTTTAGCTTAAAAGAACATATAAAATAATATTTCCCTCTTCTTCCCTTCTCCCTGTAAGTTGGGCTAAAGCAGGGCCACGTGGTTTCTCTGGTTTTTGGAGAACAACAGTATAAAAAATGCTGTAACAACCAAAAAATCCCAACCAAAATCAAATAACTTCGAATTGCACAMGACTTTCAAAGCTGAAAAGGYAGGGAATGAGTCCCTCAGAAATGTTCATTTATTGAGCAGTGGCTGGTGACAGATCTYAGGGGCAAGGCTGGCAGGGGCCACAAGGGCTGGGGAGGTGTTAAGGACGTGCTAAGGAGGATTTTGTGTTGCTCAAGCCTCAAGAGATACAAACCCTCCCCATTCCTGACCTTGGGAAAAATTGATTTGCCAACCTCTGGCTGTTTTTCTCTGTCTGGGTTGCAGCCTCTCCTGGGTAAAGTCTCTCTTTGTAGCTGTAACCAAGCCCCCACTGTGCTGAGGTGCAATTCCATTTTCTGCCCCTCTCCTCCCATCAGCTGAGCAGCTCAGGTGAAATATTACACCCTGAATTCTCCAGCAGCACAATTCATCTGGYGAGTGCTGTTAGAATTGCAAATAGAGCTTGAAAATTAATTGAATACCTGGAGCAATACCTTTAAAACTCCCCGCACCAAACATTTGTTCTGGAGTTTCTCCCCTGGGAATGCTGAACTCCCCCTGCACAAAGGGGAGTTGTGGAGCCACAAAATCACAGGATCATGGYATGGTTTGGGTTGGGAGGGACCTCAGAGTTCACCTGCCAGGGCAGGGACACTCCCAGCAGTGAGCTGCAGAGCAGGGATCACCTTTCCTGCCCTCTCACTGGCTCATCCATGCCTGGGGCAGTGCCAGAGCATTCCATGCCTGTCTCAGGCTGGAAATGGGGCTGTGTATTTTATCTGTCAGAGTGGGGCACTTATCTCTGTTCATTGGGCAGTTTTCTTTACTCTCCCACATCCAATCTCCCTCCAGGAATCTCTGCTGTTAATGGGCCATTAATTATAATTATCTTCTGTCCATGGGCAGTGAGTGTCCCTGCATGACTGATCAAATTCCATCATCCCATGGAGATGCCTCGCCCAGGGGAGGAGCCAAGCATTCCTACCTGGATCCATCTTGAGCTTTGGGACACCACAGCAGCCTTTGCCCCTGCATTCCAGAGGAGCAGCTTTTGCTGCCCTGCATTGCCAGAGGAGCAGCTTTCTGCTGCCCTGCATCTCCAGAGGAGCAGCTTTCTGTGCCCTGCATTTGCCAGAGGAGCAGCTTTCTTCTGCCCTGCATTGCCAGAGGAGCAGCTTCTCTGCCCTGCATTCCCAGAGGGAGCCCAGGCCATCTCCAGCAGTCCTGGAGCTGCAGAGGAAAACTCCCCCCTTGTGCAGGATCCCTGCTGCAGCAGCAGCACAGCTGGCACTGCAGGAGGGCTGAGCCCCCATGGGATGGGCTGTTGCCACCCCCACACACAGGGGTGAGTGGGTTGTCTGACTCTGGCAGTGGTTTGTTTCTTTTTTTTGCACTATTGCATTTATATTTAAATTTTCCTGGTAAAGAACTGTTGTTCCTATTCCTATATCTTTGCCTGAGAGCTCCTTAATTCAAAATCATAATAATTTTAGGGAGGGGTTTCATTTCCATTTCACAGGAGGCCTGCCCTCCTTAGCAGACACCTGTTGTTCCAACCATGACAATCCCCCTGTGCTGCTCTGGGAATGTGGCAGCAGAACAGCCCCAGGATGTGGCTCCAGAGCCAGGAATTCCATCTCCAACAGTTTCCAGACTTGTGCTGGGATAACCAGTGAGGTTTGGCCCGGAGTTGGGGATGGCCTCGTGGTTCCTCCCTGTGGATCAGGGAATGGTGTCCCTGCCTGCACAAGGAGCTGTCCCTGCCTGCCCCAGAGCGGTGGCTCCTCGGGCAGCAGAGCACATTCCCAGGGTGGGATGTGATGTTCCAGGGAAAATCTGGGATGGTTTGTGGGCATCCAGGTGGAGAAAGAGGCACCAAATGATCCAACCCCTTCTTAACCCCCTCGACGTTCAGCAATTCCAAAGTGGCTCTGCCTGTCCCGTTCATCTCTAACAAAAAGCAGAGGAGGTTCTGAGATGGTTTGGGCTGGCTTTAAATGRTAAACTCGATTTAACCTTCAGCAGAGGCAGCCTTGAGCCTTTGCTGCAGTGAAAGCCAGCCCAGTTCTCAGGGCCTGGCTGGCAGCTGAGTGCTCCCTCTGAGGATGCTCTGGATGACACAGGATGTGACAAATTTCAACTCTCAATATCTTTTTCCCCATCCTTTCCTCCCTGTGAGAGCACACCCYTTWACTCCCCTGCTGTGTCAGCACATCTTTCATTCCTTGCCTTTCAGTCTTGTTAAAAAGCTGTCAGGGATGATCCACAYTTTACTCATCCCAGCCCAGGACTTGGTTTTGGAGTGTTGAAGGCTTTGCCTGGCTCCTCAGGCACGCTGAGCTGCAGAGCTGCCTGCCAAGGGCTGCTGTAGCTGCTAAAAACATCCATGGTTCACAAAGGAAGAGGAGAAAGGGATGGGAAGTGGATCTATAAGAGGCCATTAAATAGGAAATGCTGGCTCAGGAAGTCCCCAGCCTGCAAAATGTTGGAAAATCAGAGGCTGCACAGCCATTCACCATCAGGTATTTCGGTAAAAATCAGATATTTTGTGGCCTAACCYCTGTTTGTTCATCATTTCCCATTCACTGTGAGGTAAGTGGTTAAACCCTGAGGAAAATCTGGGCACTGGGTGCTGTCTGCACTGGAAAATGGCTGGTGGGGAAAACAGGGAGGAAAATTATACAACCAAGTGTCATGGTGGGGTTGCATCAGCTGCAGCTGCTGAGCTCAGGGTCAGGCCCCAGCAGCAGAGAACTCCATGGGAATGGRCAGGTCGTGGTCTCAGGTAGCTCTGAGCCCTCAGGGAAATCAGATTTTCCATGAAAACTGAGGGAAATCACAGCTGGGGCTGCCATCCCTTCCCCAGGATGGACAGGGTGAGGGTTTCCTGGGGGGAATGATGAGTTCTCACTCCAGGCCTCACTGGGATGGATTGTCCTGGCTGGATATTTAAGAGAMGCCCAGGGCAGGAAGGTACAGAAGGATCTGGTAGCACAGGAAAGTTGGCCAGAAACAACACAACCCCATTGATGTGGTTCTACCTTCTGCCAGAATTTAGGTTTTTACCTAAAACTAACAGGAAAAATTATATTATTAAAGCTTTGCTACTSTGGCTGATATAAAATATTCTAAAATTGTATTTGTCTCAGCTTGTGGTGACTTACAGGTCCTGACTGAGGCAGTTTGGGTTCAGGTTTATAAATGAGCATCACTTCCAAAGGGRTCCTGCAGCAGACCCCACAGGGCTGCCCGTGCTCTCTGCCACATCCTGGCTTTAATCCCTGTGTGCTCTGAGCTTTGGGGTGTTGTTCAAGGCACAGACTCCCAGTTTGGTGTGGGAATGGATTTCAGCTGGCACAGGGTGCCCAGAGCAGCTGTGGCTGCCCCTGGATCCCCGGCAGTGCCCAAGGCCAGGCTGGAGCAGCCTGGGACAGTGGGAGGGGTCCCTGCCATGGCAGGGGTGGCACTGGGTGGGCTTTGAGCCCTTCCAACCCAAACATTCCATGACCCATGGCTCTGGATGAAAATTCAGCCTGGAGACATTCCTGGGGACATCTAGCCAGGGATCAGGCTGGGATTGTCCCTCTCCCTTCTCCTGGGGTCCATTTCCACCAGMACAGGGGACAAACCCCCCTGTCAGCACTGGGTGGGTTCCTCAGGGTCACCCTGCTGGGAATGCTCTCCTGGGGTGTCCCCAAGACCCAAACCCATGGAAAACCCCATGGGCACAGAGCTGGAGAGTGCTGACTCAGCTCTGAGCTCTGAAATAATGCAGTGGGAGCTGTGTGGGGACCCAAAACCTTCCCAAAGCTGGCAGGGAGGGAAGGAATGCCAGGAGGGAATGGGGGGAGAGCCTGGAGCACCCCACCCCTCACAGACARCAGGGAAACCTCTGCTGGATGAGAGCAACCTGCTCTTCCTGCAAAGTTTTCCATGAAAACTSTCACTTGGAAAAGGAATTCAAATGGTTTTTAGGATCATTTCTTTTTTGCTTCCAATCATGATCTGGCAAAAGGAATAAATTCAAATTTTCCTGCATGGCAAAAGTCCCATTTCAGAGGATTTGGAGCAAATTCTGCCCCTGGTCTCAGTCTCCCTGCCTGATTTTGCCCTGCACCCCCAATTTCTCCATCTCTCCCTTTCCCAGCCTTAATTCAGGGATCTAAATTCCCATCCTTATTATTTCTGGCTGCTGAGGACAAGGAGTTATTCAAGAGAAAGAAATCCATATGTTGTTTGTGTCCATCAAACGGCCTCATCCACTTTTGGGCCTGTAAGAGCTCATAAAATACTGTTTCTAGCTTGGTATAATAATATTTAAAATTGTAATAAAATACAAAACCCCTTGTAAAAACCTTAACAGCATAGAATTATTAGTGGGAACCATTAATTATTTATAATTTCATATAAARAATAAATTCCTATTTATGGCACTTTAATTGGAGAGTTTCCCACGGCTGCTTTATGCACCCCTGAAGAAGCATCTGTAATCCCATTTTTATGGGATTTACAGCATCTCTGCCTGCTACATCCACAGAATTCTGGYATTTCSAGGCCATGTTCCCAAAAATCTGGGAGCTGTGGGCAGCTCTAGTGGTTTTTAGAGGTTTCCTGATCCCTGGAGCTCGGGCAGGGCTGGATTGATGGTTGGATTTGATGATCTCAGAGGGCTTTTCCCACCCGGATGATTTTGGGATTCTGGGAGAGGAGCAGCCACCCCTTTGAGTCAGGATGTTTGCCATGGGTGATTTGCATCCTTTGCTACATCCCTGTAGTGGTGCCAATCCCAATTCCTTTCCCAAGGGGAATTCCAGCCCCTGAACAGAGCCGGGCATGTGCCCGGGGGGGGGTTGAACCCCAAAATCCCAAAATCCCKACTGCCACCCCAAAACCTGCCTGGCACCTCGGGMTCCCAGGCTCTCCCTGCTACAATCCATCACCTCCCTTCTCCCAGCAGCTTTTCCCAGCGGAGCAGGAGGGACTGGAGCAAATCCTGCCCCAAACCTGCGCCCCCGGGCCGGGATTAGGCTGCGCCGGGGATTAGTTGGGTCAGCAATTCAGCGCTGCCGCCAAGAGCCCGGCTCAAGGACAAACCCCGTGCCTCCTTAAGGGCTGCAGCCTCTCCAAAATGCTGCATCCCTCGGCCGGGAGCGTTCCCGGGATGCAAACAAGGCGGCTGTGCCACGGCTGGCTAAATTTAGAGGCACCGGTGTTGCCGTCACGCCGCCTGTGCCGCCGGAATCGCTCCGTACGCTGCCTTTAGGGGATTTATTTTATTTTTTTTCTCTCTTCTCAGGGAAGGCTATGACTAAGAGAAATCCACATTTGGAGGGATAGCAGAAGATGGAGGCCCTGGTCCAGCTGCGGAGGGAGAATAAAGTCGGGAGTTTGCAGACCCGAGGGTTCGCCCAAAACATTCCTCACCCTCCTCCTCCTCCTCCTCCTCTTTCTCCCTCTCCTCCTTCCTCCTCCTCTCCCCGGCAGTATCCAAAACAAGACTACGATAATGACAGGCACAAGCACAGCAGCCAGACGGGAATTATGGGCTGTTTTCCAGCCGTGGGGGGATGAACACCTACCTGGAGCCGTGGGGAGCCCCGGCACCGCCGTCCCCTCCGGAGCGCCCGCCCGGGGCTGCCTCAGCGGCGCCGAAGCCGAGGCAGCGATGTCCGCATTTACCTACGGATTTCAGCTATTTTTTGGCCCGAAATAGGGTTTTTTTTAAAGGCAATGCAGCCCTGTGTTTGCCTCGGCATAGCAGAGGGGGGGTTGAAGGTCAGCTCCCCGCTGGATTGGCAGGGAAAGGCCGGGATCAGCATCGGATGGCAGCGTTCGTGCGCTGCCATCGCCGCCGATTCCCTCCTGCAGCAGGTCCGGCTCCGGCCGCAGAGAAGCCACACTTATGATGTTAACCCGGAAAATCCCCTTCTCTCCGTTCCTTATGCCCGCAGAGCTCCCAGGCAGCCCCGAAAGCGCAAGCCCCGATTTTGGGGTGCGAGGGGAGGCGTCCGTGCTCCTGGCGGGCACCGCGGGGCCGGCGCAGCCCGGGGGTGTCCGACACCCCATTCCCAGGTCCCCATCCCCAAATCCCGGCTCCTCGCCTCCCCTGCCCGGCCGGGCAGTTTCGGGTGCGATCCCTTCCCAGTGCCCTGTTACATAACCGGCTGCAAAGCGGGGAACCCTCCCCGTGCCGGGGTGCCAGCGTGCCTTCCCAATTACTCAGCACAAACGGGCCCTACACAACCCCCCCAATTTTCTCGCGCTCCCTCTCTCCGCTTTTCCACGAGCTCCGCGGAGCTTTCCCTTACCTGGCTGCTCGGGCCCGTGCATGCTGCGGGGCTGCGGGAGCCGCTGCTGGCCCGGCTCCGGCGGCGGGGCCGCTCCCGGCCCGCCCGGGGCGCTGCTGCCGCCGCTGCTGCCAGCRGCCTGCCGCTCCCGGGTTATTTTGGGGATTACAGAGACTCAGGGAAGGATGGGGATGGAGGCAGACATATCACACCGTCTAAAATGTGGCCTGGAGTGGGATCTGGAGTCTGCGGCGCAAACCTCACCAGGGGTTTTTTTGTTTGTTTTCCTTGATTTTTTTTTCTTTCCCTTGACTGCGTGCTTTTTTATTTTTCTTTTTTTCCTCGTTTTCCTTGCTCTTTTTTTTTTTCTTTTCCTCGTTTCTTTTTTTTCTTTTCCTCGTTGGGTTTTTTTTTTCTTTTCATCTTTTTTTTTTTTTCCTTTTTTGTTTTGCCTTTTTTTTTTTTGCTTTTCCTGCGTGGTTTTTTTTTCCTTTTCCTTGCTTTTTCCTTTTTTCCTTTGATTTTTTTTTTTTCTGGAGAATGTTAAATGCTGCGGGATGGGCTCAGCAGGGKTGTCACTTGCCCAAGGTTTGCAGCCCCAGGAATGGGGCTGATCCAGGCACACCTGGGGCACTTCCCCGGGCACCAGGCAGACAAACACTCCAGTGATGCTGTAAACAAATATTTGGAATCATGGAATCATTTGGGCTGGAAAAGTGCCCTAAGATCATTGACCCCAGCCATGCCCAGCACTGCCAAGGCCACTGCTGCCCCATGTCCCCAAGTGTCACATCCACAGGGATTTTAAATCCCTCCAGGGGTTGGGACTCATCCACCCAGGGCTGGACAGCCCTTTCCATGAAGAAATTTTCCCAAGTGTCCAACCTGAGCCCCCCCGGGTGCAATTTGAGGCCGTTTCCTTTTGCTTTCCGCTGCAGCCGGGGCTGAGGTCAGGCTCRGGGGTGGGGACGTGTCCCCTGCGCCCTCCCAGCTCCCCCGCTGGCACTCGGGGGAACCAAGCTTTGATCCCAGCTGGATTCTGGCTCACACTCCCCTGCTTTTTGACCTCCCAGCTTTTGTTTTCGGACTGAGTTCATATTCCAGCTTACGTTGATATTTTTCCTCCTCGGGTTTCTCTGCCCGCACGTCCCCGCTCCGCCTGCGGATTGTCACGACCCTGAATCGCGACATCCCCCCCGCCGGCCGGGGCTCTCCCCCGCCTCCCCGGCAGCAGATTCCCGGTTTATCACRTTGTTTTCCCACTCTCCGATCATTCCCGAGGCTCTGCTCTCTCCAAACTGGGAGCGCCCAGAGCTGTTACTCGGGAATGGCAGCGACAAGAGAACTGGTGGCACTGGGAGGAGGCTCTGCAGCCTCCGGGCAGTGAAATTCCCAATCCCCAACCCCAATCCCCAATTCCCGATTCCCGATTCCCAATTCCCGATTCCAGTTCCCAATTCCCAGTTCCCAATTCCCAATTCCCAATCCCAATTCTCAATTCCCAATCCCAATTTCCAACTCCCAGTAGTTCCAGTTCCCAATTCCCAATTCCCAGTTCCCAATTTCCAATTCCACAATTCCCAATTCCCTATTCCCAGTTCCCAATTCCCAATTCTCAATTCCCAATTCCCAATTCCCAGTTCCCAGTTCCCAATCCCCAGTTCCCAATTCCCACAATTCCCAATTCCCAATTTCAACTCCCAGTTTCCAGTTCCCAATTCCAATTCCCAGTTCCTGATTCCACATTCCCAATTTCCAATTCCCAATTCCCAGTTCCCAATTTCCAGCACTTGTGATGGATTACCCGGGGCACAGGACATGGCCAGAGCCTCCCTTTCCTGATGCTCCCCGGGATTTTTATCAGGGAGAAGTTAAAAAGGGAATTCAAACCACTTTTCWTGCAGGGGGGTGGATTGAGATGGGCTTTGAGGACCCTCCCAACCCAAACCAGTCTGGGATTCCAGGATTCTGGAATTCTGGGATTCTGGGATTCCGGGGTTCTGGGATTCCAGGATAAGAATGGGAGGACTGGAGCAAATGGCTGCATCCAAGCTGGCTTTTAAACTAATATTTTGCATTATATCAGATAAAGAGCTGTGCTGTGTCCAAACCCAWAGCCTGAGGGGTTTCCCACCTTCATGCAGGGATGCTCTGATTCCTCTTCTTCCCCTCTCCTCCTCCTCCTCCTCCTCACTCCCACAAGGGAACCCCAGGTCAACACTGCCCTGCTGCCTTGGCAAGGCATAGCCCACACAGACTGTGCCAGCACAGGGATCAGCAGGAGAAAATCTTTATTTACATCTCGAGAGAGAGCAGTAACACAGCTGCAGCGATTGATTCACCGGGAAGAAACTCCGGGAAGAAAACTCCGGGAAGAAAACTCGGCGTGACATTCCAGGGGGGAGAGAGGCTCCTCCCTCCACACAGTATCTCGGGTCGGTACAAAATTGCTGTGGCTTTACAAAAGGCTCGGGGTTCACAGTAAAATACCCAAGGGGAGCACGGCAGGGGCAAATTCCCCGCTGGAATTTGGTCTCGGAAAATGCAACAGGTCTGGTAGAAAATTCCACCCCGCGGGCCGGATGCATGCACAGCCACGGGATTTCTACACCAGTTATAGGGCTGAAAGCCTGGAACAGGCATCTGCAGAGCTGTCCTGTGCTGGGCTGCATGGAATTCTCTCTGCAGGAGGAATTTTGCAGGAGGGAAGGACGGGACACAAGGACAGGACAAGGCAAAGCAGGGATCAGCCCCTCTGCCTGGCACTCAGCTGCTTTTGCAGCCTAAAAAAACCCTAAAACCTCCTCCCCTCCTGCCCAAAGCTGTTCCAAAGGAAGCAGCAGACAGGTTTTGGCTGTGTCGGGGTTTGTGTCTAAAACCAGCCCAGACCTTCATCCCAGGGTTGTGGGAAAATCCCACATCTTTCTGAAATAGGCTTGCACTGCCAGCTGGAAGATCTGCAGCCTCCCAGCACCAGGGCATGGAAAGGCCTCCTGGGACAGCAGTGAGAGCTGACAYTGCCTTTGTTCCCACCTGGAATTCCCACCTGGAGCAGGGTGGGAGCACTTTGGCCTCTCCCCAGGCAGGGGTGAGCAGGGGGGARGTGGGCAGGGATCCCACTCTGGCTCCACTGGGGAGAGCACCAGGATGAAGCAGATTTAGGGAATACCTGGTCAGCACAAGGATGCTCAGCTGGGATAAACAAACCCAGGCAGGAGCTGGAGTTTCACTCCTGGAAAAAATCCCTAAAAAATCCGGTCATTCCCCTTTCCCTGCTGTGGGCCACAGGGAAAAGAAGGGAAAAATAATCCCAGGGACATCCAGGAGCACAAAGGTGCTCTGATTAACCCCAGAGGTGCCAGCAGTGCCAGGTTCCTGCCCTCCTGTGAGCRCCCCTGGCAGAAGCAGAATTCCCTGCAGATCCAGCAGCTCCAAGCACAATTCCCGAAAGGTGATGCTAAAATTCAGCACTGTTTGTTTGTTTAAACCTTTACAAATACACATCTTGCTTTTATTTTCCTTTRTTCTTAAATACATAGTTTATAAAATAAGGCAACTCGAGGGGACCAGAACTGTCCCCATTGCTCAGGTACTGCCTCCTACAAAAAGAGGGTGACAGCACTTCCAGTTGAGAAAAGCCCAGCCCCACCACAACCCAAGGATGCTGAAAATCGTGGGAGAACACCTGGGCATGGCCCTGGCTGCATCCCAAGGGAGGAAAGGTCTCTGGGGTTTCATGGGGAGGGAGTTGCTTTGCTGGGGGACGCAGCAGGAGCAGCTGAAGGGACCCCTGGCCAGGGCACCTCGGGCACAAAGGCAGCACAGAAGATGGAATGAGCTGATTCCTCCCCAGAACTGAAGCACACGTGGAGATAAATCTTTGGGAGAAACTCTTAGGACTTTGCTGTCTTGGAGTATTGAAAGCTATAAACCAGGAAAGCACAAAGGAGTGCAACTCATCCCCAGCCCAGGTGTCACAGCATTCCATAAGAACCTGTGCAGCAGCTTTTCCAGCAGGGAATTCAGCTCTCCCCATGGAAGGGGTAGAAGGGAGAGTTTCACCTCCAAGCTTTTGCCTCTTTTACATGTATTCATGCTGGAAATGTGAGCCTCACATCTCTCAGCTTTGTAGTACACARGTMTTCCACGTTGCTCCCAAAATTCCCWCCGGGCTGAGTGTTGCTTTCTAGAGCTTTATTTCTCTGAGAAATACATTTAATAGAAAATAATTTATAGAAAAAAAACCACCTCAGCCTAGAGAGTCCTCAGCAGTAAATGGTCCTGTGGAGCAGCAGGATGGCACGTGTGGGCTCAGCCAGGGATTGGGGCTGCAAAGGGATGGCAAGGACACCATGGAAAGCWGTGTAAACCTGGAATGACCAATGCCCCTGTCAGCACCACCAATCCAGGATGGACCACGGGCAGGAAAGCTCCATAGCCCCAAAAGAGGGAAAAAACCCCTTATTCCAGCAGACTTGACCTTCCAAACAAAGATCTGATCCTGGCTGTAACTGGTACCCACCAATGTCACCCAGCCCTGAGCACCCAAGCCCAGCACAGCCCTGGCACTGCACTGGGAACCAAATCCAGGATGGAATGAGATCCTGGTGCTTGGCACGGGCTGGTTAGTGCTCCTCCTCCGAGAGGATGGGTGGGATCCTGCTGGACAGCAGGCTGTACACGTAGGGCCAGATCTTGTTGGTCTCTGTGCCAGAGAAGGAGTGAAGGATGCCCCTGCTCCTGYAAAAAAGGTGGGAGAAGTCAGGAGAAGCCCATCCCAACCAAGGCAGCTTGGACAGYMCTTGGAGCACCCTGAGYTGTCCCTGCCCACGGCAGGGGATGGAATTGGATGGGCTTTAAGATCCCTTCCAGCCCAAATAATTTTGGGATTCTGCAATTCTCCCCCTTCCCCTGCAAGGGAAACTTTGGCCCTCTGTGTGCTTAAAAACACTCCTGGGCTTCTACTCCCTTTGAGCAGCTGATTTACCACCCCTACAGCAATCCATCATTCCCAGACTGGCCAGGGAGAGCAGGCCACAGTTCGGCGACAGCAGGCCCCACAGTTCCAGGGACAGCAGCCCCACAGTTCCAGGGACAGCAGGCCCCACAGTTCCAGGGACAGCAGCCCCACAGTTCCAGGGACAGCAGCCCCACAGTTCCAGGGACAGCAGCCCCACAGTTCCAGGGACAGCAGCCCCATGAGGGGAACAAGCCCTGGAACCCGCCTGTTGTCCCAGCAGATCCATCTGAGCCAGTGCTGGGCTTTCTCCCTTTTCTTGCCCTCCTGGCAAACTCCCTGTGCTTCACCCAAACCCCTRGGTGCCCTGGATGGATTTTTCATGGCATGTCCCACCTGGATCTAGCCCAAAATCCCCCTCCCATGTGATGAGCCCAGCAGGACAAACAGGAGCTGGGAATTTCTCTGGATCACCCTCCTTCCTCCAAGGGAGGCCCCGTCCAGGCTCAGGGCTTGGCCCCAGAAATCTGCCAGGGCTCTTTGGGGTGTGGGCAGGGCACAAAGAGCCCTGCTGGGGGCCCTGAGAGTCCTTGTGAGGGTTCTGCTCGTGCCCAACTCACTTGTAGAGCTCTATCACAGGCTTGGCAGCATCTTTGTACTTCCTGAGGCGAGCGGCCACGGCCTCGGGCCTGTCCTCATCGCGCTGCACCAGCGGCTCTCCCGTCAGGTCATCCACACCCTGAGGGGACACAGAGCACACAGGGACCTCAGCACCCATCACCTGAGCGAGGACACAGAGCACACAGAGGACTTCAGCACCCATCAGCTGAGGGACACAGAGCACACAGAGGACTCAGCACCATCACTGAGGGGGACACAGAGCACACAGAGACTCAGCACCCATCACTGAGGGGACACAGAGCACACAGAGGACTCAGCACCCATCGCCTGAGGGGACACACAGAGCACACAGTGTGACCATCATACAGCACAGTCGCCATCACTGAGGGGACACAGAGCACACAGAGACCTCAGCACCCATCGCTGAGGGGACACAGAGCACACAGGACCTCAGCACCCGTCACTGAGGGGACACAGAGCACACAGGACCTCAGCACCCATTCGCTGAGGGGACACAGAGCACACAGAGACTCAGGCACCCATCACTGAGGGACACAGAGCACACAGGGACCTCACCCACCCCATCACCCACCCTGCAGCTGCCACAGGCCTCATCCTGGTTGATGCCTCAGGTTTGGCTTTTCTTTTTCACATTCTGTGCTGCTTTAGTGGGTGGTCTGGCTTTCTCTAGAGTGTTGTGAGCTCTGTGCCCAGAGCAGGGGAGACAAACAAATTCCTGCTCCAGCTGGGCACCAAGGACAAATGATCCAAATCTCAGCCCAGGAGCACAAACACCGTGGGCTGCAGAGAGAAAACAAAGCAGGGTGGACTGCAGGGCTAAAGCTGGAATGGGACAATGAAGTGCAAGGTGCAAATGGAGCAGAACTTGATCCCAGGGACAGACCCCGTGCCCGCTCTGCATTTTGGGGCCATTTTGGTTCATCTTGGGTGCAGCCCTGGCTGGGCTCTTTTGCTGCCCAAGGTGGTCCATGGAGGAGATGCTTGAATAAATCCCTGCTTTATTTGGAACTCTGCCCAGCCTCTGCTCTAGGGCAGGCTGCACTTGTGTCCATAAAATCTTGCTTTCCTCAGGAAAGTGGGCAGCAATTCCTCCAGAAGCAATATCGCTTCAGCTATGTGTTAGCACAATCCCGCAGGAAAGCTTAGCACAACCCCTCAGAACACTCAGCACAATTCCTCACGGCTCTCAGCCCTTCCACCCAGGATCTCACCCCCAGAGCTCCTTCAGCACCCCAGCTCCTGCAGGGACAGGGCCCCTCTCCCAGGTTTCCCCCTGAGGGTGGCTCTGGGCTCTCACCTGGCTCTGGGCTCTCACCTGGCTCTGGGGAGGGTTGAAGTCCATGTTGTAGACGCGGCCGCTGGCCGGGTGCACCCAGCGGGCGCTCAGCCGATCCTTCAGCGTCTCGAAGGGGATGTTCAGGCTGATCACCAGGTCCAGCTGGCAGATCCCATCCAGAGCCTGGGCCTGCCCCAGCGTCCGAGGGAAGCCTGGGCGGGCACAGGGACGGGAATGAGCGSCTGGAAAGCAGCAGGACGGAGCCAAAGCCATCCCTGAGGCAGCTCTGGAGCTGCGGGCCCGGCCCCACTGCGGCACAGGCGGGGGGACAGGCAGACACCACCATATGGCTCCGAGAAAAAATAGCTCCTGCAGCAGCCACYGCTCCCGAAATGAGACACCCGGGGCTCAGCTGGTGCCTGCTGTCCCCGCACGGGGGCTGGGCACAGGCAGGAGGACACGGGCAGTGGCAGAACAGGGATCAGTGCTGGAATGAGGAGGGGAAATGTGAAGGGACAGCACAGAGTGCTGTGCACAGACTGGGGACAAACTGCTGGCTGATGTGGGGGACATCAGGGAGACTGCAGTGAAAGGCTCCTGTCCTCCTTGGGACAGCCAGCGAGCAGCTGGAGCAGAGAATTCCAGAATGCCAGAATGCCTTTGGATAGGAAGGGACTTTAAAGACCCCACAAGAAAGATGGAGAGAGATCTTTTACAAGGGATGGAGGGACAGAACACAGGGAATGGTTCCCACTGCCAGAGGGCAGGGATGGATGGGATATTGGGAATTGGGAATTGTTCCCTGTGAGGGTGGGCAGGCCCTGGCACATGGTGCCCAGAGCAGCTGTGGCTGCCCCTGGATCCCTGGCAGTGCCCAAGGCCAGGAGGGAGCAGCCTGGGACAGTGGGAGGTGTCCCTGCCATGGCAGGGGTGGCACTGGATGAGCTTTAAGGTCTCACCCAATCCAAACCACTCTGGGATTCTTTGATTCTCCTTKCAGCCATGGCCAGGGGCCCCAGGCCATGCCTGTTTGCCCTCAGCACCTCCCATCCCTTCACCTCAGGTGGCTTTTGGGCCGGGATTGAGGAGCTGCTGCACACACACACACACATGTGAAGGAGAGAAGTTTTTCCTGGCCTGTCTCCAGCCCTGCCCTGCTCTGTGGAACACCCAGCTCCTCTCCCTGCCCTTCCCTTTCCCGGCCACGTGCCAAGGGCTCAGCTGGACACGCACYTGCCGAGGCCAGCGGGACAGGCCCTGCCAGCAGCTCAGCTCCTGCCTCTCCTCCCACCTCCCCCTGCTGGCTTTCCTCTCTGCTGGGGCAGCCAAACCATGGGGAACAAAYGAATGTCCCAAAGGGACATCCAGGGTTCCCCCTGTGGACTCACCATCGAGCAGCCAGTGCTGCTCCRGCCGCTTCTCCAGCTCGGCCATCATCACGCGGGTGATGACATGGTCAGGCACCAGCAGCCCTCTCTCCAGGTACTGCTGGGCCAGGGCTCCAGCTTCTGCTCCAGACAAGAAAGAAAAAGAGATAGAAAAAAAATCATGACATTTCCACTTCAAAAATATCACACCCCCTCAAATTCTGCCTGGCCTCCTCTGTCTGGGAGATTTGTTGGCAGCGTCGCTGCACTTGTGGTGGAAAGGCTGCACGGTCCTTTTGGGGTGGAGGAGTGGGAATTCCTGAGGTACCTGGGAGCAGGAGCGTGCTGGGCCTCAGCCAAGCCAAGCTGGTGGAGAGAGAAGCCCTGGGTGTGCTCCTTTGGTTCAGGACATGGCTCCCATGTGGGCACAGSTAAGGACTGCCCCAAACACCTGAGCCTGCTTCCCATCCCCGGGGCTGAAGGATTTCACAGCCTCCACTTAAAATAAGCTCAGGTAAGAAAATTATTCCCAAGATCACATCCTTGAGAACATAATTGTGGTAATTGCAAGGTAAGTGCACATTGCTGGGCTCCTGCCTGGCTCTCCCACAGCCTCAGCCTCAGCTGCTTCTGGAAGCTGCAGAGGGACAGGGACAAGGGATGGAGGGACAGACACAGGGAATGGCTCCCAGTGCCAGAGAGCAGGGATGGATGGGAGATTGGGAAGGAATTCCTGGCTGGGAGGGTGGGGAGGGGCTGGGATGGAATTCCCAGATTTGCTGTGGCTGCCCCTGGATCCCTGCAGTGCTCAAGGCCAGGTTGGAGCAGCCTGGGACAGTGGGAGGTGTCCCTGCCATGCCACAGGGTAGAACTGCATAAACTTCAAGGTCCTTTCCAACCCAAACCATTCCATGGTGGTTGTTTGCCATTATTTTCTTTCAGCCCCTCAGAAGCATGAAGAAAACATTAGGAAAATGGAAATATTCTTTGTCCCTGTGTGTGACAAGCCCTGCTCCTGCCCCAGGAGAGCTCCAGTCCCGCTCCCCTTGGACCAGGACCCCATGGACACCTCTTCTGCTGCCTTCCCACAGCAGCTGAAATAGCATTTGTCACCAGAAATTAACAATCCCCTGATCTATTTTTTGCACCATTTCTGGTGAGGACAGCACATTTCAGCCCTCTCCAAGTGTGAGTCCTCTCTAAAAACAGCCCCAGGATCCTGCYCTGGAGGCAGCCCCGGCTCTCCAGGCTGCAGCCAGGTGTGCCCGTGGGCAGCACCTGCACCCGGCTGGGGGTGAACTCCTCAGCTGCAGGAGGGSTTTCTGCAAGATAAACAATTCTTGGAGAGCAATTCATCTGTTCTAAGGGAAGAACCCAGCTGAGCAGGGGTCCAGTTCTGGCCCCTCCGTTTGGGAAGGACCGTGGAACTGGAGCATCCAGCAGGGGGACAAGGGGGCTGAGAGGGGCTGGGAACACAAACCCTGTGAGGAAGCCCTGAGGGAGCTGGGGGTGCTCAGCCTGGAGAAAAGGAGACTCAGGGCTGCCCCCATCACTCTCTGCAGCTCCTGAAAGGTGCCTGTGCTCAGCTGGGGCTGGGCTCCTTCTCCAGCAGCACTGACACAACCAGAGCACACAGCCTCAAGCTGCACCAAAGGAAAACAGGTTGGATAGCAGGGAAAAGTTTTTTCAGAAAGGTGATAAAGTTCTGGAATGTTCTGCCCAGGGAGTGTTGAGTCCCATCCCTGGGTGATGTTAACAAAGCCTGGATGTGGCACTGGGTGCCAGGGTTGAGTTGGGGTGCTGGGGCTGGGTTGGACTCGATGGTCTTGGAGGTCTCTTCCAACCTGGGATTCTGTGAATTTCTTGGGTTGGTGGTATTCTGCTGACACGCTCCCAGGTTTAACCCAGAACCCAAAGAATCTGCCTGGAAAACGCTCAGATTGTTCCCTGCTGCTGTGACAAGTCCTTCTCCCGCACCAGAAGGAAGGTCCGGCCTCCTCTCCCTGGAGCAGGGCCAGCAGTGCCGGGCGCTGGAATCCAGCATCCCACCTGCCAGGGAGCAGGGCAGCGCTGACTCAGGGCTGAGTCACCGGGACCATCCCACTGCCTCCCTGCGGGCAGGAATTCCAGCTGGCCCCGGGCAGAAAACACCTTTTCTCACTGACAGCTTCTTTGTCACCTCCCAGACGTCACCGCGTTCCCGCCTGGGAAAGCCAAGGACACGGGGATGGAAAAAGCAGCCTGCGGATTGTGCACACAGCACTATAAAAACAGGATTTGGGGATTTTTTTATATTTATTGGCGGGGTCTGTGCAGTGCCAGAGGCTCACAGGGAATGAGGGGCTGGGCTGCTCCAGGAGGAGCCGGGAGCTGCTGGGKAAGGTCTGGCTGTCACCCGAGGGGGGATGGACATTCGAGGAACCAGGGGGTGTCACACAAGGTTTGGCTGCCACCCAAGGAGGGATGGACATCCAGGGGACCAGGAGCTGCCACACCAGGTCTGGCGGTCACCCAAGGAGGGATGGACATCCCAGGAGCCTGGAGAGGCCACACGAGGTCCAGCTGTCACCCCAAGGAGGGATTGCCATCCCAGGATCTGCCACACGAGGTCTGGCTGTCACCCTGAGCAGGGATGGACATCCCAGGAGCTGAAAGAGGCCACACAAGGTCTGGCTGTCACCCCGAGCAGGGATGGACATCCCAGGAGCTGAAAGAGGCCACACAAGGTCTGGCTGTAACCCTGAGCAGGGATGGCCGTCCCAGGAGCCTGGAGAGGCCACACAAGGTCTGGCTGTCACTCTGAGCAGGGATGGCTGTCCCAGGAGCTGAAAGAGGCCACACAAAGTCTGGCTGTCCCCTGAGGCCAGCTGGCCACCCCAGGGAGCAGCTGTGGCTCAGCAGGGCTGCTGGAGCCAGGCCTGGAGCTGCAGGCCAGGAGCACCCGAGGCAGAGCAGGGCTGGGAGGGGASTGTGGGAACACAGCAGAGCCCCACAGCCCCGGGGCTGCAGCTTTCCCACGGCCCAGGACAGATGGACAGCTCTGCACGGCCCCACCACGGACATCCCTGCTGCTCCCCTGTCCCTCCRGGAGCTTCTCCTCCTCCACAGCACTGCCACATCTCCTCCCTCCAGGAGGAGCAGCCCTGGATTTGCAGGAATCCAGGGATTTGCAGGAAGGGCTCTCCAGACCCCCAGGATGTGCTGAGAGCATCACCCCGACCTCCCAGCCCTTGGGGTTCCTTCCGGGCAGTTTAAACTCCAAATTTAATGTTTGCTCTCCCTTTGCCAGCCCCCAGCCCATGGAAAAGCTCCATTCCAAAGGGGAGCAGGGTCTGGGAGCCCTTCCTGAGCAGGGAGGGAGATCCTGGCCCCCACCAGGAGCTGGGGCTCACCCTYTAGCACCAAAGCCCATTGCTGGGCTGGGCACAGGGGTGCAGGCTTTACTCTGCAGTTACTCCAGGGAGCAAAGGGCTTTTTAGTGTGCTGAGCTCGAAGCCAGCCTTCCAACTCCTGCTTTAATCCCATTCATCTGATGACTGGGGGTTTAATCTGCCCTGAAACTCACGGGACTCCCAGCTCTCTGTGGCTCCCCCCAGGTGACCTTGATCTGTCCCCAAGGGATGTGTCCCAGCCCCAAGGGACAATTGATGAAAATAACAAGTTATTTTTTTGGGATTATTGAAAGAGGAGGGCATTTAGGTTGTAGTAGTTTCATTTTTTWAAATTATTTTATTAATTTTTTTTTTAGATTTTGAAGTAATTTTTAAGAATTTGAATTTTTTATGAATGATAAATATTGGAAAATTTTATGGATTGTTTGTTGTTTTAATGTGGGGGTTTTTGTAATTTTTTTAATTAATTTTTTTTTGTATTTAGATTTTTTTTAGGGATTATTGGTTTCTTTAGATGGGATTGTTTGTTTTTTAAGTTAGTTTTAGAGCGYTGAGTGTATTTGTGGTTTTTATAAAAAATTTATTTTTAGTTTTATTTTTTATTGAGATAATAAGGGTTTTTTTTTAATTGTACTGGGATTTTTTTATAATAAAGGATTCGTAATTACTGGGGTTTTATTAGTTTTTTTATTGTAATTATAGATTTATTTTGGAGGTATAGAGGTATATATTTGGAGGTACATATATAGAGGTATATATTTGGAGGTATATATTTTGGTACTTTTTGTATTTATAAGTTGTAAGGTATTTGTAAGGGACACGTCCCAGCCCCAAGGCCACCCAGCAGCCACCCAGGGCCAGGCAGGACAGGCTGGAGGAGAAGCTGTTCCCAAACACAGCCCTGGGCAGCCTCCAGAGCCTGCAGCACAACCCTGCACTTTCTCCCTATCCAAAGCCTTTTCCAGGAGTTTTTTTTTCCCCATTATTTAGGCTCCAGCAGCCCAGTCTGGAGCTAACAGAGGAGGAGCCCTGGGGGCGAATGGGACACCAATGCACCAGCCCAGTTAAACCACAGCAGGTGTCACCCCAGTTTTGGGACTTCTTCCTGCCACAGATGCTGCATCCACCCTGCCCTCAGCATCAGGAGGTCATTTTAGGGAGCAGGAGCCTGATGGGGCCCCAAATCCAGGCGTGCAGGGTGGACAGGGGGGTCTGGAAGGTGCCTGTGCTCAGCTGGGGCTGGGCACTGACAGAACAGAGCACACAGCCTCAAGCTGCACCAAGGGAAATACAGGTTGGATAGCAGGGAAAAGTTTTTCCAGAAAGGTGATAAAGTTCTGGAATGTTCTGCCCAGGGAGGTGGTGCAGTCCCCATCCCTGGGTGWGTTTAACAAAGCCTGGATGTGGCACTGGGTGCCAGGGTTGAGTTGGGGTGCTGGGGCTGGGTTGGACTCGATGGTCTTGGAGGTCTCTTCCAGCCTGGGGATTCTGTGATTCTGTGAATTCTGTGAATTCTGTGAATTCTGTGATTCTGCCTGGAGGGCAACAGCCAGGGCTGGGAGAGATCCCTGTGGCCAGAGTACTGCTCCCACACACAGGGAGACAGCAGGGACCCATGGAAAAGCAGGGACTGGCTGGCTGCATCCCTGGGCTCAGCTTTGGCCACCAACCAGGCCAGTGTGGCCAGCAAAGGCCACAATCCATGGGAAAGGTGTGCAGAAGGGCTGTGGGGCCAGGCTGTGCACAGCCCACACCCCCCAGGGAATTTTGTTTTGTTCATGCCTTGGTGGATGCTCACAGAGGAAATCTGTCACGAGGAGGGGACAGGAGCCACTCCTGGCTCCAAGAGAGCACCTGACAGGGAGCAGTGGGACAGACACAAGACCCACAGACCCTCAGCCAAAGCCAGGACAAACAATTCAGTTGTTTGGCAAATGAGCTGCAGAGTCCTGCTAAGACCTGGGGATGCTGCCAACACCAGAGACAACCACCTGGGCTCCGGGGCAAGTGCTGGCCAGAAAAATGGCTCACCACCCTCCAGCACCCCTGCCTGGCACCAAACACAGCCTGTAAGTCTCCCAAGGTGTTTCAAAGGCCTTTCCCCAGAGCAGAGCAGCCACTTGCTGACAGGCACTAATTAGGAGACACTCGGCTGGGGGCGGATGTGCTTGGGGGTTGCTGGAGCACAGCTCAAAGCCCTTCAGCAGCAGCAGCCATGCATTCAGCTGCTTCACCTGCCCCAAAAGGGAGTCTTTGTTCCCTGAGACCCCCACCACCAGCTCCAGCAGCGGCCTGGAATGCTCTCCATGCTGGGAKCTCAGCCTTCCTGCAGCAGCAGGAGCCCCCCAAACCCTCAGCTGTGGCCTCATCATGCCTGGCAGTGGCCAGCAGGAAAATCCCTGGAGCACTGACACACCAGGCCAAGATCCCTGTAAAAACACAGCATTCACAGTTGCCTTTGGGAGGATGAGCCTGTAATGGGTCTGTTGGTTCTGCAGAGCCCCAGCTCCCCCAAGCACAAAGCCYGTGACGCAGCTGATAAACTTGGGAAGAGGAGCTGCTTCCACCTCGTTTCCCCTGGAGCACAGTCATGTAACAGCTTGTCCAAAGCAAACAGCAGAAAAAACAAAAACAAAAACTAAAAAAAAAAACCAAATAACTGGAGCTCACTGAGAGCTGTTACAGAGGCTGAGTCAAAGGTGGGACCCAAATGTCACGCCAGATGAACCAAACCACGGCTGGTTTCCTTCTGAGTAATTTTCCCTGCATTTCTCCGTGTTGTTTCCTTCTGAATGTACCCAAGACACCTTCAGCTAACTCTTCTTGGTTCTCAGTGTCCCCAGAGGAGCTCTGTGGCAAGAGCACACGCTGAAAAGTGAAGTTTGGGACAGTCAGTGGTTCAGAGCTTGGCTGTGGCAGTTCCTGGGTGGGCACCGTGCTGCCCCTCTCCACACGCTGCACCTCTGCTTGCTTCCAGCCCAGCTTTCTGTCCTTCAGCCAAAGCRCTCATCGAGATTTTCCAAATTTTGAGCCTCCCTCTAAAGAAAACATTATTGTCCTTTTTATTTACAAAAGGAAATCTGGGTGTTTTTACATGAGTGACCAGCGCAGAGCTGTGTGCAACGCCCTTGTRGCACCATGCACCTCTCCAAAACTTTACCCTGCCTAATTTTCCTCCCCGTTTTTGCCATCCTTCTAAAATAGAAACKARTTCTAAATCCTCTCGGCTTGTTTTGCACCGAGGCCGTTTCACCGTTCCCCTGCCCGGTGAGTCAGCTTCCCCCCGGGTCGGTGTTTCGCACATTAGCGGAGGACAGAAGGAAGCGTTGGGAAAAGATCCGCGCCGGGATTGCCCAATCCCGCCGGGCTGGGGCTCAGCACGGCCGCTCCCGAGCCGAGCCCGGACCAGGACCCCCCTCACCGCCCGAGGGACACGGGCACAGCTCATCCCGGCTCCCAGGGCTTTGGGTTCGGATGTCGGACACGGGATAGGCAGCACTGCCCAGCCCTAGGAGCCAGGAGTGCGGGGGTGCCTGTGCGAGGTGCTGACCCCATCTCCTGCCGCTCCCCGCTCCTGGGACACGGCCAGGGCAGCCGGGGATATTCCCGGCAGGTTTTCCCTCCGGACAGACGCTCCTTCCCAATCCATCCGTGCCGCCGTGGGGATGCCGCAGCATCCCAGCCACCTGCCGTGCATCCCACGGGGCAGGATGGAGTTATTGATGATAACAGGATGGAGTTATTGATAAGAACAGCACAGCCCCGAGCCCCGCGCAGCGTCGGCCCATCGCCCTGGGTGCGCGGCCAGCTGGGGTCTCCACGGCCCTCTCCGGAGCCGCGACCACGCAGCACAGCGATAACAGACCCACGGCACATCCACGGCACCCGCGGCTCCCGATCCCGCTGCTCCGAGCGGCTCCGTGAGCTCCGGCAGGAGGGAGCAGCGATGAATGAGCTGTGCCAAACGCACGGCAAGAAAACAACCTGTGGTGCGCCCGCCGCGGAGACGGATCCCATCCACCGCCGTCTCTGTGCCGCCCCCATCTCCATCCGCATCCCCACCCCGTCCCAGCGCTGCCCCGCCGGAGACGCGCGGGCAGGGTCCCCCCGGTGCCGCTCCCGGTGCCGGTGCCGACGGGGCGGCCCCGCGGGCACTCACCGCCGCCGCCGAGGCTCTCCCGCAGGAACTGCCCGCTGGAGAGGTGCTGCAGCCCGAAGCTGCGGGCGATCCTCTCGCACACCGTGCCCTTGCCCGAGCCGGGGGGGCCGAGCACCACGGCCCGCAGCAGCTTGGAGGCCATGGCCGGCTGCGGGCGCCGGAGCGCTGCGGGGCAGGACGCGCGTCAGCCGCCCCGGCCGCGCTCCCCCCGCGCCGCCCGGACACATCAGCAGGGCGGGGGGACCCCGCGGCCGCTCCCCGCGCATCCCCCGGCCCGACGGGGCCCCCGCGGTGCCGCGCGCCCCGGCCCGGCGCGTTCCGGTTCGGCGCGTCCCGGTTCGGTGCGTCCCGYTTCGGCACATCCCGGCTCGCCCGAGCCGCGCCGCCCACGGAAGCGGCTCCCGGGGCACGTCCCGCACGCCCGGCACGGCCGAGCCCGCGGGGAGCCGGGGGGACCCACGGGGCACCGCGACCACCGGGGCGGGCACGGCGGCGGCAGGCGGCGGGTGCAACCTGCGGACGGGCGGAACACGGACCGGGGGCGTGCGGGCTGGGGGTGCACGGCTGGAAAGCACGGCCGGGGAGCGGGCACAGCCTGCGGATGTACAGCTGGAAAGCACGGCCGGGGAGCGGGCACAACCTGTGGATGGCACACACACACACACACACATACACACACAGCCTGGCAGCGCACAGCCCGCCGCGCCCAGGGGCTGCTCGGCGCTGGTGACATCGCGGGGACTGTCTGTGTCGCTGTGGGTGTTCGTGTCACTCGCTGTGTGTCTGTGCGTGTGTGGCTCTGCGTGCGTGGCTCCGCGGGCGCCGTTCCTTGTGTGTGCGTGTGTCACCCCCTGTGTGTGTGTGTGCGTCCCTTCCTCCGTGCAGAATGTCACCGCCTCTGTGTCTGTGTGTGTGTCACTGTGTGTGCGTGTGTCGCTGTCTGTGTCACTTCGCGTGAGTGTCTCGCTGTCTGTGTCGCTGTGTCTGTCACTGCGCGTGTGTCACTCCGTGTGTGTCACTGTGCGTGTGTCACTGCCCGCGCTGTCCCGGCGGGCGCAGCCCCGTGCCCACACGGTGCCCACACCGTGGCCGTGCCGTGCCGTGCCCGCTGCGCGCCCCCGCGGCTGCCGCCGTGCCCGCGCTCGGGGGCGCGCGCCGCTCCCCGGCTCTCTCCCCGCCGCCCCCCCCGCCCGCGCGCGCCCCCGCGCCGCCCCCGGAAGCGGGCGCGGGTCACGTGGGCGCGCGGCGCTGCCATAAACACGGCAAGATGGCGGCGCTCACGCCGCCCGCCCGCCCGTGCTGCGTCATGTCGCGCCCCGGCCCCGCCGCGCCCGCAGGTGGGTCCGGCCCGGCGCGGCCCCGGGCACCGCGGGGTGGGCGGCCGGCGGCCGGCGGCGGGGGGGGCGGGGCCGGCGGCGCCGGGCGCGGCGCTGCCCCGTGGCGCATTCGCATTTTCGGGGGCTGCGCGGGCGGGGCCGCCGCCCCCCCCCCTGCCCCGGGCGGGTCCCGGCGCTGCTGAGGGGCGAGCGGGGCGGGGGGCGCTCCGCGGCATGGGGGCTCCCCGTGCTGCCCCGTCCCGTCCCGTCCCGTCCCGCGGCTGCTGCCCGGCTTTCCCCCTCCGCGCTCCAGGTGAGCTCGGGCAGCGCCCTGGCAGCGAAGTTGGGAGGGAGCGGCGGTGGCGGCCCGGGCCCCGCCGCCCCTCAGCGCCCCCGTGCCCGCCGCCGGCGATGTCCCCGCCCGCACGCCGCTGGATCCCCGTAACCAGCTGTTTGTTTTCTTCCCTCCTCAGGCTGGCCGGGATTCGTGCTCAAACCGCGCCGGGGAAGATGGAGATGAGGTTTGTTCCCCTCAGGAGCCCGCGCAGGGTGAGAGCAGCTCGCAGCGCTCGGAGATCCTCGGCCCGTGCGTAGCGGTGGGGAGGGACCAGCCCCGGGGCTGTGGGCAGGGAATGTCCCCAGCCCCATCGCTGGGGTGCTGAAGGAATTTTGGTTCCTATGAAACAACTGCAAAAATACCACCGGCCCCAAAMGGGCAGGAGGTGGAACTGGAGTTTAAAAACCAACCAGGCCAACTTAAACGGGTTTCAAAGGTGAGAACTGGCAGCAAACCCTGGAAAACTGGAGGTTTTTTTAAAAAAGTGTATGGAAATTTGTAGGGCCTTAGCAATAACAAGAACAAAAATGTGTGCTGGACTCCAAAACTAATGTAGGGTTTGCTATAAAAAAGGTGATTTTTTTCCAGATAAATGGAGAACCTGCTTGKGCTTTCTGCATCAGGTCTGTGTAGCTTTGGTCTGGCTGAAGCAAAGCAAAAATCAGTGTGTGTGTGTGTGATGCAAGACAACAAACTGTATTTGKACTGGGGGAAGAGCTGGGTCCTCCAGATAAAATGGCATCAGCCCTTGGAATACGGGTGTGACTACAGCAGTTGCTGTTGCAGAGGGTGCTGGGGAGGAATTGTTCCCCCTCTCCCCTTAAAACCCTGATAAGGAACTGCTGGAGCAGASTAAAATCCTGATAGAGTGATCAAAGCATGCTTGAATTGCAAAGCAGTGATTCTCTCATCACCTCAGCCTGTGAGATGTAGAATTCCCAATCTCACACTTAAGCCATGCTGAAATCAGTAGAATTCCTCACCTGGAATACCAATGGTGCTGTGYGAACACCTGGCAGAGAGAGCCAAGGGCTCGTTGCTCATGCAGCTCCTTTCCTTTTCAAAACCCACCCTTGCACGGACAGAATCCATGAATATTTTTAGCAAGTTTTTGTTGTGCTTTCCTAGCAACAGCCAATTCCTTAATGATTAATCCCCAGACTGTGGCAAATCTGCAAATTTGGGGATGCATGCTGAAGTCATCTGTGCTGCCTGACGTCAGCATTGCATAATCTGTTGACTGTCCCCCTTTTATGTAATGTATGTTTGGAGTTTGTTTTAAAATGTGCAAATGTTTTTTTTTCCCCTGCTTGCTGCTGCTCCGATATTCCACGTTTGCCTCTCCGTTGCCCTCTGGAGTTGCAAACTTGTAAGGCAGCGTTTTCACGGCTGGATCCAGCCCAGTGTTTTGTGTTTCTCTCCTAAAAACAGCCTCTGGGACATCTCAGCACCTTCTCTTTGCCAGGTGAGTTATTTAGAGTGGTAAAAAAAACCTCAATTTTTGGAGTTTCTGCTTCCTGCCGGTGGAAACATGGAAGCTCCTTGTGCTGRTCCATCAGCATCATAAATGGACTTTTATTGGAAACTTAGTAACACATTAACTTTGGCAGCATGAAACCCTTGTGTTTTCTTAAAGTCATTTCAGAACTTGATGTATCCAATTSCCTCAGGCAATGTGGGGGTGGTAGAGATAATTTTGTGATGTTTTCAGGATTGCCTGGTTTTAGGAAAGAAAAAAAAAAACCAAGAGGGGGTAAAATTGTAGAAATACACAACAAAGTGGTGGGTGGAMAAATAGTTCCATGATCTTTTCAGCAGTGCCTGTTTTTAAGGAAGGAAAAAAAACAATGGGGGGAGTAAATATAGTAAATATAGTTGATGGAGGCTTGTAATTTAACTAATTAGTGGGATTGTGCATTTCAAATGTTTTTATGTGGATTTGTTGACCTAAAAATGCCAGCTGGGGCACCTGGAGGCTGCTCCCTGTGGGCACAGCTGGCCCTGGGAGCTGCTTCCCTGGGAGGGCAGGGCAGGATCAGCGGTGCTGCCTGTGCAGACACACGTGCCAGGCTCCAGAGGAGCCCAGCGAGGCTGTGGGCTGGGCAATGCCAGCTCCTGGCAAAGCAGGCAGCAGGAGCCCGGCGGGCTCAGGGCACGGTGCCGGTGCCACCCTTGGGGCTGGTGCCGCCGGCGGGGCCGTGCCCGCCGTGATCCCGCTGTCCCAGAGCGGCTCCAGCAGCTCTCCTGGCTGCCTGCCACTGTCCCCACTGCTCCCTGACACCCAGCACTCGGAGCAGGAGCCAAGTGCTGCTGGCAGCCTGGATTTAAGGGGGAGGAAGGGCTGTCCCCTGGAGCAGGGCTGGCTGCTCTCTCTCCATTAAAGCCAGCCTGCGTGGGTTTGCCCACAAGGAGCTGCTGCTTKAAACCACTCGGAAGCCGCCGTGGTCATTAAGATTTAACACTAATTACGTGGATGATTTCCTGGAGTGAACCTCAGCTGCAAAGCCACTTGTGTTAAGGCTCCTGAGGCTTTCACCTGTGGGGTGACACGGGGTTTTTGGGACACTGAGGGAGGAGGACACCGAGGACTCGGCAGTGCCACGGAGGGGCCAATGACTGCCAGGCTGCCCTGGCTCAGTTATCACAGTGCTGATGCTGTCTCTTGTAAAGGTACAGTACTGTGATAACTGAAGGATGGCAGCCATCTGAGCTTCACGGCACCCTGGGGCCACCAAAGCCACCCCGCCCGGCGTCCTGCTCCGCTGGAGCGCGCTCGTTTCACCTGGAACCCTTGGCATAAAGGTCACGTTTGTTTCAATAAAATATTACACACTCTGCCTCGGTATTGGCTGTTTCCTCTGGGGAGGGCTTCCAGGAGTGCTGTGCTTTGGAAATGGTCAGAAATGGTTCCCAAAGCAGGGTCCTGTGCAGCCTGGTGGATATTAAATAACACYGGGGCCCCTCGGTGGGGTTACTTGGTAACAGAACAAATTATTCTGTAGCAATGGAGAAAATGAAGCTGGTCTAAGATACTTTTTAATATTTTTTTGTTAAGATACCACAGTCTTGGTTGGTTACTGTAACTCAGAGGTCTCTATGTGAGAATTAGTGGTGGGAAATGGGTTCTTCCCAGCAGTGAGTTACTGGAGGATAGGGGACAGCCCCTTACAGGGTTTCCTTGGGACTTCTCTGCTCTGTGAGTGGGGGACTAAATTTCCTGGGTCATTTTTACAGCGATGTCATCAAAATCCCTGGAAATGAGGTGGTTTTCAGGGAGCCTGTGCTTATCTTTGCGCCATGTGAGTTAACTCTGCAGTGCTGGGACACGACAGCAGAGGGGCCCCGCGGGCCGGCTTGTGGTGGGACTGTGAAATCCCAAGATTTTTGCATAAAGTAACCGGAAAGCTGCAGAAATGTCCGTGCAGTGCCCGTTTCCCAGATTGCTGCCCTTCCCCGAGGAGCTGGTGGCATTCAGGCTGCCGAGGCTGATGCAGCACTTTCCAGAGGTCACTGTTTGATCTCCATCCTGACATTCGGTGTGGTCATTGACCCAGTGGTGTTTAGAAATTCTTCTTTCTGGGCTGGATAATTCTTGTCCAGCAGGGCTTTGCCCTGTGCTTCCCTGCTGCTCGGGGGAGAGGACAGGGATTAGCCCCAAGATGGTAAAAAGATGGTTTTTCATTTCTCTGCTGCTCACTGGAAGTTTTTGGGGCCAGCCTGGTGGGGTCAGGGCTGTGCAGCCAGGATGGAACGTTTTGCCAGCCCGTGTCACTTAAAGAGAGGAAATTCTTACTGGTGCTGGGACAGAGGCTCGAGGCTGCTTCTGGAGGAGGGCTCTGTCTCACCAGAAACTGCAAACAATGAAAAAGACATCCTGCTACCAAGAGTTTAAATTCTGGATTAAAATCTGAGCAGAGTCAAGCCCCAGCTTCCACTTTCCAAAGGTTACAGGCACCTCTTASAGGCAGGAATGTGCTTATCCCAAAAAGGAGCAGTGCTCATCTCTGTACTGGCTGTCCCACAGCAGCACTGCTCTGCTGCTCCTTCCTGTGCCACCAGCATTCCAGGATGGACAGGAGAGGGAGGASCTGGGGGATGCTGGCCATGGGAGCYTTTGAAATCTGCCCAGGGCTCTCTCTGTACCCATTTCAGGGTCCAGCAGGTGCTCAGGGAATGTGCAGTCCCTTTCCTGGCAGAAAGGCAGGTGCATCCAGCCAGGTGCTCGTGGTGCTGCCCCAGGGACAGCTCCAGATGTTCCCTGATYGGAACAGCATGGTGGTGACTCCCTATAGAAACCATCAAGTTCTTTCCTGCCCACAGAAAGCAAGATGAGTGCTCAGAGGCAGAGCCAAGGTTTGTTTTGGATCAGATCCAAGGAGTACAGTTGCTTACCTGCCTAGCCATGGCTCAGGTTTGAGGTTAAAGACCAACCTGTGCTGTTTTTAGGGATGTGCAGCAGAGCTGTGTGTGGGACATTCCTGTGGGGCTGCTGAGTGGGGCACAGAGCCCGCCCCAGTGCCTGGTGCCTCTCATTTCCTGTCACAACAAGCACAGCCCCAGCTCTGCCATGGCACAGGAACTGAAGCACTGCCTGTGCCTCAGAGCAGCCCCTCTCCAGCCACATTTACTGGAATTGATCTCCCTCTCTAGCACAGTGGGCAGAGAGTCCARCTCTTTTTCCTGTAGCTTCCTACTGATATGGGAATGGGACAGACTGGTGGGTTTGCTGCCCAGACATTGCTGCACATGAACAATGCAACTCTCAGAGTCTCTTTTGCCACTGGAGCACTTCCTCCTACCAACGTGTTGAAGCAAGACATAAACAACCTGCATCCAGTGGTACAGAAACAGGGCCCGTGCTCTCTCTGTCTGGGATTGATCCCCAGGCAGGGCAGTTCCTGGTGCTGWGTCTCAGCTGCCATTCCAGATGGGTCTGTTCTCACCCAGCAGCTCTCAGGCTCTTGCATCAGGAAAGTCCCTTTTCCTGCCTGGACTCTGCTGCCTTCCCACCCACGTTCCACGTGGGGAGAGGAGCCCTTCTGCTCCTGGGATGTCTCCTCGGGGCTGTGAGGCTGCAGACTGGAATGGCTGCTCTGCTCCTGGCTCCCAGCCTCAGCTCAGCCTTTTAAGGGTGGCAGCTGCTGCTCYGAGCAGCCTGGCCCTTCTGACAGCAGCAGGATTAAAGGCATCCACTGTCTGCAGCCCTTGAAACCAGGTGAAGATGTTGCCATTCCCCAAAATGCCTTTTCCCCCCCAAATGTACCTTCTGTTGCTGTTGGACTGAAACAAGAATAATCCTTCCCAACAGAGCTTTAAGCARTCAGCCATTTCAAAGTCCAGCAGTGCTCTGTATGAGTCAGACTGTTTCAATTGCTGCTTATTTAGACCTTCTCCAGCTTAGTGCAGACACTTGAACTTGAACTCTAACCCAGACCTTRGTGATTAAACATCTTTCTTTACAAACCAAGCTGCCTACTTGCAATGTCCCCATGCAAATATTAGATGTACCAGAAAYCAACTTGAGTTTATGTCTGATTAAGGAAATCCTCAGTGTGAGCCTGGAGATGCTGGACAATGTGGAATGAATTCTGCTGAAGAGTTTTCCCTGGAACTGGGAAAAGCAGTGCCCAGGAGCAGTGTGTGAACAGAGGGTGACACAGTCCCTTCTCCTTTCTCCAGAAGATATTTCTGCCTGTATCTCACATTTTGGAAGCAGCTGCTTGCTGAGTTGTTGGATTATATGTAAACCCTGCATTTTGTCATTAGCTTGATTCACCAAGGGAAACTGTGACTTTATGTGATGGCTGATCAGGGACAAAAGTACTCAGCAGGAGCTGAGTGTTCCAGTGTGGTGCAGTGTCAGTAACTGCTGTAATTGCTGCATTTGGGCAGATGAGCAAGCCAAGATTGCAGAGTTTGGTACATAATTTGCTCTTCATAACATTTCACAGGAGCAGGAGAGGTGCACAGAACCACATGTGGATTAATATACTCTTATAAAAGGTTTTTAATTGATGTTGGGCAAATGTTCTAATTTTTCTGGGAGTGGTGGAACCAGAGGAAAGACCCCTCTACTCCAAAGGGTTTGGCACCCAGCTGTGCTTCAGTTTATAGGTGAATTAGAATTCAAATCTCAAGTTCCCCTTTGACTGCAAGAGGCTGAGAGCTGCACTTTGGGGTTTGTGATGCACAGGGATGTGCATCTGCCCCTGGAAAAAGCCTCTTTCAACCAGAGCAGAAAATGGAGAGAAATATGAGGCTGCTCAGGTTTGTCCTTGGACCTCCTGAAGTCAGGCACTGCAGCCTCKCCCACAGCTCAGGACACAGCAGTCCCCAGCTCTGTGCCACACAGAGTCACCTGAAATTAAGGCAAATTTGCTCAGATTAGGTGCTGGACAGCAGTGCTAGGGGAGCCCAGAGCTGGTCCAGGAGGGCTGGAGAGGGCAGGGAGTTGTTGGTGCTCCCTCTGCCTCCTGCTCTCCACGGTGAATGTCAGAGCTCTGTTGACTGCCCTCCCTTTGAATGAACTCCAGGAGCAGGCAGAGCACACTCAATAATTCAGCAGAGATGTGTGTTTAAACATTTGCACAAGCCTCAGATTCCTCCTGCCTAAAAATAAGCCTGGCAGAGAGCAAARGATTCCTGCTGGAGGTGTTGGTGGATGCACAGTGGAGCTGTGCACCCCATCCAGGGGTCTCATCCCTGCTGCCTGGAGCAGCCTGGGGCTGAGGCTGGTGGGAAGTTCAAGGCCATGAGTCGAGGGCTGCACACACAGGAGCAGCACCAGCACAGGCAGGTTGGGTCTGGTGGTGGCAAAGAGCCCTGGAGAAAGGGCTGGTAGAGGAGCAGAGGGGGGTCAGTGAGAATCAGTGGTTAAATTGGAACAGGGAGAGCTGTTTTCCATGATGGGAGTCTCACCTCCAGTTTATTTTAAATACAGCATGGTTTTATGATAACACACAAAAAGGTGTCAGTGTTGGAGCAGAATCTTCCAGAGGGAAGTGGATGAGGAGGAGTTAGCCCGTCTCCCATGGAAGCACAGGCTGTGCTGGATGAYATGGACACAAATCACAGAGATAATGTGAGAAGCTCCACGAGGATGTGCCTGGTTTGGTGTGTTCTGTGTGCTCACATTCCCAGAGGGATAAAAACYTCACATGGCTGGGCAAAATCTCCTCCCTATGCAGAACATCCACATCTCCTGCATCCTGGTTTGAAATGGATCCAGGGGACTCTGAAAACGAAAATTTCCACAGGTTTATTGCTAATGAAGCCTAATTAATTTTGGGTGTAAATGTGCCAAGATTCTGCAGTTGTGTGCAGCCCCATTAAAAGAAAACTCATGGCAGTTTTATCTGAAAATTATCAGAGGAACAGGGTTAGTTGAGTTCCTTCTTAGACTGTGGACTTCTCCTTTCTTCACCTCTTGAACTCAGCTAAGTTAAAGGAAATGTCACAGCTTTTTAAAACAGCTGAAATATAGGAGGAAATGAGGAAAACAGAGAGATGGGAGAAAATTCCTGCACTGCTCCTCACCTCCATGGCTTTGGTGGACTGGAATGGTAACTTCAGCTATTTCCACCAGATTTTGTGTTGCAACCTGGATGTTCTCAGTAGGTTTGAAACCCATATTCAAGTGCACTGTGACAATTCTCCTCTTAAAGTGGACTGTGCCATTTAAAGGCCACCCAGGGTGACAGAGACCAGCCAGAACATCACATTTCTCTAAGATCCCTGACACTTTCTTTTTTCCCTTCCCACAGCAGCCACGTGGTCTTGCTGACTCCATTCAACCAGCACAGCTGGACTGGGGCACTCAGCTCATCCTTAATGGGAAAATACTCCACTTTCCTCCAGATTTGGAGCTTGTTTGCCATCCTGCCTGGATTTCTGAGCCCTCTGTGCCATTATGAACGACACCCCTCCTGGAAACACAACCTTAATTCCCAATCTGTTTATGACAGAAGAAGGGGGAATATGGTAAACCCCACCTCAATATTCTGCTTTATAACCTGGAGTGAGGAATTGTCATTTCCAAAAGCGCACATGAGGAAAACAGCAGTAGCAGAGTGAGCTTTGGAATTTGTCCAGGCATTAAAGATTTTAGGAATGCTACGTGCTCTGTGACACGTGTGTCCCCCTGAATGGGACAGGCAACTTGGACAGTGCTGGGCATGACCTGAGAAATGCCTCACCCAGGTACACAAACTCTGGGGTGTGTGGACAGAGAGGGACACGATCAATATTGGATCATTTTGGTGACAAACATGACATTTCCCACCTGAAAATATTTAATTATTGCTCGGGTTGAGGTCACTGCTGTGCTTTGTGCCTCCCCACCAGCACACTCCACTTCCAAACTTGCCTTTATAAAACCCAGCTGTTGCACATACAACTTTTTCTGGGATATATATATATCTCCCAGAAAAAAAATATCCATAAATATGCATAAATATCCCTGTGGATGTGGAGCCAGTCTATGAGAGCAGCATTGTCTAGCTCCAGTGGTGTGGCTGGCAGGCAGCCAGGCAGCAAGTGGGTACCTGTGAGCTGTGCCAGCAGCAAGCTCATCCTTCTGGAAAGGGCTGTGCTGGGAAGTGGATGAGCTCAAGAAAACGCATTTGAGCTTCTGGGCACTATTGATTTGTCTTGATGTATTTTATTCATCTGCTTGAAGCACAATAAAAACGTGCTGGTGGAATGAGTCGGAGTTCAGGGGAGGGGGAGCCAGAGGTGGGGTTTGGAGCTGGCCACCATCACCATCTTCCTCCTCTGCAGCTGCTCCAGAGCTCTACACAAACRCAGTTTCTGCTTCCCAGCAAGGCAGCAGAAGGGATATTTTTCAGCAGAGAAATCCGGGGGGGAAAATGAAAATAAAACTGTTGGTTTGGTTTGGTGTAAGAACAATGAAGAACCAGAGAGATGGCAACGGGAAAAAGCAGACAGTGAAGGCAAGCAGCGACACGAACACGCCTGCTGCAGGGCTGGGAACACAGCAGCAGCACCTTCACACTCCCCAGCTGGGAGCAAAGTGGGTGAACTCACCCCCCCGGCCAGGAAAGCCGGGAATTGAGCTCCTGTTCCACCTCCCACCCACGGCTCTGGCAGCTGCTGCAGCCTGCCCAGGAAATCCCCCTGCACCCTGGGAACCAGGGCACCACATCTAATCTGTTCTGCCAAGTACCCCTGCACCACAGACATGGAGTAGCTCTCCTTCCCCAGAATGAGATTATTAGCTGTAAAAAGAAGGGTTGGGCACCATGTTTAGAAGTAGTTAATTACTCGGAAGCAATTCACACCTTCTCCCTGTCTCAAAATAAATTCTCTGGCTTGCTTTTCCAAGCAGAGCTCTCTGAAAACCGTGTCAGCAGCGGGGTTTCACGCATGTTCCGTGAGCACAGGAAACTGAAGATAAATTCAGCAACAGATCAGATGTAAAGAACTTGTGCCCTTGGCTGTCTATTTATACACCCCACGAGCAGGCAGGGGCCCACGGGCTCTGAGGTGTGCTGTGAGGATGGGGTGCAGGGGTACCCACAAACCCAGCTGAAGGGCTGCTTTGGATTTTGGAGCACCCAGGGTTTGGTTGGGTGAGCCCTCCTCCTGCTCCTCCTGGCCCTGCATCCTGGCACGGGGAGAACCAAAAATATCATTCATAAAATGATTTCTAATTTCCACAGCGCTCTGCAGAAGTGTGTGAGGACACAGAGTTGTTCTCAGAATGCTTTCAAATCCTGCTACAGGTTAGGGAATTTTACATCTCCTTTTACTCATCTCTGACTTCATTGCATCCTCCTGAATTTTGCTGATACGAGTGAGGGGAACCAGGCCCCAGAGTTACTGCCAGGAACAAATCAATGACAAACTGGAACCACTTAAAGATGTTAAATCACCTTTATATAAAAGTCCTGTCAATCCCAAGCTGATGCCATCAGTGATTTAAAGCACTTTACTGTATGCCCCTCAGTGTAACTTGAAATATATTTTTAAAAAAGCTTTTAAAACATTTAAACTGTTTAAGGTGAAGTGGAAATATCCCATTTCAGAGGGAGAGGTGAAGCTTGAAATCAAACTGCAGAGTGGACAAGGAAMGGATAATCCATGCATCCATCCCATCCCTTCTCTAAAGAAGGATACAAGAGGAAATTTGWTAGAATTTAYTTTAATTTTTAAATCACAAATACCAAGACAGTRAGATCTCATCTTCTGGTTTTTTGCCTCTTATTTTTTTGGTGGAGAATATCAGTGCATCCTGGAATTTGCAAAATAAAGAAGGATGTAAGATACAAGAGAATTCTTCAGATGTGTCYCTGCACCCCAGTACTTAGAGGGGAAAYAAAGGTTTATTTTTCTTTATTTACTTTTCTGCAGCTCTTTGCAAGCCTATTCTCTTTCTAAGCAAGAAACAAAGCCACAACTACAGATGATTAATTCCTTAGAGAAAACTACTTGAAGAGTTTTAATACAAAATTGCATCCTTCCTATAGGCTGGAATGTTGTGGTAAACACAGACAATTTTGGGTATAGGCTGGAAATGTCCCCCTGTTATTAACATAGTTCTTGGAGGAATTTTTAGAAGCACATTGATTTCATCCCAGTTTTGTGTCAGAGAACAACCAAAATCAAGGAAAAGAAGGCAAAAACTCACGTAGCAGACAGGACTAGGAGACTGAACACACAATTTCAGTGAAATCCAAGTGCCAGAACAGCTCCGTATTTTTTAAAGTGAGGTGTGTGAGAATTTAATTCTGGCTGAAGGATGTGGCCTTTGGCAGCCTGGGTCATTGCTGGACATGATCCTGGGCTCTGGGCATGGATTTAGGTGGAGCAGAGMTAAAGCTGCTCTCCTCCACGAGCAGCCCCAGGCTAAGCCCCTTATGCAATCCTTGGTCACAACCTCGGCTGGGCTGGGCAGCTCCAGGATTTAAGGACCTTTGCAGCATCAGTTGCTGTGCTGAGAAACAAGTCCTGCCTGTAAGGCATAAATAATGCAGATCTGGGGTGGTTTRCAGCATGAAAACCCACCAAGAAAAATGATTTTATCCTTATCATGGCAAAGCCATGGGAAGGGCTGGCAAGAAGGAAAGAGAATTGGTGGAAGCAGCTCCTGCAGGTAAAATGTGGGGAAAAGGGAACAAGAAGAGGTCAGGCCTGGAACCATGGCACATCCATACAGATCTTAGATGTTAGGTGTTGGAACCCTGGGTGCTGAGAATTTCAGACTTTCTGTGCTGATAGGCACTGACCCCCAAGAGAACACTGAGGCTGTGGAGAAAGCTTCCAAAATGYAATGYRAGAACTGGGATTGTGGGTGTGCAGTTTGAATAGAAGMGTGTGARATCACAMGGTGGGAAACTTAGAGTTTAAAGTTTTAGAATACAGTAATATATATAAGGCAAYAGGGAAGTTTTAGGGTGGTGACTGGTTCTTCTTCTTCACCTTCTCCTTRATGAGTGTAGGTGGTATTTTGTCATTAGATAGAAAAATCCATGTTGTGGAACATGAGTGGTTAGTTTTTAGGTTAAAAGTAAAAATAATTTAAGTGTCATTTCTTTATTAGATAGTTTTTCCTTAAAAGACCTTATAAAGAGAAATATGAGGCCATTTTGTGACTTGTTAGTGAATTGCTGTACAACTCACAAGACTCCAATATAGATAAGAATTAATAAACATCTGAGTCTGAACATGAAATACCATCTCTATGCATTTCATCCTGACCCTGACCAAAGCAGAAAGAGAAGATAAAAGTGCAATAGTTAGGGGAAAARCCTTCCTGGGAGGGAGGTGAGGCCCTGGCACTGGTGCCCAGGGCAGCTCTGGCTGCCCCTGGTTCCCTGGCAGTGCCCAAAGCCAGGTTGGATATTGGGGCTTGGAGCAGCCTGGGACGGTGGYAAGTGGCAGGGTGTGAAATCAGATGATTTTTAATGTCCCTTCCAATCCAGACKCTTCCATGATTCCATGATTTGCACTGTTTAACCTCTCTRCTTCCAGCCTCAGGCTCTTTTCTACTCTTGGGAGTACCAAAGTGATGGAAACAGGGTGAAGCTCCAGTGCTTTCCCACAGTGCATGGTTAATCCAGACCCAGTGGCCATGTAGATAAGAAAAAAGGTTATCATGGTGCAAAATCATCCAAATTCCACCCTGACAGCTGTGGAAACAGGGCTGGCTGGATTCCTCTCGGGAGAGGMGAAAATGGAATCAGTGATTATTTCTCCAGTTTTTAAGTTACAACCACCTGGACATGTGCACTCCCAGGCCAGCAGCACCTGACTCCCGGCTGRTCCCAAGTCGATTTCCTGGAGAAAAGGGACAAAACTCGGGATTGCTGAGGCACAAGGTGGATGAGCTGGGGCAGAGCAGCTGCAGAGGTGTGTGTGTAAACACCTCAGAACAGCGAGGGGCCTTTCACACCTGGTGCTGCCACACGCCAGAAAGCCTTGATAAAATGGTGTCAGTGTGCTTAGTCTGAGTTACACGGAGGGGAAATATTTATCAGAATGGGGTTTTTAATGACCTATTCATCTTTTAGGACAATTCCCCCAAAAGGCAGCAGCAGATTTACTCTTCTATCAGAYGAAAATGCCAGATACGTGTGGTGTGTGGGAAGCAGGGCGAATGATTTCATTGAACTGAATCATTTTCTTACGCGTTTTACTTCCACTTGTGCTGTTTCCTGTGACTTTGACAAGAGTTTGAAACCGCAGTGAAAAAAACAGTTTCTTTTTTGTGKAGACGGGAGGATTGTGAGCATCTCCTCATTTCAGTGAGTTGTTTACACCGGCTCGCTCACATCGGAGTGAGAATGGAAACGAGGTTGTGGGTTTGTAAAAGATGATCCAAACACACCWGACAGGAGCTTGTAGCCAGGCGAGGGTCGGGCTTTTCTGTAACCAGCAACGGGACAAGAGGACATGGTCTTAAACTGTGCCAGGGCTGGTTTAGGTTGGACAGCAGCAGGAATTTCTCCATAGAAAGGGTGCTCAGGCCTCGGAAGGGGCTGTGCAAGGAGGTTTGGAGTGCCCATCCCTGGACGTGGCACTCAGCGCGCTGGGSTGGGTCACTGGTTGGYCTCGGTGACTTTGGAGGGCTTTTCCCAGCTCAATGATTCTGTGATTCCGTAATTCTCGAGCTCAAACAGCCCCGTGACAAACTCTGGGCATCTGCAGAGGTGACAGCCGCAGCCTCGGCGCTGGGGTGGGGAAGAACCCGCAGCTCCGGCACTGTCCGAGCGGTAACCACAGAACGCTGGCACGGCTCGGGCTGGAAGGGGCCACTCCCACACATGGGGCCGTTCCCACACGGGGGCCTCTCCCACACGGGCCGTACCCACACAGGGGCCGTTCCCACACAGGGGCCGCTCCCACACACGGAGCGTTCCCGCCCCGGCCCGCTCCGCTCCGGCCCGCGGTGCCCCAGCCGGGCCCGGCCGGGCCCAGGCACCTCCCCGGGGCGGGCCTGGCCCCGCGCATGCTCCGTGCGCCTCCGCCGTGCCGGGACCGCCGCCCTCCGCTCTCCGCCGCCGAGCGCCGCGGGCCGTCCCCGGGCTGAGCTGCTCCCGCCCCGGGCTGCCCGCACCGCACCGCCCGGGCCACGGCCCGGCCCAGCCCGGCCTGCACTGAGCCGCTCCGGCCCCGCGGGGCCGCGCCGCCCCGTCCCGCCGAGCGCCACGGTAGCGGTGAGTGGGGCCGGCCGGGGCTGCCGCGGCCCCGGGCCGGCCGGGGGGAGCCGGGAGGGCGGAGCGGGCGGCGGGCGCCTTTCCCGGGGAGCGGAGCGGAGCGGGGGCGGCGTGGGCTTCTCCGGTGGCCGCGTCCCGGACTGAGCGCGGCGGGCGCGCCCGGGGTGCGGAGCGGCTGCGGGCCCTGAGCCCAGAGGGCGCGGTGCCCCTGAGGAACCGCCGCGTTCCCCGGTCCGAGAGGGAGCGGAGCCTCCGCGTTCCCCCCGTCCGTGAGGGAGCGGAGCCTCCGCGTTCCCCCGGTCCAGAGGGAGCGGAGCCGCCGGGTCCCCTGTGTCCTAGAGGGAGCGCAGCCGCCGGGTCCCCTGTGTCCCAGAGGGAGCGGAGCCGCCGGTCCCCTGTGTCCCAGAGGGAGCGGAGCCGCCGGGTCCCCTGTGTCCCAGAGGGAGCGCAGCCGCCGGGTCCCCTGTGTCCCAGGGGGTGCCGATGGAGGTGGCCCCAGTGCCCCTCAGGCAGGGGTGCGGGGCTGTGCGGGCAGGGCTGTCAGAGCCACGTTTCGGCCCCGGGGGAACAGCAGTGACACGGCCCCGGTTGTGGCCGCTGGTGGGTTTAGGGGAGTTAGAAGCCCCCGGAGCCCTGGGTGAGCGCGGACCGTGAGCTCTGTGCCGGGGACATCCCTGCCTTCCACTGCCGGGCAGCTGATGGTGTCCGGCTGTCTGTCTGGCAGCTGTTCCTCTGTGCACAGGGACACTTGGGGACATCTTCCACCCCCCTCTGCCCCTTCTCCCGCGGGAGGTAGGTGCCAGCCGTGGATGGATCCGTCACCCCAAAGGACACGCAAGGATGAGGAGCAGGGAACCCGGCAAGGTGTGCCGACTGTGCACCTTCTGCAGATGCCCAAACCACAATTCTGCTCTGTGTGTGTGTGTGACAAAGTGATTGCTGTGTTGGATAATGGCTGCGAGTCGGAACTAAATCGATCTTCCAACCCAAAGCAATTTATGGTTCTATAACTGTATTGAATTGGGATTTTTAAAACCCATGTATGAGGAGAACCAGGACAAATCTGAAGCACATCAAGGCTGCTGCTAATAATGCAGATTAAGAGTAGAAAGACAGCTCAGTGTGACAGGAGAGGATGGATCCAGCRCTGTTTAAACAGACCCTGTGCTGAGGAGGATGCAGTGTCTGTTCCAAGGGATTAGCAATGGGAAGTCATAATTTGAGGCATGTCCAGAATGCTAAATGCAAGAAAACTTTGGGATTTTTTTTTGTGATTCATTTATTGGGGGAGGCAGATGGAAATAACTCCAAGTCGTGTCAGTGTTTAAACTGAACTCCAAAGAACCCAACTTTGCTTGGGGAAGATTCCTGCACTTTTATTCCCTAGCAGAGTGGATGTACTTGGGTGCTGCTTTATTCGGGTGCTGCAGCTCGCTATTAAGTTCAGTTTTGCCCTTATAAGGGGACTGGGAGGCATTTCCTCCTGGCACTTGTTTTTAAAACACACAGGAAGTTGCACCTTGATCTGGGTCTGTGTTGGGGGATAGCAGGACAGGTGCTCTGAAATGCYGGGCCAGCTCAGGCCCTGCTGCTCTGGCTGAGCCGYCAAACCKGCCAGGCTTGAGATGTTCAAGTTTGTCATCGCAGGCAGATGCTACAAATGTTTTTGTCAGTACATTTTTGGTGATTCAGTTGTTAAATATGTTACTGATCTAAGTGTCACAGTGTCTGCAAGCTGTCCCAAGGSCTGGTGGCACAGCGTGTCTGTGCCCTTTGGGAAAGGTGATGTGAAAAGCTTGTAAAAAGCCACGGGGATGAATGTAATGAAACTTAGAATGTAATGAAATATATTATAGAATYTAAACACAAAACAATAGAATATAAACACCAAACAGGAATGATTTTTAAGCTTGTGAACTCCTGGAGTGTTGTGCACTGCTCAGTTATTCAGAATTAATTGCAAAAGTGGCATTTTTTTGAGAGGTAGCTTCTGTAAATGTTTAGCTGTTTCTATCTGTTCAATGATTTTAGTTTAAAAAAACCCCCAGGAATATTTAATGGAAAAACTTTGAAAAGCCAACGTGTATCAGCTGCAAAGCAAAAAATTGAAGTGCACCTGAACAGTCACTCAGGAGGTAAAATCAATATTCCTTTTAAACTCATTTTTCTCTTGGTCAAACAGAATCTGCAMTTTCAAGTTAGTTTTATTCTTTTGCCTGACCTCTTCGGGGCTAGAAGTGAGGCAGGGTTCTTATAAGTGGTATAAATTCAAGACGTTTAGATGGACATTTCTGTAGTGGTTTAGTCTTGCAAATAAAGACAGAATTCAGAGAAATCAGCTTCCCTTTTTTGTGTGGAGGGYAAAAAAYATCTGTTTTCACAGGTAGCATCCTGCCAGCTTCCCCCCTTTCCCCCTGCTCCCTGGGTTTGGAGGTGAAACACCTTTTTCTTCAACCGAACTTTCCTTGGCACCTTCTGATGCCTGATCTGGCTGGAGGAAGAGGCTCAAAATGAGGAAGGGWGCTCCAAAATCCAGCAGCCAGATGGATAATCCTTGTGTTGGGTGTCAGTTACAGCAGACCAAGCTGCTCTGATTCCCTACAGAGGAAGGTGTTTGCKTGGCTTGGAGAGGCCAAAGCTTTCACACATAAAAGCAAACCCTTAGGACTGCTTTTATCGAGGTGTGAAAAGGGTTCTTGGGAGGATTTCTGACCCAGGAAGGAGCTTGAGAAGCCAGGTTGTGGTGGGAACACCGAGTTGAGGCTCGGTTCCTGGTTTGTCTGGTGTCCAACAGCAATTACAAATGATAAAGTGTTTTCTTCTGGGTGAAAAACTGGCATTATCCACGTTGTTCTTTTTCAGCCTGGCTAACAGTTTGCAATTCAGGCATTATTCCTGTAAACACACTCAGAGTRGCTCCAGACCTTTGAAGCACTTAATATGCAATTAGATTTCAGGTATTGGTGATGGCAAACACTTGCTAAATTGATAGAAAATGGCTTTTACAGTTCAAGCAGGTAATTTAGGCAGTTAATGCTGAGAGCCTGCCTGCAATAACACTTTTCATGGCCTGATGCAGCTCAGTTTTGCTGGCAGGGTGAGACAGAAATGCTTGAGCCTCATCAAGAAGGAAAGTGGAGCTTTAAAAAATCAGCATTTTGGGCTTTTGGCAGCTCAGTTGCCACTTCCATCTCATGCTATAGTTTCTGTGCAGGACTTGAAGTGACAGATGAAGGGGGGTTCTTCTTTCATTTGATTTCTTTAGCAGCACTTGGGGACTCCCKTCCAGGATTCATTTCACATAGATCCTTCCAAAAAACTGAAACAGTGCAGAAAAACTGCTGGAAGAAGTTGTTGCTGATGGTTTTCTTGGGCAAAATGGCTGCAAGTTTCTCTTGACTGAAAGTGGAGAGGAGGAAGTGTAATTTAGTGGTTTTAATGTCCTGGCCTGTTACAGACAGGTGGATTTTTAAGGAACATGCCCTGGCCATTTTCTTCATGCTGAAGGGCTTTATAAAACTGCCAACAGTTTTGCTGGCTGGAGTAATTATTGTTTTTTTTTTTTTTCCTTGAGCTGATTATATAAATGTAACGTAAGTTGCATAACTGACAGAAAAATTGAGCTACAGGAAACTGGGAGAGCAGCCTTGACATGGAAAAGTAAAGTCTGGAGCAGTTACTCTGCAAATCAATAATGCCTTTTGCACAGTGTGGGAGGTTTGATAACAGTGATATTAACATGGCTCTCTGCATGTGATGTGATCATGATTATGCCTTGAAACTGCTGGCAGATAAAATTATTTTGTTTAACTTATTTTAGGTTTCTTTCTCCTCCCTCTGGGTTGTAAAAAGTAATTTAGGAAATTAAGGGAAAGAGCTGGAAGTTGAGGGAAAAACAGAGGATTTATGCATTATCCTGAACTGTGGAGAAAGGTAGTGGTGAAAGCCTAGGGGAAGAAAAAAAAAAGAGTTTTTATATGAGGAGGAATCAAGCTGCAGAGTAAGGTGGAAATAAGCAGAGAGTAGGAAAATTGTGAACTTCAAATGGTTTGGTGTTGCTGTTGGTCCTGTTTGGATCTGGTTGCYGTTTTTGGGAAATAGCAAGAAGGAGCCTTTACAAGGGAAACTCAGCTGTCATAAATCCATTGATCTGGTAGCTTTGCTTTATGATAGATTTTACTGCTACTCCTTTGAAGCAGGTCTGCTGCATAAGGGAGGCTGTGCTAATAAAGGGAATTAATCCAGTGTTTAATGCAGTATTCTCTGAATTTTGAAGCGTGTGGGATTTACTGTGAGTCAAGAGTTTGGCCCCAGTTCCCAAAGGCATAATTCTCTTTGAACACAAAATCTGACAACTGCTCTTCTCCTTCCAGGAGAAAACTCCTAAAGAGAATTTGCACATTCCTCCCATGTTTATAGAATGGATCTGAGAGGGGCTTTGGCTTGTTGAAGCCCCAGAATATGAATATAGTTCAAACTTTCAGCAGTTTTGGACTCCAAGTGCTGTTTAGATTGTTCCTTGAGTGTTTCCTGTCTCTTCCAGCTATTCCAGCACTGAATGGAATTTGTCTTGCTCATCAGGGGGCCCAGCTGGAGTTTAGCAGGATATTGAAATATTAAATTGTATTAGTGATACTCTTAATAATAACCCTTTAATGTGGTGCATATTCTCTCAAAATGAATTTATTGGTCTTTCACTTCAGATTTTTGAGACCACTTCATTTTCCTGGCTGGGAGCTGGCCCTGAGCTAATATTGACTGATGTCATTTGGAACAGGAAAAAAATTGTTGTTCAGCTTAGGAAATCGGGGAAAAACCCTTGACACCTTGTTTGTCAGGAAAAGGACAYGTCTAAACCTTCCACTTTTTTTTACATAAGGAAAATGGAGCAGACAGTGCTCCTTCCATGACTGGGACAGGAGGGAGGAGGGGGAACACAATTTGTTTGTGTATGGACTCAGATTTTCAGGAAATCAATTTGGCAGAGGTGACTTTTATGTTCATTTTGAGCCACCAGCAGCACGGAGAGATACAATAAACAAAACAAGCCTTAAAACCTTGGCACTTGGTCAGTCTAAATGACTTCCTGGTGCTTGCCATCCATAAATACCTGGCTCTGCTCTCCTCTGGATTTRACTGAAGCATGATAACAAATGCAAAGCATGTTTTTATATTTGTGTGAGTTGTTCTGTTTGATTTTTATCTTTTCGTGAAGATAAATTAGTTGTAAAGCATCACATGTTTAAGGGAAAAAAAAGTATTAAAGGTACCACCTTAAGTACTGCATTAGGTTCAGTCTTTTGTATTTAAATCTGTTTTGCATGAGTTGTTTTTTTTCTCCCCAGGATCTCAAACTCTCACCTTTTATCTCAAGCTAGTGGCCTCCTGCATAGAAAAAAGGGGTGGCCACCCTCAGTGCTGAGGTTTTGAATTCAAAATCCAAGATCCAGCTGCAAGGTGGCATTTGCAGGTCACTTMGTGTGATGTTTTCTTGTGCACTCAGTGTTTCATGTTTACTGAGGATGCACAAGAAATAACCTTTCACTTCCTGGACACTTCTGTATTTCACTTTTRCTCAAAGTACAGCAAAGCAGGCACCAATAATTTTGAAATTGCTGGGGCTGAGAGTTTAAAAGTTCATAAAGCACCAGAGGTCAGGGAGCCTGAGCTGTGTGTATCACACCTTTGTTGTCACCTTTGACAGCTCTGTCACTCTGTGCTACAGGAATTACCCTCCCTCTGAGAAAAAAAAGAAGTATTACAAAATCATTTTTCCTCTTTGCTCTTTCCTGCTCTTGATTTGTATTGCATTTATATTKAATTATTTTTTTTCCTTCTACCCTTCTTTCTCGTCCTTAATGCTGAAGGAAGAGAAAGGTGCATTTGACTTTGGTAATGAAGCTGCAATTCCCAGATTTAGCATTTGCTGCCTTCCAGTGTTCCTGCTGGAAAAGTCTGTTTGGGCTCTGCAGGTTGTAATGGGKACCAGGTGCTTCTGAAATGGAGTTATAACCTTGGAAATTTCTATTAGAAACCTTAAATGTCTTTTATTTGACTMAGGTATTGATTTGTAGGAGTCTCTTAATAACTCCAGGCCCTAGAGACAAGGAATAGTCCAGAGCTCATGCAGACTCTGGTCAGAGACAAGGAACCTGTGTGATCCCTGATTTTTGGTATGATCATAGCAATTCCTTGCCAATTGTGCTCACTGTCCTGAGGGGAACTTTGGGGTTGTTTCTTGGTGACACAGAGCAAACCCTGATGGAGGCATCCCATGGAGATGCAAATTGCTGGCAGAGCTTTGTAGCTGGAATTCTCCCCTGGAAACCTTTGTTTTACCAAGTGGAAAAAATCAACTTGCCTTGTTCTACACCAACAGTTGTTTTAGGAGGAATTCATGGCCTTGAACAACTTTCTTGTAGTTGTGGGGTTGGTTAACAGAGGAGGGCCTGGGTTTGATTTGGATGTCAAATGAAAGGACAAGTAGGGATGGCTGGCTTAGAGCTGCATTRTAACCAAAGAACAGCTATCTTCTGCCAAGTTAAAAAAAAACAACAACCCTGTGGCTTTTACAGTGCTTTCAGCTTCCTGCACATGTGACTGACAGCTCAGCCAGGCACCAAGATACATCAGCAAACAGGCTTGGCTCAGAAAGGCACCTTTGAAATCCTGCTCACCCCGTGCCAGCACAGCCTTAAACACCTCAAAGCTGAGGTGCTGATCCGATTATCTGGGCTGGGTGATCAACTCTTCACCCGTGCTGGGGATTGACTGGTGTTTACCTTGCACTTAGAGCGTGCTGCTGATGCCTCAGGTTTGGCTTTTCTATTTTCACATTCTGTGCTGCTTTAGTGTGTAATTCTGGGCTTCACATCAAGGGATGCTGAGCTCTGTGCACAGAGCAGGGAGACAAAACAATTCCTGCTCCAGCTGGGCACCAAGGACAAATGATCCAAATCTCAGCCCAGGAGCACAAACACCGTGGGCTGGAGAGAGAAAAACAAGCAGGGTGGGACTGCAGGGGCTAAAGCCGGAATGGGACAATGAACTGCAAGGTGCAAATGGAGCAGAACTGATCCCAGTGACAGAGCCCGTGCCCACTCGTGCATTTTGGGGCCATTTTGGTTCATCTTGGGTGCAGCCCTGGCTGGGCTCTTGTGCTGCCCAAGGTGGATCCATGGAGGAGATGCTTTGAATAAATCCCTGCTTTATTCTGGGACTCTGCTCTAGGCCAGTCTGCACAAGGCATCAGCACCTCCAGGTTTAATCACTCTTAGGAATTTGCTGTTGAATTAAGTGAAAAAAAKCCCAACATTTTCCTTGGCTCATGGTGTGTGTGGAGGCAGCAGAGCTGCTCCAGGGCATCCTTGGAGTTTCAGGAGGTTTCTCCTCAGCTCTGTGGAACTTGGGAAAATCCTGMGTGAGGAAAGCAAGCTGAGCTGAGGTGGAGCAGTTTAGCTCCATCAGGCACTGCATTGTTCTCCCCAAACTTGCACCACAGCCTGGCCTGCTACCATGTCTGTGCCTTATTTCCCTTTCCTAGAGAACCACCAACTCTCTCTCTCTGTATATTAATTTTATGTGATTTTAAATTCTARATTTTAATTTTATATTTRAAATCTGAATTTTATATTAATTTTKTGTTAATTTATATTAATTTTAGACGAATTTATATTAATTTTAGATGAATTTATATTCATTTTCTATGTCATGTGATATGAATTTTATATAAATATTAGTTTTATGTGATCAAGGCAGGACCTGTCAGCCTATAAATCTGTATCCTGCCTCACCTTCACTCTMGACATGACCCCTCCTTGATTTTGTTTCATGCTTTGATGAACAAACTCCTCAGGACTTGTTCAGGCCGCTGAGTCCTTGTTACTCAACAGTTTGATGGAGTTTAATTAGCAGTGAAATTGCTGTGCTTGTTTGTGTGCCCACTCTGCTGCTCCTTTTTGGCCCCTGGGTTCTGTAAAAGCTCAGCTTTGCACACACAGTGCCTATCACTGAAATTATTACCTAAAAACTGGGTTTCTCCAAGCTTTGTGGCGAGTTCAGCCTTGCAAATACATCTGAGATGCAAACCACTCTTCCTGGTAGTTTTGCTGSTATTGCAAAGGTTTTTGTTCAAACCACAACTTTTTCCAGGGAAAAGATTTCCTGCCCGTTTCAGCTGAGCTTTTGGGAGCTCTTTAATGTGCAGGAGTTCTGCATTTAGGGCAGGCCAGCTGGCAGGAGTGCACATGATCCCTCAGAATGTCCCATCCCTGCTCTGCTGGCTGCCACAATTCCTTTTTTCACCAATAAACCACCAGTAAAGCAGTGACACCTTCACCAGGCTCTTTGTACATCTGCTCCCAGCCACAGCAATTTTAGAAATGTTGTAGGGGATGTTTAATCACCAAGTTATCCTTTAATTAAAAAAAATCTTTTCAGTATGGTTTAGAATTTTTCTAAATTAGTGGAATTGAGCAGCTTTCCCAGGCTGTTTGAGGATATTTGTTTATTAAAACCTGCTGTTGCTCAGTTCCAGAGACAGGGAAAGTTGGGAGTGGTTAATTAGCAGGGAGAACTGACATCATGATCCCTATCTTCTGAACAAATACARYCTTATGGTCCTGTAAAACTTTTCTYCATCTCTGTACTCACTGGGATGGCKCAGCCTGAAACAGAAATGTTTCATTTGTCAATCCCCAGCCAAAGGGTTAAGAAGCAGCTTTGTGTGTTATCTCTCTGTGTTAATAAAGCTTAATTTTTTAGGATTTAGTTTAGACTCAGCCTCTTAAGGATGGGGTTTAGGCCAGGACTCTGCTCCATGAGCATGCCATTATAAAATGGGCCAAAATTGGGTAATTCTCTTTTCCCCCCATCGGTCTCAGCCTCATCCAGAGTCAGGGGTGAGCTGGAAAATGGGGATAGGAGGGAAAAGTTCTTTTTTGYGTGCTCTTCAGCAGGACTGGTGGCCCAGAATTGTGCTGTGGGGTTGGCTCAGGTTGGAGTTTTCCTGCTGAGCCTCACYTCATTTTCTGCTTCCAGCTCAGGTTTGTTTCCCTGCTTGGATTTGCATTTGGTCCTGATTGTTTCCTGGAGCTGAGACCTAAAAATATAAACCAGGGTGGGTTTTTATCTGTGAGCATGAGTAATGGAGGGGTCAGAACAATTAATTATGCAATAACTGTGTTCTTTCCTCTTTCATTTTGTAGCTTGGTCTTGTTCTCAGTCAAAGGCTCTGGTTTTAGGAAGAGAAAAATGGTGATTTAATCKGGATGTGCTTTTAATAAGACAAAATGTCATCTTATGCTTAAGAAAAGAAATACTTTGTACACCAGTCCTCTCTTTAAGGGGCTGAACATTTTTCATGTAGCACTGTAGTAATAAATAATTTTTAATACAATTAACYCCTCAGACATCCATTTTAAACTTACAGTTGGACTTTTTTCCAGATTAAATGTGTGTGTCTCAATCCTATTGACAACCAGCAAGGAATGGCTGTTCCTGGAATATCTGGAATTCTTCCCTTGCCTCATCTGTTTGTTACAGTAAACAGCAAAGAATTTGCAAGATTTTAAAATTGTGACTTTGGCTTCTGTAATTCTCAATTAAACTCCCATTGTTCCCAGCTGAAATGGCAGGGTGCCTTTTCCAGAGCTTTTATCAAAGGCATTTTTCATTTGGGGAAAGTGCCCCTGCCCATGGAATGAGATGGGTCCTTCCCAACCCAAACCATTCCATGGTTCCAGGCCAAGCATGTGATGAGAACTGGCAGAAAACAGAGTTTAAAGCAGCCTAAACGAAGCCCTTTGCCCTGATTTCAGTGACTTCTGGTCACAATCCACTAGCTCTGGGTTTCTTGAGACAAAAATAAGAAGTGGGATGGTATTTCTGGAGTGTTTAGCACTTAATAAATCAAGGCTTTGAGTATCGTGAAAATAAAAATGTACAGAGCTCTGAGTGGAATTAGTTTTCCTTGCTCTGGTTGATGAGGAAATASTGCCATGCAAATTCCTCTCTCTTGGGAATCCAATTCTCCTCATGCTGATTTTGTAGAACAAGATTATGGGTTCTTTTCTTTAAATTCAGGTGAATTTGCTCATGAGAATGTTTTCTGCACYTCTTGTTCCACTAAAATGTCAGATATTAATTGTACAGTGAGCACTGAAGGGGGACAAAAATAGACTGTGCACTGATGGATTTGTTGAGTTTATTTCCTTTAAGAATGAGGAAAATGACTCCTTTTCTTCTATTTACATGGAAAGATGTGTCTGGAGTTGTGTGGAGAGATGCAGCAGGCAGTTTTTAATTGCAAATAATCTTTTATATAAAGATAACCACTGTGTATGRACAAAAGTCACATACATAAAAATAAACATTGGCTTTTTTATTGCTGGTTAAATTTAATTTATGTGCATTCCCACTTGAGAAACGAACCAATTTGACTTTGTGACATAAATACCAAGGCAGAAATGGTTGTGGCCACATGTCCAGGTTGTGACACCCAGGGCAATATTTGGATTTGAAATTCAGGTATTTGCCCTCTGGGAGCTGCAAATGGTAATTCCCAGGTTGCTTAAGAAACGTGCTGGGGGGTTGATACATCCAGGTTACTGCAGAAATTACAGATATTTTATCTTAAACCTATTTCTGTGAGTTTTGTCTTAGTTTTTGTCTTGTTAAGTCTGTGATTAACTTTTCAACACAGAGATCTGCTTCATGTCCCTAATATTTATTTGATGTGTACTAAAATATTCTCTCYGGTCTTTGAATTCTGAAGCTATTCAAGCATTTTGATTTTTTTTTTGTGTGTGTGCTGATGCATTTTGAGTCAGMTTTCATGGGATAACAACACTCTGGGAATTACAGTGGTTTCTGAACCTCCCAAAAATCCAGAGGTTTCTSTCAATCATGGAAATGCCTGATGTGGGATTGCTTGTTTTTGTAAGGGATGAYCCAACAACAAGAAGAAATTGAAGGTTTTGTTGTTCAGATTCCTGTGTGATAACTGGCAGTTCAATTTCTGWGTTGTTTTTAAGGCCAGAAAAAGGAAGTTCTTTATGGAGAAGAGAATTTAGAGCTGAAACCTTGGGCTGTGGTGTCCTCAGTTTTGTGCATGCACAGGGCACCTTCTGCTTTCATTTCTCCAAGATTTTTATTATCATAAATATTATATATATATTTTTTTTTTTCTGCAGGATTCCACATGTTTTGCAGGGGGATTTGCTTCCCACAGTGGAATTTGTAGGAAGTGCTGCCCACTGCAGTTAWATATTTATTGCCAGAATAGCTGCCCTGTATTTGCAGCTTTGAGGCCAAGCAGATGTCCAGATGCTTCACAAAAGTTCTTTTTTCCATAGATTTTGGGTTGGAGATCCAGGCTTTGGAATTGTGACTGTAAACCAGCCCGTTTCATCCCAGTGGATTAAAAAGGGGAGAGGTGTGATTTGTGATTTAAAGTTCCTCAGACTTGTCTCTCTCCTCTTTTTTTTCTTTTCCTCCATCTTTCTAAATTTCCTGGCTGTGGGGTTCCCAAATTTCCCTTGGAACTCTTCTTTTCCAGCTGTGTTCACTCCTCTCTTTCCTCATTTGTAGGAATAAAAAAAAAAAAATCCAGATGGGGTGTGAAGCTAAACTCACAGCTCAGTTAAAATTAAACCCAAGTTTTTGCAGCAAATAATGAATTCTAAATTTACTCCCCCCCCTCCAAAAAAAGAAAAAAAAAATTCAGAATATTTCGTGTCTCATGGTGTCTGAGGGACAAAATGTTTTGTTAGTTCTGGTATCAAGTTCAAAAGGGGAAACACAAAAKCCCAGTTCCTGTTTTTGTCACTTGACAGTTTGAGCTGGGACTTTGTTGCTGCTGGGTTTTGTTAGTTTGGACAAAGGCAAATGGCTTTTAATAGTTTATAAGTGAATTAGTCTGGGCTTAACATTTATCTGTCCTCTCTTTTTRCTGAGTTAAGGTGAAAACTTCACCRAAATTAGTGATGTTGTGCTTTTTCTGGGAAAAAAAAAGAGCAGAAAATGGTATTTTTTAATGGTTGGCACAGCCTAATGGAGATAAAAAATTAATAATTTGTTCATAGGTACRTAATAGAGGAGTGCAATTATAGTACTCAGCAACTTCCAGAAGATATGAAGTATTTTTCCTAAAGGTTTTAGGATTTTTCCTCTTGTATTTTTTTCCCCTTCATGTCCAAAAATACCACTCAACCCCAGAACAAACTGTTGTTARTTTGGCAGTGAGGGGAAGATGCAACAAAAACTTGAGGTGACTTCTGAAGGGTTTATGTGAGGATTAATTACATGATTACAACATTAACTCTGCTTTGCTGCCCCTGGCGTCTCTTCTTCCCTTTCCCATCTCTTTATGATCTCTTTTAAGGCATGACAATTTAMTTTATTAAATTAAATTTAATTATTGGCTCAATATCACTGCAATTCTGGCAAAGACTTTGGTTTATACAGTTTTTAAGCACATAAATAGTTCTTTTATACATAAAATATACAGGATCACATATTGCCACCTCTAGTGTCTATATATCACTGATATCTGATTAGTTTAATTAATCTTGATTAAAATTTACATCTGTCATGAAGATTTTTTTAAAAGGCTTTTCTGTTCTCTGTTTTCATGGTAAATGTACAGTCAAAGTATAAAAATTACCAACTTAACTCTGTGGAAATTCCCTGTATGTGACCATCAGTTCCTGTAAATAAGACAGAGAGGGGTTTTTCTGATTTTTGTGGGGTTCAAACAATAAAGGGCAGAGATCCTGCATTCAGAAAGGTCAGTGTGATGACAGCTTTGGGATTTCTGGGCATGGTCTGGAGGGCAGCTCAGGAATTCAGTGTTTGGGGTGCAGCTCAGCAATTCAGTGTTTTGGGGGGGGCAGCTCAGCAACTCAGTGTTTTGGGGGGCAATCAGCAATTCAGTGTTTTGGGGGCAACTCAGCAATTCAGTGTTTTTGGAGGGGCAACTCAGAATTCAGTGTTTTGGAGGGCAACTCAGTAATTCAGTGTTTTGGAGAGCAATTCAGAATTCAGTGTTTTAGAGGGCAACTCAGGAATTTCAGTTGTTTTAGAGGGCAACTCAGGAATTCAGTGTTTTGGGGGCAAACTCAGGAATTCTGTGTTTTGGGGCAACTCAGTGTTTTGGAAGGCAACTCATAATTCAGTGTTTGGTGGGGCAGCTCAAGGAATTCAGTGTTTTAGAGGGCAATTCAGGAATCAGTGTTTTGGAGGGTAATTCAGTGTTTTAGAGGTAACTCAGTAGCTCAGGGTGGCTGCAGTTAAGGGGGAGAGGTCAGAAATTATTTTCTGAAGCCAAATGTTTAGGACTTGCCTGTTAAACTTCTGTAGAGTGATTTTAGCACGACAACCCCTAATTTTAAGTCCTTTTWAATACTGGATTTCAGTAGCACAAGCCCATAAATGATATTTCTCAGTGATCCTTGATGGCTGAAAGAAGGAGCAGCKAATCCTGGTGAATTTTTCGTGGTGTTTCCATGACCCTCCTGTGCTGGAGCTCCTCAGAGTGGCCAGTGGTGTCCAGGGTGTGGAGCAGGAGCTGCTGGGGCCAGACTGGGACAGCAGATAGGGCAGGAGGGATTTGGGATGAACCTTGGGATGAGTCACCCCTGTCTGAGTCAGTGCTAAAAGCCATTGAGCAAGAGTGGCCCAGCTTAGCTATTTTTAATATTTGCTTACTCACATTTACTGTACTAAGCTCTTTACAGGAAAGGTAGTTAAGAGTTGTAGTAAGCTCTTAAAGCCACTTTCCATGGCAGCAGCTCCTTTAATTAATTAGGAGTGATGTCTTCAGTCSTGTTTTTTCTGAGCTTTTAAGGTCTGGGCATAATTCTCGTGCTTGATGTTTCCAGAAGTGCTGCAGTGTGGTGCTCACAGGATTGCCTCTGGACCTACAGGGATTAACTGGACTTTAAAACCAGCAGGAGCAGCTTGGTAGTACCTGGAGGTGTTTATTGACCTCACCAGGTGGAATTTTGTCTCCAGAGGGCCATGGTTGAATATGTGAATAAAACATTGCAAGGTTTTAGCCATGATGGAATAATCAAGTCCCAACTTTGCTGTTGCACAGCCCCGTTGGCAATGCCCACCATCCTTAGGGTGCTGCTGATGCCTTGTGCAGGCTGTCCTAGAGCAGAGGCTGGGCACAGTTCCAGAATAAAGCAGGGATTTATCCAAAGCATCTCCTCCATGGATCCACCTTGGGCAGCACCAGAGCCCAGCCAGGGCTGCACCCAAGATGAACCAAAATGGCCCCAAAATGCATGAGCGGGCACGGGGTCTGTCCCTGGGATCAGTTCTGCTCCATTTGCACCTTGCACTTCATTGTCCCATTCCAGCTTTAGCCCCTGCAGTCCCACCCTGCTTGTTTTTCTCTCTGCAGCCCACGGTGTTTGTGCTCCTGGGCTGAGATTTGGATCATTTGTCCTTGGTGCCCAGCTGGAGCAGGAATTGTTTTGTCTCCCTGCTCTGTGCACAGAGCTCACCAGCACTTAACATGAAGCCCAGACCCACACACTAAAGCAGCACAGAGTGTGAAACATAGAAAAGCCAAACCTGGGGAATCACCACGGCCAAGCTCTTGCACTGCCCAAGGTGTATCTTTTGAAGGCCTTTTAATAAATCTCTGCTTTATCCTTTACCACTGCCCAGCCTCTGTTCCAGGCAGCCTCTCTGGGCATTGGTTGGATGGGGATAAACTGGGGCAGCTGGGATCCCTCCTGTTATCTCCCCATTCCTGTGAGGCTGAGATCCTGGCAGAACAAAGCCCAGAGATCTCTCCAGCAGCAGGGAAATGCTCCTGCATCCAGAGCTGCTRGTGGGAGAGGGAGGCAGAGCTGCAGCTGGGCCATGTCTGCTGCTGTGGGCTTCTGGAGAGCTGGAATAAAATCACAGCTGGACTGAAAAATTAACTGGCCCCTAACTTTCTTATGAAACTGCTCTTGGCCAAAGCAAGAAATTGAGCTACCATCAGTTTTCATAATATTCWGACAGTGCTGGGAATGCAGATAGAGTTCACATTCCGCTCATAATTTTTGACTTTAAATTCTGAAATATAGAATGTATGTTCAAAGTTGGGGTTTTTTTCAGTTTTTCTGCATGGTTTAAGTCTCACAGGCCAATGAATCTGGAGTTAAAGACCACCTGGAGTTACCAGGCAGCCACTGCAGAAATGGCACAAGCAAATGTTTTCTYAAAAAGAGAGAAACGAGTGAATGGTAAATAAAAATGGGATGATTCAGCCCTACCAGAAGTGTATAGAAGAGTTTGTTTGGATTGTTAACCTGGAAGAGGTGTGAGGRTTTCTAGGGCAGGGAAGTTGTTGGTGCCAGGCTGGAATTGCTGTTGGGGTGAGATCTGTGCCAGGTGTGAACTGGGCAGAGGCTCTGATGGCTGTAAAGGCAAATTTGGGCATTCTGGGACCAAACCCTCAGTGACAGGAGAATTGTGCAAGCTACAGGACAAAGTTTCAAATCCATAACAGGAGAGGAAAGGGGAAAGGAAAAAGGAAAGGCGAAAAGGGAAGGAAAGGAAAAAGGAAAGGGGAAAAGGGAAGGAAAGGGAAAAGGGAAAGGGAAAAGGGAAAGGGAAAAGGAAAGGAAAGGAAAGGAAAGGAAAGGAAAGGAAAGGAAAGGAAAAAGGAAAGGAAAAAGGAAAAAGGAAAGGGTCCCACTGCTCATCATTGTACTCTGAAGCCACTCACGTCTCACCACCTTTGAACCACTGTTGACACAATTCTCAGGTGCAAACATGTAAAATTGACCCCTGTGTAGACAGTTAGTTAAAAATAGTGGGTGTGTTTGTCCAAGGGATTGAATGAATGGAGGGTAAATATTTGGGTTGCCCGCCAGGGTGCTGCTGGGCTGCAGCTCGGGGTTGGCAGAGACTCACACCAGCCAACTCTGAATTGTAGCAGAGCATTCTCAGCTAAATTGGCAGTGAAAGTTCATGGCTGAAAACCATTGGTACGACTTTGGGTGGTTGCAAAAAGAGCCTGTAATGATGTGGAGGYTGTCTGGAAGCGCTGAGGTTTGTTTGGGGTGGTGCTGGAGGACAGGACTGGATTTACAGGTTCCTTCCTGCTGCTGGTGGCAGAGCTGCTCTGCTCAAACGCGGGATTGTCTCGGAGATAAAACTGATACCAGACAAACAACAGGGTGTTCCTCTGGCTGAGGCAGAAAGCAGCTGTTAGATAAGACTTTAACTGCAGCAGCTGGCAGCTGGCTGTTCATATTCTGCAGGAGAATCCTTAGAAAACCTTGGGAAAAGTGTCCTTAGTGTCCCAGAGGAGCCAGAGRTCTGCTTTTGGCCACTGAAGGGAGCACAAGCATCCTGGCTTTTGGCAGGGCTCAAGRTGTTTACTGAGACAACTTTCTAAAGGCTTTGTTTGGCTCTCACGGATTGGCTTCTTCTGTTTCAAGTGTTTTCTTCCAGTTTCCTTGTGCTCGATTTTTGGAGAAGAAAAGAGCCTTCAGCTGGGAGAAATTAAAAGTGTTTTTTTTCCCAATCTTTGYTGCAATTGGGATCAGAGAAAATCAATTTAAGAGGAGATCTAAARCTCATCATTTCTTTGTCATCTTTCCAGGTGGTATTTAGGGCTTAGCTCCTCTTTTTGAAGGTGGCAATATGAGAATTCAGAGTAGGSAACACGAGGATTCATTAAAGCCTGAAAATACAAAAGTAATTGCAGGCAAACCAAAGCATGTCCTGGGGGAGGGTTCACTCATCCACATTTGAACCTGCAGTTTAAAGGGACYAGCTGAGATGCAGATGTAGGATCCCTTCTCAGTCCCAGGACTTGCAAACCTCATTTTGGTCCAGACAAGTCCATTAACTGTCCCATTTCCTTTCCCTGACTYAGGGGGATAAATGTCTTTACAGCCAGCCATGGGTACAGGTGCTCTCTGGTGATTAGTTTATCAMAAAAAGAAATTGCTATGTGTATTTATCCCAACAGATGGGCAATAAATAACTGTATTTCCCACTTATATTAAAATCATGTCTCAGTGGGATTTGGTTTTTCCTTGGGTTGTCCATTTTTTAGCATGAAGTGCTTGAGCTGCTCACTCTGCACCCACTTTTCTAAACTGAAAACATTTTTTCTATGCACACCAAGCCAGTGCAGCCCAATAACTCCACCTGGGAAGTTTTTGGGTTGGAAAAGTCCATATTGACCACTTTCCATTGAGCCTGACAAGATCTTGTGCACCTTTGTGACTAAATACAGATGGGGGCTACCAGCATTAGAGCAGGATTTTAACTTAATAAAAGAGGAGCAGYGAGCACAGAGAGGGGGTTTGAAGATCTAATTTCTCTTGATGTCAGTATTAAATTCCAAGTTCATTATGGAATTTCATGGGCTTCAACCCTATTATAGCAGGAATGTTTATTGGTTAGGGGATGTTTTTGGTGGTTGGTGGTTTGCTCTTAACAGGTAAACAAAACTGGTGAAGTTTTCTTTGCTTTTGTTTGGGCCTCGTTTTAAATTGTGATCCCTTCAGAGTYAACTTTAACAATATCTTCTCACCACATTTGAAAAAGAAAAAAAGCAACCAAACAAAAAAAGAAAAAGGCAAACCATCAAAAAAGTCTTCCCAAGGTGCAAAGCCACCACAGGAAGCACGTGGCTGCCAGATCTGGGGGTTCAGGGGCCCTGCCCTTCTCACAGGAGATGTTGACCACYTAGCCAGAACCTCTTTAGGCCTTTGGGAGGGACCTAAATGGCAGCAGGTGGGTGACATTTATTTTGAGAGCAGGTTGAGTGTTAAGAGGTGCCACTGTTTCAGTTTGTTCTTCTGAGGGAAAGCTGGGGTTGGGCCTTGCCCTCAGGAATTCCTGCTCCATGGGAGGAGCTGGGATGCCCTGGCAGCTTTGGGCAGCTCAGCTCCAGTGCAGGATGCGCTGTCCTAGAGGAATTTTGTTCCTTCTCTGTCCTAAAAGAGTTTTGTTCTCTGCTGACATGGAATTGTGCTGCTGCAAGCTCTCCCCTGTTGCTTATTCCTTCTGTGAGGCCAGGTGACCTGGTGTGTGGTGGCAGGGGTAGCAATGGGATGATCTGTAGCAATGGGATGATCTGTAAGTCCCTTCCAACCCCAAATCTGTGTTTGTGTGCTGGGGGTGTTGTAGGGGCTGAGAGCTGAGCAGTTTGTGCTGCCCAGCAAAGAAGGGCTGGAGAGAACCAGGCTGAGAGTCTCCATTTCGTGCTGAGACATGAAAGTGAYAAAGGTCAGGAAGAACATCTGGAGCTGCTCTCCAGGAAGTGGCCAGGCAGGAGGGAAGTGACCCTGRGTGGTTTGTGAGCTGGGGTGGCCACGAGCCAGCAGGAGGGACCTCTGCAAGCCCTGTGGTCACCCCGTCCCAGCCCCTTTGCATGTTTCACACACTCAGCTAACAAAGTCTGAGAAGTTCACCTGCTTGGGCTGGGGGGTTTGGGGGAACTGCTTCCACCTCGGTTAGGGTGGGATGGGGGAGAGCTGGGCATTACCAGGGCTGGCACTGATTTCCTGGGTAAGTCAGCAGCTCCTTTCATTGCTCCTTGTTTGCAGAAAGGACACCTTGAGAATGTTTATCATCAGCCTTGGCTTTGCTAGACTTCAGCTGGTTGCTTGTTTGGTTTGTTTTTACAAGATCTGAGGCACCATCGGAAATCCGGGTGCTGTTGTAATAAATCTGTGTTTGCTTTTTCCTTAAAAACTGGTGAAATGTGGGATCCCCTTGTTGAGGAGCACCTGTGGGTCATGGAGGTTGTTTTGCAGCAGTGGGGTACAAACAGCTCCTTTGGAATTGTGGGAAGTGGATTCAAAAAGAGTTTCTAAAATTTAACAGAAAGTTGATACAGTTTTGGACATTTGTATATAAGCAGTGAGAGTTTTATATCTCTTGTGTCTCACTATTCCTTGAGACTGATAGTGGAATAAAATCTTTTAAAACTCCTCTCAGTTACCCCATCTCTGTAAAAACTAAGAAAACCAACATGGAATTGTCTAAGGAATTATGCAGTGGAACAGGTGCCAGGTTGGCACAGCTGCTCCTGGGGATCATCCCTTCTCCACACGCACACCTGTGGAGTAAATGAATTCTGTTCAATGAGTAAGGTGAGGTGGGATGGACTCTGGCTTGTTGAAACCTGGCTTTTAGGAGAACTTGGAGCTCWGGGAACCTGTAGGTGCATAATGAGTCCCCAGAGGTTTCTTCATCCATCATTTCAGCGTAGGGGGATCTCTGAGATCTTAAGGCTCAGGAGAACAGGATGGAGTGACCTCTCTGGCTCCTGCCTGCTTAAAGAGGGGAGGAATTCTCCAGTTACAGACCTTCATGTGGAAGGTGTGAATGATGAAACTGCCTCACCTCCTTCCTGCTGGCTTTTGCTGCTTAGGAAAGCTGCTCCAGCCCTGGCCTGGCTGTGTCCTCACAGGGTCAGTTCACAGAATCACAGAATGACTGGGTTGGAAGAGACCTTCAAGATCATCGAGTCCAACCCATCCCCAGCACCCCAACTCAACCCTGGCACCCAGTGCCACATCCAGGCTTTGTTAAACACACCCAGGGATGGGGACAGCACCACCTCCCCAGGCAGCCATTCCAGAACTTTATCACCTTTCTGTAAGAAACTTTTCCCTGCTATCCAACCTGTATTTCCCTTGGTGCAGCTCGAGGCTGTGTGCTCTGGTTGTGTCAGTGCTGCTGGAGACAGAGCCCAGCCCCAGCTGGGCACAGGCACCTTTCAGGAGCTGCAGAGAGTGATGAGGGCAGCCCTGAGTCTCCTTTTCTCCAGGCTGAGCACCCCCAGCTCCCTCAGGGCTTCCTCACAGGGTTTGTGTTCCCAGCCCCTCTCCAGCCCCCTTGACCCCTCTGGACATGTCTCCATGTCCAGCTGTGTGGTGATGTTGGCCTGCTCTGGTCTCCCAGTCAGCACAGACATGGCTCCTGTTGGGGTGGGTTTTCTTCCATTCCCTGTTCTTCTCCATTCTTCCATTCCATGGATCTGTACCTTGACTGCAGCATGTTCTCCTCTCTCGGAGAAGGCAGAGCCATTCCCTGGATCCAGCTCTTGCTGAGTGTGTGCTGCCACTGGAAGCTCTGGAGCTGCTTGCAGTGTGTGAGCAGGGCTGGGTGTGTGAACAGGGCTGGTGTGCTGAGCCTCCTGTGTGCTGAGCCCTCCCTGCAGTGTGTGAGCAGGGGCTGGTGTGCTGAGCCCTCCTCTCTGTGTGTGAGCAGATCTGCTGTGCGTGACCCTCCTCGCTCCCAGTGCCTCATTCCCATTAAATTCATCCCAGGGAAGTTTTAACTTTTCTCCGGAGCGCTGCCACATCCTGCTCCAGTGACCTGCTGAGGTCAGTGCCACGTCAGCCCTCAGGAAGAAGCCCTGCAGAAGCCTRTACACTTTCTCCTGTGAGAAGCCCCGGGGGGTTTGCCAGGCTGGTTTCCCTGGAAGCTTTTGCCCAGGTCTGACTGAGGTGCCCCTCAGGAAACGCTGGAATCAGCGCSATGCCGGCGGGAAGGGGCCGCGCTTCCCGGAGCTCTGCTCTGCTCTGCTGGGAAGGGGCCGTGGCTCTTCTCCAGAGAATTCCCATCCCATCTTCAGCCCCAAGCTGCCRGGGCACGGGGAGCAGAGAGGAGAACATCAAGGAAGGAAAAGGATCATTAATGCCGTGTCCCAGGCAGGAATAAAAACAAATTGTCCGTGTGAATCACTTTAACACTGGAATGCCCCTTCAGCCCCGTGAGCGTCAGCCTGAGCAATAAAGCTGGTTTTAGATAGTTGTGAGGAAAAACTTATTAAAATTAAATTAATTCTGTAATTAAAACTTAATTACAGAAAGATCAGGTTGTTGTTGGAAGGTTTCCGTGAAGGTTTCTCGAGGCTTTCTTTGCCTCCAAGGAAATTGATCCTGGTTTAGCAGAGAAGTGCTTGGGGTTGACTGTACAAAAATAGAATYATTGGCTGTAAACCCCAAGAATTGTATCATTTAAAGTTATTATATTGGAAATTGGGGATGAAAGAGAATCAAGCACACATTTATAAGCTGTAAAACTTAGTTGAAGATGCCACTGCTCATTGAAGACAGGTTGTGACCCTTAAAGGTCACTTCCAACCCAASCATGAAAAATTGGTGATTATAGCAGCCCAGTCTGTATGCAAAGGAAAACCAGGCTGGAAAGAGCAGTTAATACAGAAAAAAAATGGGATTTTATGCTTGTGTGCTCCTGCATCTGCCCCAGCCATTGCAGGCAGAACAYTAAAGGTGGGAAATGAACAGCCAGCTCTCTGAGAGGGCTGAGAAACCTCTTCCCACATTGGTGACACATCAGGAAGTTCAGAGAAGTGGCTGAAAATGCCTTGGAAAGGCACAGGAAAGGAGCAGGGTCAGTCCCCAGGGTGCAGCAGGGCATGGCTGGGTTTGGGCAGCACTCAGAACACACCAGGAGTTGGCCTCCACTGCTTTTCAGAGCTGGAGAGCTAAAAATGGAAATATTTAATAGCAGTTAATAATAGTGTGACACTAATGAAGCTGGCTGGTTTTCAGTTCTTGAGAACTCTGCTGCACATCGACCACTCCTGGTGAAAATTTCCATTCTGTGCCCTCCTGGCCCTGTTTTAAAACAATTTTACAGCGTGGGTCAGTCATATCACAGCATGGATTGCACAGAAAAACCCAAGGGGAATCGTTAATTCTGGTTTGGGGTAAACAGCCTGTGATGAGATCACTCTGAATAAAAGCATAGAATAAACACAGTAATCAATAATTAAAACAAATAAAATGTATGTTTGATGAGAGAATCATGTGGAAAACAAATAGCATGTGCTCATATATCTAAATTTTTAGAGGTTAGGAAACCTGAAACTAGATTYGCTGAGATGGCAAAAAAGAGGAACAACTTGCAAATGATGCTTCAAAGGGAGTTTTGACCTGGTCACATTTTAGCTGGGATTTTCCTGTATTCGTATTTTAGGGACTTTTGCCCCTGCAATGGACCTTCCATCTTTGCATTTGGCTTCCAGGATCCTGGGTTATGGTGAACTGTGGGCTTGGTGGAGCAGCATCCTTCTGGCTCAAGGAAGATCTGCACAGAGTTTCAAAAATATTTAATCCCTGCATCTGCCTTTTCTTAGTCTAAAAGTGTGTTTAACAAATATTGTTGTACATTTCTTTTTTTCCTTAAAAATGCTGGAGCTGCTGGGTTTCAAAAGTAGCAAATCATAGCCAGCAACTTGAGTTTTTACCAAATATGATTCTCTCCCAGATATCCTAATATTAATGGCCAAACTGATTAACAACCCACCTTTAGACTTCTCTCCCCCTATTTCATAATTCTTTGTGATATCAGAAGTTTCTGAGGGCTCTGTGTGTGAGGAAAATAATTCCTCACCTAGCTTGCCTTAGCCAGCCATGGGTGGGCCAGGATTTTAAATAAGCAGGAAAAGCCTTTGCTGGGGGAGTGGGAGCTCAAGAAAAGCCATCCTGCACTCCCAAAAATATTTTGGAGGGWGCATCAGAAGGAGCTGCTTCCACTGGGYGAAACAGAAATGAAYTGAAATTAAAATATGCCTGAAAAAAACAAATGCAGCAGGGACTGAGCACATCCCTTGGGGTAGAAAAGATCAAAAAATTACACAAATAAGAATTTGTGGGGCTCTGAGACAGTGGCAAAGGATAAAAATCACTTTTCAGAGAGGAAGCATTTGYCTGTGTAGGTGTGGAGAAGGATGCTCAGACAGAGCAGGAATTTGTCTGGCTCTAAGGAGCCTTTTTGGAAGATGAAAATGCATTTTTGAAAGGTGAATCCCTGACAATGAGCAGGGAATGTCTGGGAAAACCATTAGGAAATAATAAATCATGGGTTGGATGMTGGCTTGTTTGGTTCAAACCCAGAAGGTTTTGTAAATGAAGCAGCACTTTAAGGTTTTAGCATTCTGGGAATTGCTGTGACTAAAACCAAGAGTAGGAGCTTTTAACCAAAGCAAAGCTGCTCTGTTGAAAAACAAGAAGTTTGATTTAGGAATCTGTAAAAAGCAGTGGTTTTATATTCCCCCTCACATTTTAAAACATCTGGGCAATCTTTTTAACATTAGGCCCACACAGACATTAAAATCTATTGAGCTTCAGTTATATGTAATATAAAAGGGGGTTTTAATGAGATTCAGGTTAATATATTTCACCTTTTACATTTCAATGTTACGGTGCTGTGTAGAAGTAATATTAATATAAAAATTATTTATAAATATTATTTATTTTATAAATAATATATAGATTCATATTAATATATTTCACCTTTTGCCTTTCAATTTTATGGTGCTGTGTAGAAGTAATGTTAATATAAAATATTTATAAATATTATTTATCATATAAATAATATTAATATGATATTAATTCATATTAATATATTTCACCTATTGCATTTCAGTTTTATGGTGCTGTGTAGAAATATTTCCTGGCTTGTGTGCATATCCCAAAAATTGCACTCTCAATTACTTGTTCCCCAAATTATTGCCAAGAGAATGTGTCTYGAACCTCAAATTCAGCTTTCAAATGGCAGAGATGGCAGAAAAATGCAATTTAATTGGGAATGTGTGCCAGGCTCTTCAATGTAATTTTTTTTTTCCTGGGATGGGATCAGGTTTGTTTGGCTCTTCCCAAGCACCAGGGAAGTTGTGTGGCTCTGTCTGACTTTTCCCAGACTGAGCCTCAGGCTTTTAGAGCAYTATTTGCTGAAGTCTGCTAGGTCAGATTAACTCACACTGCTGAAGCAAAAATAATAAACACACATTTGTTTGAAACACATTGTGGCAGGGATGGGGAGGAGGGAGAAAGGAGGGATGGAGGCTGGAAGAGGAGGAACCTTCAGCCTCAGAGTGATGGGTGAGGGTTCCAAACCAGCAGCACTGTCAGGTTTAGTTTGGACACATTTTAAATGATAATCTGGGAGAGCAGGGAAAAACAGAGAGCAGGGGAGAATTGGAATTAATATCTGATGAAATTGGAATTAGTATCTGATGAAAAATGTGAGGAATGAAGGAATGGAGGAGGTGAAGCACAGAGGAAAATATCCCTGTGGTGTCACAGCTGAGGCTTGTGATGAGAACAATTCCAGACTGAGAATAGGAGGAAATCCAGGGAATAACCAAGGTTTCCCTGGTTTTWTGGTTGCATCTCAGGCAGTGCCCCCAAAGTGTCAGAAGGGATCAGTGGATGTGCCCAAACTCCTGTCCTGGGTGGATCCTGGGGCTGGCTTGGCTGAGACCAGATCCAGGTCTCAGTTATTATTACTATTATTTTTATTATTATTATTATTATTTTTATTATTATTATTATTATTATTATTATTATATTTATTATTATATTAATTATTATTATTATTAATAATAATCTGTTCCCTAGGATTGCAGGTGGAATTTTATCAGCCTGACCATTTCATTTGTGCCTCCAGCTGTACAAAGCCATTCCTGATAATGTTTATTTTTCCTTTTTTTTCAGTCAGAGTGAAGTTTCTCCTGGGGAGAGTGAAGACCCATTTCAGTTGTGTAGAGGATCCCACAGGCACATAAATGCAGGTGTGTTGACTTTGGGGGTTCATTTTTTATTGTTTTTTTGGTGGGCGGATTAATTTKATAAACTATAAAATTGGTGGTTTGGGCTTTCTAAAGCTTAGYAAAACATGGAACAAAGAACCCAAATAACTCAAATAACTTTCTGCTCTTTCTATTTAAGCACTGGGTATAAAATGCAATTTTCTTTTGAGTCAGAGCTGTCCTGTTGTGCATCCTTGGCAATCTAAAAGCTCTTGCATTAAACCTACTCAGTGCTACCCTTTCCTCCTGGAGAGACAGAGAAGTAGTAATAAAAAATAAATGCCAATAAATCTTATAAAATACACCATGACTCATAAACCATCAGCAGTTTCAAACACAAAGGGTMAGAGGGGAGAAAACAATGAGAAATATTTTGCTGTTAAGGGGCTGTAAAAATAGAAGCTGARTTTTTAAAGAAGGAAACATCAAGTGAGCTGTTTAAATCACTCAGGCTCAAGTGTTGTTTTCCAGCCAAGGAGGTGCTGAAGGATGTGAAAGTTATTTCTGCTTTGAGGAGAGWAACCTTGCAGGAAAGCTGTGGCACCACCAGAAGAGAAGGGAATGATTTGGAGCAGAGTTCCCAGAACCAGAATAATCACTGACATTTCTTTTTTCCCCTTTTCACCTGGTTGGGTTTGGAGGATGCTGGTGCCCAGCCAGCAGTGATGGGTTTGTGTCCTGACAATCCCAACTCCCCTCACGTTTCCCTTTGCTCTCCCAGTATCTCAACGTTAAAGAAGATTGCAAAGCCATGGCTTTCTGTGCAAAAATGAGGAGCACCAAGAAAAATGAGCTCAACCTGGAAGCTCAGCACCAGGGGCTGGAAATCCTCTTCTACCTGCAGGACAAAGCCCCCCTCTGTTACTCCAGCGGCGAGTTCACCTCAGAGGAGCTGTGCATTGAGGCTGCCCAGAAGTGCTGTGAGTGTTTGGGTTTATTTCAGCTCCCAGGGGCCTGGCAGCAGCCAGAGTGAGGCATCCTCTGTGTGTCAGTCTGAGAAGAGCCTCCCTATCCCAATAAATCCCCACAAAGCTGCTCTGACCTCGTGTGCATCCCTCACGTGTCGGGGGCTGTGCTGTGCTCTTCCCTCTGGGCTGGGGCTCAGCAAACACCTGGAATTCCACAGGAAAAGTGGATTTAATCTCTGTTGGATCTCACAGCCCAGTGGGCTTTTGTATTTACAGTTCTGAGGTTCTTTCCCCATGGAACACCAAACCTTACCCAGCTGCTGTGGGGTGAGAACAGGGGAACTGGGAATTTTCCTGCAGCTCTCAAATGTTTTCTTTGATTCTTGTAATCCCCTTCACCTCATTTACCTAATTGCTCCTCTTCCATAGGAATGGCTGAAATTATGGAAATCTGTGGGACAAACCTCACCAAATGAGTGCTGATATTGTTTTTTAAGAGATTTAAGTGAGGGGTATTTAACAGCCACCTATTTATGTTGGTGTGCAGGAGCTGCTCCCTGGGGGCTCTGAACCCACAGAGGGTGCAGCTGCTCCAGAGCTGGGACAAGGAATTCCAGCAGATCTGGGATGGAGTAAGCATCCATCCCAAACAGATCTGAGATGGAGTAAATGCAGAGTTAAAGCAGATCAGCCCATTGGTGTCACAGTCTGTTCTTAGCTGGAACAGACCAAAGCTTTCTCTGGGGTCTTTCTCTGTGGAACCACCAAAGCTTTCTGCTTGTTTGCCAGAACCTCCTTTCACCTCTGGAAGTTGAATTTATTAACAAAATAAACAAAATAAACAAGCTGAGAACAAAGTTGTGGGTTTGGTAAAACTCCCTTTTCTGTGACCTGGACAAAATGAAGGTTTTAAGTAATTTCTCTGAAGCTCAGGTCTTGGGCAAAATCAGGATTTGAGGACCACTTTAAGAGCAGAAATCTCTGTTGAATCCACCCCAAACCCCATGGGTTGAACCCAGGTGACAGCTCCACCTCAACCTTTCCTCCCCAATATTTGTTTCAGGCTTATCCCAGTATCAGTTTCTTTTCATGATCCAATATTTGCTTTATGCTTTTGTGTTTTGGGGTGTGGATGTGCCCTGGAGCTTTGTGATTCATCCATTTGTGTATTTTTGTGCCAGCTGTGTCCCCTCTGTGCCACAACCTCTTTGCTCTGTATGATGAGAACAAAAAGCTCTGGTATGCACCAAACCAGGTCTTCAAGGTGGAGGAAAAATCATCCTTCAGGCTCCATTATCGCATGAGGTAAGGAGAACACCTGGAAAATGAGATTTATTCATTCCTGAGCCCCCTGAAGAAGCAGGAAAGCAACACCAAAAGCAGCAGCTGGGTTTGCGCGGCTTAGGGGAGAGACGAGCAGCAGGAGCTTCAAATATCTCCTGATTTCTTTGCATCTTTGGGGTTTAATCTTGAAAAAAAAAAGTTGGAAAAGCACGAGAAGTTGTTTTCACAAAGCTGGGGGTGAGCAAGGTCAAAGTTAATTGGAAAATTGGCTCCAAACCACTGGGTTTTATGTCAGTGCTTTCATGAATTTCCATTTGAAGRGTTCCAGAGCAGTGGATTAACTGTACATGATCATTCAGAAATTAATTTTTKAAAAATTAATTTWAAAAATTAATTATTTTTTAATACAGCGGTGTATTAACAGTACATGATCATTCTGAAATGAATTTTAAAATTTTAAAATTTTTAATTTAAAAAAATTTAGTTCTTAAAAAAAATTTAATAGAGCAGGGGGTTTACTGTACATGATAATTCAGAAATGAATTTGTAAAAAAAAAAATTTTAAACTTTAAATTTTTTTATAATTTTTTTTAATAGAGAAGTGGATTAACTGTGCATGATAATTCCAAAATGAATTTTTAATTTTTTTAAATTTAATTTTTTTAATTTTAACTTTTTTTTAGTAGAGCAGTGGATTAACTGTACATGACAATTCAGCAATGGAATAATTTGTATTTTTGCTTACATTGATAGGTTTTTGTCATGTCCTTTTTAATGATATCTCTAAAATGAASAATGTGACTGGGCTGAGATGTTTGTGGGGCTTTGACTTTTCTCCCTCTGCTGAGAACTTTTTGTTTTCTGTGTGAATTTCTCCTCCTCTGCCCTAAATCAGTGCCAGATGCTGCTGCACTTTTGGTGATGTTTAAAAGGACTTTTCACAGAAACTCTCTGAGTTCCCTGTGGTTTTCTCACTTGCCTCAAGTTCTATTTATTGGATTTTTTTTTTAAAAATGAGAAACCCCAGGATTTTGTAATATCCTGSAGTCATTGCTCAGAGAGGAGGAGKATTTAACTCTTCCATAGCTGGSTTTGYGTTTTGCTGTGGGAAAGGGATCCAGTTCTTTTCTGGAGGGATTTTGGAAGCAGATTGTAGGATTTTGTGGATCTCTGCAGTATTTTTGTAGTATTTTGTGGATTTCTACAGTATTTTTCTAGTATCTGTGCAGTATTTCTGTAGTATTTTGTGGATTTTTGTAGTATTTRTGTAGTAGTTTGTGGGTTCCTGTAGTATTTTTGTGGTATTTTGTGGATTTGTGTTTCTTAGTAAAGAGAGTTTAAAATTTTTAATACCTAGAGTTTTAACATCTCCTCCTCTCATTTGAATTATGAATACTGTATTGATAACATTGCTAATTATTTGTTGTATATAGATTTGACTGAATTTTATATTTTATTTATTATTTAATAAAATTTTTATAATACTACAGATTTTTATCCTTATAAATGAACTTAAAGTTTATAATTTTTTATAAAATTATATAAATTTTATATTAACATATATAGGTAGGTGAAATACAAYGGTTGTKATTTTTGTGTAATCTATARTTGTATGGGTGTTTTTTGTTTGTGGAGTGGTTAGTGATTTTTTTTACTTGACAGAYGTTTYTATTTTTTATTGAAATTTACTTAGATTTTGTATTTGTTAAAATACAAGTAAACTTATGGGTTTTTTTAGGGATTGGAGGATTTTATTTAAATTTTGGAAGTGAAGAATGAGTTTTGAMAATAAAATATTATATGAAATGATAATAAATAATATAATATGTAATAAAATAATACGTAATATCATAATAAAGAATACAATATATAATAAAATATAATATTATGATAAGTAATACAACATAATATAATATGATATAATATGATATAATATATAATATAATATAATATAATATAATATAATATAATATAATATAATATAATATAAATACAAAAATAAAATATTGATTACATTTATTTTGTAAAATTGCATAGAGATATGTAAGATAATGATGAATGATGATGGAAGAGGCTCTGAGGGAGGGCTGGGTCCTGCTCCTGCAGCTCAGGGACACAATTCCCTCCCCAGCTCTTTGGGAATGGGGAAATTTCATGTTCCTGTTCCTGTTGTGGAAGTGAAATCCCCAAAATCTCTCCCAGGAAGCCCTGGAGCTTTCCAAGGAATAGATTCTCCTTGATTTACCCATCCCTCAAACAATGGGGCCCCAATTGTTTTTGTGGTGTTAATCAGAGCAGTTAATTAGGGAAAGGAGCAAAGTCTCCTSTCAGTCCCAAACAATGCACAGACCTTGCCCATGATTATTTTCAGGAAATAACAGAAGAATTGCAGTTATTAATTCTGACTCCTCTTCTGCAGGAGAACAGGGAAGCAAAGTCATTTCCTCTGGGTTTCAGGAGGGTTTGCTTTGCTCTGCTCTCCAGCCCTCAGCCCAWGGAGTCCTGGAGGCTCCTCTGGTTCTTGTCGGGAGTTTCTGGCTCAGTTTTGGGCTGCAGTTCCTGCCTAAGGAGAGCTGAACTGAAATATTCATTTTACTTTGCTGAAGATCCTGACTCTGCACTGAGGCTGGGCCACTCCAGCCTTGACCACTGCAGATTTGGGGCTTTATAAATGTCAGTCCCAAACTGGTTTGGACTGGGAGGGACCTTAAATCCCATCCCATCCCAGGGACACCTCCCACTGTCCCAGGCTGCTCCAGCTTGGCCTTGGACACTTCAAAGGGATCCAGGGGCAGCCACAGCTGCTCTGGGAATTCCATCCCAGCTAGGAATTCCCAATTCCCAGTCTCCCATCCATCCCTGCCCTCTGGCAGTGGCAGCCATTCCCTGTGTCCTGTCCCTGCAGGCCTTGTCCCCAGTCCCTCTCCAGCTCTCCTGGAGCCCCTTCAGGCCATGGCAGCTTGGAGGTCTCCCTGGATCCTTCTCCTCTCCAGGTGAACAATCCCAAATCTGTCTTTCCTCACAGGAGAGGTGCTCCATCTCTCTAGCCAAAAAAAAAAAAAAAAAGGAAAAATCCCCTAATAATCCATAATAATTGTATCATTTCCCCCCAGTTCCTCAGGCCAGGAATGTGCTGGAATTTTGGACCACTTAACCTTCAGGCAGAATTTTGACCAATTCCTGCTTTGAACTGCTTTACTTTCCAAAKCCCAGATTATCTTGTAGAAGTGGAGGCTTTTCCCAAGGCATTTTTCAAGTTTCTGGCTTTTTTGGCAGATACTATTTCACCAACTGGCACGGGACGAGCGAGAGCGAGCCCTCGGTGTGGAGACACTCCCCCAGGAGGGCCAAGGCCTATGACAAGAAGCTGGCCCCAGAGGGGACCCCCATCCTGGATGCCAATTCCCTGGAATACATGTTTGCACAGGTTGGAATTGTCTCTGATGCTGTATTCCCATAAATCAAATTTTTATGGGATTTTTYTCCTATAAAAACTGTGGGGTTCTGCTTTAAAAGCCTCTATTTAAGCTCCCAAAATGCACATTATGTATCCTGTTAGTACTGGAAGGGTTTTCTTTTTGCTGCTGCCTGGTGGAGAGGAGAGCATTTGCTGCGTGAAGGAGCAAATCCTCTCTCCCAGCCCAAAAAGGGGTTTATTTTAATAGATATTTTCTTCTAAAGTGAATTATTTGTGTTTCCAAARGCTGTCAGTCACCTTTTGTGAGACATTTGCACAGAGCTGGGGCTGGAGAGGAGCAGCAGCAGAGGGAATCTGGCAGGGCTGGGTCCTTTTAATGAAGTGTTTTTACTGGGTGGTGTTAAAGATTGATAAACATTTACTGATAACCCTGTGGTGATAAAGATTGATAACCTCACTGCACTTTTGTTCTCCTCTTGTGCCTTCCAAAGAATTTTTCAAACCAGAAGCTGTCAGGTTTCACCAAAAAAAAGGGAAAATTCAGGTTGATGAAAGAGCAAATTGAATGCACAGAGGAAATCCCATTTACTGTTGGTTCTGAGTAGAATTCCTGCAYGATTTTCACACTGGGAACCACAAGGAAAGAGAATTCCAGGGAAACATTTAAAGCAGCAAGGCACAGAAATGTCTTTGCTCTTTGATAACCAAACACTTTCCAGGCTGTCCCAGAGCAAGGCTTGGCTTGGAGATGAATCCAGGAGATCATGGAGGCTTTGGATGGGAAGGGCAGGGATAAAGCAGAGGCACAAATCTGGTTTTGTGGAGCAGAAAATAAATATTGAAGGTACTAAAAGGGGCCAGGGATGGTGATTTCTGTAGTTAATTTTTAAAAAGTGATTTTTTAGTGGGCTGGTGTATAAAAGAAAGGGAGGAGGTTCCAGCTTCTCCTTGCCCAAGGATCCTGGCATGAATTCATGGCTCAGGMACAAACTCTGGGGATGACCAACTGGGTAATTTGGGGTTTTTTGTTCTCTTWAGGGCCAGTATGACCTAGTGAAGGGCCTGGCACCCATCAGAGACCCCAAAAACGACCAGGAGGTCCATGAGATAGAGAATGAGTGTCTGGGGATGGCTGTCCTGGCCATCTCCCARGATGCCATCAAGAAAAACGTGAAGCTGCCAGAGCTTCCCAAGGACATCAGGTGAGCTGGGATCCATCCTCTGTCCCTGCTGGCTCTGCTGCTCTGCCAGGAGGAATTTAATTCAATTTAATTCAATTTAATTCAATTTAATCCCTTGCTTCTCCTCCCAGTTACAAGCATTATATCCCTGAGACTCTGAACAGGACCATCAGGCAGAGGAATTTCTTGACCAGGATTCGGATCAATAACGTTTTCAAGCATTTCCTCAAGGAGTTCAACAACAAAACCATCTGCAACAACAGCGTCTCCCCTCGGGACCTGAAGGTGAAATATTTATCCACCATGGAGGTTCTGACCAAGTATTATGGGGCAGAGATCTTTGAGACCTCGTTCCTGCTGATTTCTGCTGAGAATGAGATGAATAAATTCAACTGTGGAGACAACGAGAAGTACGAAGTGATGGTGACAGGGAACAACGGCATCCAGTGGAGGCTCAAGCCAAGTGTGAGTAGCCCTGAGAAATGGGAATTCCAGGGGATTTTGGGACAGAACAGCTGCTGAAGGGTGGCTGTGGGCTTCAGACACTGCACAGCAGCTTTGTGTTGGAGGGGCTTTTATAGGATTGCAGGATTATCCAGGTTGGAAGGAGCTCAGGGAGTTCCAGCCCAACACCCTTTTTAGGCTCAGTTMGGAGAGCAGACCAGGCTCAGGACTTTTATCCTGAAAAATTCCAAGAATGGACACAAGACAACCTCTGTGAGCAGCCCTTTTACCAGAAAAATGAAAGACCCTGTGAAAAACATTCCAGAATTAAATAGATTTATTCTATGTATTAGAATACATTATATGCTATATAATATATTATTAATCTATAATTTATACTAATTTTATAATCCATATTATAATTCTATTCTAAGTAATAATTAATTTATATTATCCTATATATTAATTTTATAATTTATATAATACTTTTATTCTATAATTCTAACTAATAAATAATGAATTGATATTACTATTCTAGAATGAAATTTTGGTTTAGATTAATTGTATTACAATACATTATATTGTATATTTTATAATATTATTGTACATATTAATTTTATAATTTATATAATTATTCTATAATTCCAACTAATAAATAATTAATATTACTATTCTAAAATGAATTTTTGCTATAGAGTAAATGTATTGGAGTACATTATATTCTATATTTTATATTATTATATTTAGATTATTATTCTATAATTTATATTATTTCTATAATTTATATACTAATTCTGTTCTATAATTCTAATTAATAAATAATTTATATCATTACTCTAGAAAGAATTTTTGGTTTAGAGTAAATGTATTACAATACATTGTATTCTATATTTTGTATTCTATAATTGAGTTTAATTTTATAAGTTTTATAATAATTCTATTCTATAATTCTAACTAATAAATAATTAATTTCTATTGCTGTTCTAGAATGAATTTTTGGTTTAGAGCAAAACCACTGTGCRAAACATGTTTTTACTAAAGCTTTTATCCCAAATACATTTGCAGCCTGTCCAGACAGAGAAAGAGAAGAAGAAAAAATCCGATGGCAAAASCAAAAAGGAGGAGGAGAAGCACAAACTCCGGGAGGCGTGGAACAGCTTCTCCTACTTCCCTGAGATCACCCACATCGTCATCAAGGAGGCCACAGTCAGCATCAACAAGCAGGACAACAAGAGGATGGTGAGCATGGCCAGGAAGGGCTGAGAGGAGCATTTCAAACTCTCACACTGAATTTTCCCTTCACCTCAGCTTGGGCTGCCTCAGCTTCCCTGGAGCCTGGCCTTGAGTCCCTGCTGGGTCACTTCATTCCCTGGTGGGTCATTTAATTCCCTGCTGGATCACTTAATTCCCTGCTGCATCGCCTAATTAATTCCCTAGTGGATCACTTAATTCCTTTCTGGATCATTTAATTCCCTGCTGGATCACTTAATTCCCTGCTGGATCATTTAATTCCCTGATGGATCACTTAATTCCCTGCTGGATAATTTAATTAATTCCCTGCTGGATCACTTAATTCCCTGGTGGATCACTTAATTCCCTGCTGGATCCTTTCCCTTCCATGGGGAGCCAGGCTGGGGTTGGGCACAAGGTGATGGTTAAGGGACATTTTGAGTGTAAATAGCACCAAATGTGCTGGCCTTGACACTGGGCACAGCAAAAAAACCCACAAAGTGCAGCTGTGTGCACACTGGCACAGAATTTTCCTCACAAATCCCATGAGGAATTCCAGAATTWGTGACAGTGGAGACAGGACAGGGAGGSCAGGGAATGGCCACTAAATCCCAARYTCCTGTAGCCAGAAGTGGCTGATGGATATTCCTCATGAATCCAAACATTCCAGGGATGTTCCAGCATTCTTGGTGTCTTGACAATAATATTTTATAATACAGTGTYTTATTAATATCAGTAACAGTGCCTTGTGCACTTCACTGTGTGCAGCCAATGATAAATGAGACCATCAAAGAAGTTTTTACAGACCAAAAAAGAGGGGGAGGTGTGGGAAATGGATTTTAAAGGATTTCAAAACSTGACAGAAAGCTCCCACAGTTRTGTACATCTGTGTGCAAACTCTGAGATAAAGTGTGCTGTTTAGGAATGCCARAGAATAAAGATGGCATTGTTGAGAGAGATTGAACTAGAAACAAGTTTCAACAAGTTTCAGCAAGTTTCAAATGATGGCCTTGCAAAAAGACCAGATATTTTAGAGAATTTGAGCTGTGAAAGATGCATTGRAGCAGGACCACGTGGGGGAAAAATATAGATGATTGGTGTGAAATATAGGCTAAAATATAGGTAAAGATATAGGTGATTGGTATTAAATATAGGTAAAAATATAGGTAAAATTTAGGTAAAAATATAGGTGATTGGTGTGAAATATAGGTAAAGATATAGGTGATTGGTATTAAATATAGGTAAAATTTAGGTAAAAATATAGGTGATTGGTGTGAAATATAGGTAAAATATAGGTAAAGATATAGGTGATTGGTATTAAACATAGGTAAAAATACAGGTAAAATATAGGTGATTGGTGTGAAATATAGGCTAAAATATAGGTAAAGATATAGGTGATTGGTGTTCAATATAGATAAAAATATAGGTAAAATTTAGGTAAAAATATAGGTGATTGGTGTTAAATATAGGTAAAAATATAGGTAAAATATAGGTGATTGGTGTTAAATAGAGGTAAAAATATAGGTAATTCATGTGAAAAATAGGTAAAAGTATATGTGAAATATAGGTAAAAATATAGGTGATTGGTGTTAGAAGTATTGGCAGCATTGTGTGGCAAAAGTTAATTTATAAAACCATTTATAAGGTGTTGTAACCAGGAAATGGGTTCTGATAGAATGGCATGGAGTTTTGCATCTCTTATGTCTTACCCTTCAACAAGACTGATAATGGAATAAAAMATTTWAAAATTTTTTTTTAAAGAAAGCATTTTTGTTGGGTGATTGCATCTTTATGTTGCTMCTCTTCCTGGGAGTGAAAATRCCAGGAATTTTAGGTTTTTTTCTGCTTTGTTGCTATTTGATTAAAGAACCTTCACTGAGGAGCAGGGGATGAGCTGGTCCTACACGTCCCCAAGGTTTTGGAAGGAAACTTTAAATGTTTTTKAAGCTCAGCTGTGTGTGACAAGCTGTGCTGTTGCTGTGCTGGCAGGAGCTGCGGCTGGGCTCGCACGCCGAGGCGCTCTCCTTCACCTCGCTGGTCGATGGCTACTTCAGGCTCACTGCCGACGCCCACCACTACCTGTGCACGGACGTGGCTCCTCCCCTCATCCAGCACAACATCAAGAAGCGGCTTGCCACGGCCCCATCTTGGTCAGTCCCTCCTGCATTTTGGGGTTATGGCACATCTGGTCTGTTCCTCCTGCATTTTGGGGTTATGGCACATCTTGCTCAGTCCCTCTGCATTTTAGGCCATTGGTCAGTTCTTTCTGCATTTTGGGGTTATGGGCACATCTGGTCTGTTCTCCTGCATTTTGGGGTTATGGGCCCATCTGCTCAGTCCCTCTGCATTTTAGGCCCATCTGGTCAGTTCCTCTGCATTTTTGGGTTATGGGCACATCTGGTCAGTCCTTCCTGCATTTTGGGGTCTGTGGGCCCATCTGGCTTGTCCTCCTGCATTTTGGGTTATGGCCCATCTGATCTGTTCCTCCTGCATTTTTGGGTTATGGGCCCATCTGATCTGTTCCTCTGCATTTTGGGGTTATGGGCCCATCTGGTCAGTCCCTCGCATTTTGGGGTTATGGCCCATCTGGTCAGTTCGTCCTTCATTTTGGGGTTATGGGCCATCTGGTCAGTTCCTCTGCATTTGGGTTTGGCACATCTGGTCAGTCCTTCCTGCATTTTGGGGTTATGGCCCATCTGGTCAGTCCCTCTGCATTTTGGGTTATAGGGCCATCTGGTCAGTCCCTCTGCATTTTGGGTTTCGTTTTTGAATTCCTCTCACAGTGAATCTGCTGAGGAAATGTGGGGCTTGGGTGGGTGGTGTTTACCAAAACTTCATTTTGTTAAAGGAAAAAAAATCAGTGTTTCTCTCCTTACTCATCTATAAACTCGCTGTTTCTGCACTAAAGGYGTATTCCAAGAGTTTTCTCCATGGACACATGGGAATATTTTAGGTAGAGAGTGGAAGTGTCTCTTCACTCACCCCAGTCCTTGGATGGATGAACAAAGCCTTGGGTTTTTAAACACTTAAAGGAATTCTCTTCCCTCCATCCACCTTTGTGGCTTTCCCCTTTATTGGGAAAATTTTGATTCTTATTTATTATTTTATTTATTTTAATTTATTATTTTTATTTTATTATTATTCCCTTTATTATTATTTATTTATTATTCCCTTTATTCCCATTTATTTCCCTTTATTCCCTTTATTTCCTTTATTCCCTTTATTTCCTTTATTTCCCTTTATTCCCTTTAAGCTGCAAACTGTAGAAATCCAGGAGTTCACCTGCACAGTGTTGGATGCAGAATTCCAACCTTTATGGCTTTCCCCTTTATTGGGAAAATTTTGATTCTTATTTATTATTTCATTAATTTTATTTATTTATTTTTGTTTTATTATTATCCCCTTTATTATTATTTATTTATTATTCCTTTTATTTCCCTTTATTTCCTTTATTTCTTTTATTCCCTTTATTCACTTTATTCACTTTATTCCCTTTATTTAAGCTGCAAACTGTAGAAATCCAGGAGTGCACCTGCTCAGTGCTGGATGCAGAATTCCCTTTATCAAATCCTTCCTCCCTTGCTCTGTGCAGCCCAATGTGAGCCATGCACCCTTAAATCCCACTTTAATAACAATATAAATATTTCTAAGTTTCTGTTACCCCCCAAACAGAGGTTTGCTCTCTGTCCCACCCCAAAAGCAGATTTTGGCTGCTGCCTTGCTGTATTTCTCCTTCTCCATTCCCTTCCAGCACGGAYTATGCCATCAACAAGCTGAGGCAGGAGGGCAATGAGGTGGGCATGTACGTGCTGAGGTGGAGCTGCACCAACTTCAACCACATCCTGATGACTGTCACCTGTCTGGAGGGCTCAGAGGTACAGGCAGGAATCTGCTCCCAGCTGCAACCTGCTCCCTGCAACCCCTGGGGATGGGTTTCTGTCCTCAGGGCACCCACCCTGAGCRCTGSGCAGGGAATTGGCTTTTTCTCCCAGCCCTTGGTGCTCTCTCTCCAAATGGGATTAATTAAATCCAGAGCAGCTCCATTCCTCCCAGTCAGACTGTGCAGGACATGATAAACATGAAGCATTTTAAACTCATGACATGGAGAATTTGTCACTTCACCTTGCCTTGAGCGTGGTTCAGCTTCCCTGGAGCCTTTTTGGGCATGGGTTTAATTCTCTTGATGGATTTTATTCCCACACCAGCCTCAGCTGGAAGCCTGCAGCTGGCTTGGTGGTTTGGGAGGATATTTAAAGTGTTCATACTAGAATAATAATAAATAATAAATTAAATAATACATAATAATAAAGTAGTAAATAATAGATAACAAATAATAAATAATAACAAAATAAATCCTTCTCTTAGGAAAAAAATGGTCATGGAATCAGTGGTGAGTCAGGAAGGGATATTTGATACTGGGTGTATCTCCTGTAGATATTTAAAAAAGAAAGATGGTCAGCTCTCTCTTTTAACAGTGAAACAAGAAAGGAATTTTGTCTTGGAAAAGAGGGAAGGGGGAGGTGACCCAAAGCTGCAGAGGGGAGACCCTGAGAGCTCTTGGGATGGGGAAGTTCAGGAGTTCAGCCCTTCCCCAGTGAAACTGGAGGGTCTCAACACCAGCCTGAAATCTGTTGAACAGTCTGGGGTGGGAGAGGGAGTTTTGCTATTTTTAAATTGAGATTTTGAAACCCTGCTCCAGATTCTGCAATTCTTGACCAAACAAAGAAAAAATTCCTCCAGAAGAGGCAACACTTCTGCATAACCTCAGGCTCTGCAAACAAAAAAAAAAGCCATAATTTGGGCTTTGATTGCACCTTTATGTTGTTGCTCTTTTCTTTGAGCCTTCCTGGGAGTGAAAATTCCAGGAATTTGAGGGTTTTTTCTGCTCTGTTGCAGTTTGATTAGAGGACCTTGACTTAGGAGCAGGGGATGAGCTGGTGCTACATGTGATGCCAAGATTTTGGGAAGCTTTGCTGGCTTTACAAACAATTCCTTCCCTCCAGTGATCCTATTTCTTTTCTTTTCCCCCCACCCCCAGGTGATGAATAACTCAGGCCCCTACAAGAACTTCCAGATCGAGGTGAAGAAAGGGGGGTACTTCCTCCATGGCTCCAACAAATCCTTTGCATCCCTGAAAGACCTCATGGATCACCTGAAGGGACAGATCCTGAGGACAGACAACATCAGCTTCACCCTGAAGAGGTGCTGCCAGCCCAGACCCAGAGGTAGCCTGGCCTTGCAGGGTTTTCTTGTTGCAAGGGATCAATCTCCAGGCTCTTTGAGTGTATTTTTAGTGCTGTATCCTGGTGTGAAGCTCTTAAAAAAAAAAAGAGGTTTAAAGATTCTTCTTTCTCTGAGGAGGAATTTTGTCAGATGCCATGGGCAGGTTTGAGGAGGGAAAAAGAGGGTTGGGACCTGCTGGGTTTGGGACCTGCTGGGTTTGCTCTCCCTGTGAGCTGCTGTTTAATAACTCATCTGCACCAGGCAGCAGGGAAGGGTTTTGGTCCCAAAACTGATGTCCTGAAGAGCCTGGTGGCAGGAAATCATCTGTGAGGTGCCATCAGAGGGACAATGGGGCAGCTGTTGGGTGCTGCCAGCACTCTCTGGAGCTGTTTGCTATGAACTCTGAGAGCCCTGCAGCTGGGTTTGGTGTGAGYGAGGAAGCACAGTGGGGTGATTGTGCTGAGCTGATAATGGTTTCCTGTTAGAGCAGGGGAAAAACTGAGCCATATCAATCACCTGCTGCTCTGAGGCTTTGGGAGAGTCCCTGAGCTGCTCACACTCTGCACCAAGAGCATGGCTCATGCTCTGGAGCAGGGGCACCTTGCACTTCTGATATTTTGGTTTCATTTAATGGCTGGATTTGGGATAAAATGAAATMAAAAGGGTCAGGGAGTTGATTGCCCACTCCAGCTTCTCCCTGGCTTTAGCTGCAGCAGGATTCAGTGCCTGTTCCCTGTTCTGTCCCTTCCCTGGTGGGTTTTTCCTTCTTTTTGAACATTTCATCAGATATTCACAAAGAAGTGCAGGGCATGCAGGACTGAAGCAGGGTGTGGTGATTCCAGGATTCCAGAGGATTATTTAGCCCCAGTGCCAGGTTCTGCTCACAGCAGGAGGAAGCCCAGATGCCCACTCACATCCCAATCCCAGTAAATAATGCCAGGAGGGCAGAATTCATGTGCAAAACCTGGATCTGCCCTGCAGCAGTGGGAAGTGGATTTTTGTGTCTGTTCCTTCTGCTCATTCCCCATTCCCCAGCTGAATTTCAGTGCCCTGGGAGCACTGTTGGTGCTTCCCAGAGCAGAGGGAGTTTGGAAGGAGGTGAAGAGGAAAGAGACTCCCCCTTGCACAGTGGAGAGGGGATGGTCCTGCTGGATGTGGGATATTTTATTCCATTTTATTCCGTTTTATTCCATGTACAGCACAGGTATTTTCTCTTTCAATCTTTGTGCAGAAAACTCTGTTCAYTTGTTCAAAATCACCCTGATCTGGCTGATAATAACTCTGTATTTAAAATATAATCATGAAACTYTGCTTTAGTGATTTCTCTGTTGAATGAGAAGAAATCAAGCCCAAGTTTATTTTTCCTTCCCTTTTTTGGGGGATTTTAATGCATTTCCATCCATGTTGGTGCTGGGAAGGGGGAATGCAGTTTCTTTGGAAATGTTTAAGGATATTTTCTGCCCCTGCCTTGCAGAAATCTCCAACCTGCTGGTGGCCACCAAGAAGGCCCAGGAGTGGCAGCCAGTGTATCCCATGGGGCAGCTGAGCTTCCACCGCATCCGCAAGGAGGAGATCGTGCAGGTGGGAGCCTGGGGGGACCTGAGGGAGCCCCCAGAACCTTGGGGTCTCATCTAAAGCTTCCAATCAAACCCAGGGTTTGGCCTGAGACCTTGGGAAAGGCTCRCAAACTGAGGTGCCAGAAGRGYGAATGTGGATTTYTGAAATAAATMTATATTTTTAAAGCAGGGARGTGTTAAGCTAAGTAAAGGAAGGTTTAGAGCTTTAGAGTTTAAGAGATAGAAAAATAAAAGTAGTTACAAAGGTAACAGGAAGTTTAGAATGCAGCACTGTAGGTTTGTGTGTCATAACATGATTGGCTAAGAAAGCTCACACTGTAGCATGGGTCCATAAGACAGAATATGTAAGGATTGGGTCAAAAGCATAAATATCCCTGTTGGCAGTGTTTTATTGGTTAATAAACTCTTAAAAGGATTGTGATTGGAGGTCTTGTGACCCTCTGAGCCATGCAGTGAAGATGTGAGCCCAACRCACCCTTCCTGCCTATGGAGAAGATAAGAAAAATAAATCCCATCATCTGAAGCAGCTCAGAGGTTCCATCTCTAACTCATCCAAAATGCCCCAGGTGCTGAGCTGCCCTGGGAGCCAGGAGTGTGGCTGTCCCTGAGCCCTGCAGGGGACACCAAGCCAGCCCTGCTGCCTGCCCTGCCCCTSCCAGCTCCCCTCAGCAAACTGCAGCTGGAGCTTTATTTATTTTTTATTGATTTATTTGGATTTAAGCCTCTGCRTGCAGAATCCTGCTGCTTGTATGGCTTTGTGTGGACAAAGAAGAGCTTAGGAGTGATGCCTTTCACTGGAAATYAAATTGATATTTAAGTTTTCTAATGGAAAACAGGGGTTTTAAGGTCATTTCTTGGGAGTCTTAAGAGCTGGTTTGTTGTGGGTATTTTTTTAAAGCCTGACTTATCAGAGAAACAGAAGTTTAAGGGAATATTCTACAGTAAAAAAGYTGAAGTATTCAAAAGCTCTGAGCAGTCAGAAGTCTGTGTTTAAGCCTCCCCAAATTTTCAAATTTCTCCTTGTTTGTAGTTACGTATTCAGGTCACCTGAATAAACCTCAACAAACACACAGGGCCTTGAATACACTTAAATCAGATTTAATGTTGCCAAAAGAGCTCTTATGTCATGCCCTTGGCTGCTTCTGTGAAATGAAAAGGTATTGGGGGTTTTTATTTGCATCACTGCAGACAGAGATTGGGTTTGGGTTGGTGTTTACAGTCAGCATCCTGCAAAAAGATCCCAAGGCAGGATGTTATTTTGGAGGAAATTGCTTCCCCAAACAAAGCCTTGCAGTGAAATATTACTTCCTCTCACTTTTGGAAAGACATTAAAGATCACCTCAGCAGCACTTTGTGAATAAGAGCCCCAGCTGTTGTTTATTCTTTTGTTTAGTCTGGGAGTGCCCAATCCCAGGGAATTGAGCACTGTTGGGTGAT
>NDFG01000037.1:1383254-1458775 GCA_002167245.1 Sporophila hypoxantha
GGGCTCCAGGAGGCTGCTCAGGAGCAGCAGCTGGAGGTGTTTCTGCCCTTTCCCCAGGCATTCTTTGAGACAGCCAGCATGATGAGACAGGTGTCCCACAAACACATCGTGCTCCTGCACGGCGTCTGCGTCCGCGACCTGGAGAGTGAGTGACAGACCTGCCAGGGACACGGGGACAGGGCTGGCACCTGGGGGGACATGGGGACAGGGGATGGCACCTGGGAGGGACAGGGAATGGCACCTGGGAGGGACATGGGGACAGGAATGGCACCTGGGGGGGACATGGGGACAGGGGATGGCACCTGGAGGGAACAGGGAATGGCACTTGGGAGGGACATGGGGACAGGAATGGCACCTGGGAGGTCCACGGGGACAGGGACATGGCTGGCAGCTGCTGCCTCTGGAGCTTCCCAGAGTGGAGCTGGGACAGCAAAGCAGCTCTAAGTAATTCTCCCAATAAATTTCCCTTTCCAMCTCTGTGTTTGAGCCTTCCCTAAGGCTGGAATGCCAGAGGCAGGGGCAGTGTGGGATACAAAGCACCCTGTGAAATTTGCACAATTYCATTTATTACATTTATTACAAATATACATCCATTTGTATGAAATAAATGTACATTTGTAATATTTATACATATAAAACATGTACACATTTGTATGTATGCATTTATATGTATACATTTTATGTTTATACATGTAAAATATAAATATGCACATAAAAAATGTAAGTGTATACAATACACCTTTATGTGACTTAAGCCAAGACAGTCCTAATGTGGGTGAACACCAGAAGGAGAGCAAAGCTTTAGATAATTAAAAGACAGATTGGTTAATGCCCCAGCCTGAGCTCTTCCAGACTCAGGAAAGGATTTTGAGTTACATGTGGGTGTTAAACAGGGCCATGCTGAAGGAATTTTGGTACAAGAGCACAGGGGAACATAGCAGCCTGTTGATTTTTCTGAGCTGTTATGTGCATTAAAATTCCACCTCTGGAATGCCTGGTTCCAGGTTTAATGTTCATTTGCCACACAAAGCCCCTCAGCCTTTTAATCTGGACTCTGAGCACTGAAATAAACCTTGGGCAAGGTGAAATAAAAACATTTTCCAACCATCTGGGCTGGGAGGTGGGAACACAAATTCAATGACTSCAAACAATTCATTGCAGCACTGACTTTCTGCACCTGCCTCTGTAGATATCATGGTGGAAGAGTTTGTTGAATGTGGGCCTCTGGATCTGTTCATGCATAAGAAAAGTGAAGTTCTAACAACCCCGTGGAAATTCAAAGTGGCCAAACAACTTGCAAGTGCCCTGAGCTACCTGGTAAGAGACACCTTGGCAGAGGCACTGGGGTCTAGCTGGGAATACATTTCTCCATCAGGAAAAGTGCTGGAGTGGGAACACTCCATCTCCTGCTCCTCCTTTCCTTCTCTTCCTCCAGTTTCTTCCCAGGTGTCATTTTGGATTTCAGCTCAGAATATTTCAGAGATCCCCTGTGGTGTGGATATCCTGGAGCACTCACATCCCTCTCACTGTTCTTTCCTGGTTTTGTGTAGGAGGACAAGGATTTGGTGCATGGCAATGTGTGCACCAAGAACATCCTGCTGGCCAGAGAGGGCATTGACACCGAGTATGGGCCCTTCATAAAGCTCAGTGACCCAGGAATCCCCATCACGGTGCTCTCCAGGCAAGGTAGGGCCAGAAATGGCATTTCCAGCAGCCAGAGCTGGCTCTGCCATAGCAGGGATCAGCTTTCATACAAATACACTGGACTTGTGTGTAGCAGGAATCAGCTTTCATGGATCTGCAAATACTCAGTGCCTGTTCAGAGCATTCATTMCTCTTACAAAATGCTGTGTCCAGTGAGATGAGACAGAAGGAATCTCAGATTGTGGAGGGCTCCAGGCACGAGCCTGTGAAATCCTTCTGAAAACWGGAATTTGAGAATCAAGAAACAGGYCAATTTCTGCAGCTCCAGTTTATTTCAGACAAGGATAATTCAGTTTTCCCCCCTGTGATATTCACCCCGATGTGTTTCACCCCAGAGCGTGTTGAGCGCATCCCCTGGATTGCACCTGAGTGTGTTGAAGATTCCAAAAACCTCAGCATTGCTGCAGACAAGTGGAGCTTTGGTACAACCCTGTGGGAAATCTGCTATAATGGAGAAACTCCACTCAAAGACAAGACCTTGGCAGAGGTAAAGCTGTTAGTTACACAAATTGGGTCCATCCTCTTGGGCCCTTCAGTTTTCCCCTTGTCCTGTCCCTCCAGGCCTTGTCCCCAAGCCCTCTCAGCTCTCCTGGAGCCCATTTAGGCCCTGGAAGGGGCTCTGAGCTCTCCCTGGAGCCTTCTCCTCTCCAGACTGGACAATCCCAGTTCTCCCAGCCTTTTCTAACCCCTGTGTCCAGTTAGAAGCTGAGTGAGATTCTCCCAYACATCTCTTGTTTCTTTTGGATTGATTCCAGAGGGTGTCCCAGGGAACACTGCTGCTGTTCCCTGCAGTTTAAAGAACTGGAGTCCCTCTTGCTGTGCCCTGCCTGCCTGTGGCCACAGCCCTGCAGGGCTGGGAATGCCCATCCCAGCCTTGTCCCACCTGGCCTGGAGCTGGGACCTCCCAGGGCTGTGAGGAGCACCCAAGGTGTCCTTGGCAAACATTTCCTGGTGCATAAATAACTGGGAAAACCTGGCAGGAAATGATTCTTGAYAATGAATTCAGCACCTTTTGAACACTTCATGGGTGTTAAGTGGTTGCTCCAGACTCAGCACAAGAGGAATTCTCTAAAGATCCAAGTTCCAGCTGAACAGGGGGATTTCCTTGGCAAAGCTCACATTGAAATAAGGATTTCATGGTCACATCCTCTGGTGTAGAATCACAGAACTGCTCAGGTCAGAAGAGAGATCCTCGAGCCCAGCCAGTGGCCAGCTCAGAACTGGGAGCTGTGGCAGTTAAAATTCCTGGCATGTCTGTTTGCTCCCACAGAAGGAGAGGTTCTACGAGGGGCACTTTGTGCTGGCCACGCCGTCCTGCAAGGAGCTGGCAGACCTGATGAAGCAGTGCATGAACTACGACCCCCACCAGAGACCCTTCTTCAGGGCCATCATGAGGGACATCAACAAACTGGAGGAGCAGAGTAAGGCCTGGGACASCTGAGGGAGGGATCATGGAATCCTGGGCTGGAGGGACCTGGAAGAGCATCTCCTTCCAACCTCGTGGGAGCTGAGGAGCTGCTCCAGGGTGGGAAGTTCACCCAGAGAAATCTGGGTGTGGGTGTGGAAGCAGATCCAGACTGGCACGAGGGGAGGAGAATTCCCTGTCAGAAAYCAGGTGGGATCTAAGGAGGGAAAGATGGGAGAGGGAATAGAGCAAGGACACCTTGGAATGTCAGACCAGGCCGGAATCTGACCTGGGATGTTTTCCCCCCCAGATCCTGATATTGTCTCAGAGAAGAAACCTGTCACCGAGGTGGATCCCACCCTCTTTGAGAAGAGATTCTTGAAAAGGATCCGGGATTTGGGGGAGGTAAGAGCAATGTCACCCCCAGAACCCAGCCTGCTCCTGGCTGTCCCCACAAGCCCCTGCTGTGTGACACAGACACCCAAATCAGTGCTGGCTGTCCCCACAGCCCCGCTTGTGTCACACAAACACCAAATCAGTGCCTGGCTGTCCCACAGCCTGTGCTGTGTGACACAAACACCCAAATCAGTGCCTGGCTGTCCCACAGCCCTGCTGTGTCACACAAACACCCAAATCAGTGCCTGGCTGTCCCCACAGCCCCTGCTGTGGTGACACAGACACCCAAATCAGTGCCTGGCTGTCCCAACAGCCTGCTGTGTGACACAACACCCAAATCAGTGCCTGGCTGTCCCCACAGCCCCTGCTGTGGTCACACAGACACCCAAAATCAGTGCCTGGCTGTCCCCACAGCCCTGCTGTGTACACAAACACCCAAATCAGTGCCTGGTTGTCCCCCACACGCCTCTGCTGTGTGACACAGACACCCAAATCATGCCTGGCTCGTCCCCAGCAGCGCCTGCTGGTTGACATCAGACACCCAATATCAGTGGCCTGGGTGTTGCTGTCTGAGCGTTGTCCTCAAGGATGCTCCTTTCTCTCCCACCCAGGGCCACTTTGGCAAGGTGGAGCTGTGCAGATATGACCCAGAAGGCGACAACACTGGGGAGCAGGTGGCAGTGAAATCCCTGAAYCCAGAGAGTGGAGGGAATCACATTGCTGACCTCAAGAAGGAAATTGAAATCCTGAGGAATCTTTATCACGACAACATRGTCAAATACAAGGGGATTTGCACAGAAGATGGTAAATCTTGCAGAATATTAACAATTGTATGGGTTTTCCTTTAGAATTTATAAATGTCCTGCCTGGAGRAGGTTTTCCTGTGCACTGGCTCAGGGATGGATGATGGGAATGAGCCATGGGATGTTTAAAATGCTGCCGGTGCTCTGGGCTTGTACAAAAGCTGTTGAGAAGGGTCAGCAAACCAAACATGCTCTGTTTTTTAGGAGGAAGTGGGATTAAACTCATCATGGAATTCCTTCCCTCTGGGAGCCTGAAGGAGTATCTCCCACGGAACAAGAACAAGATCAATCTCAAGCAGCTGCTCAGATATGCAGTTCAGATCTGCAAGGTGAGCTGGGCCCCGAGCCTGCAGCTCCATCAGCTGGGTGAGGGGGATGGAGAACATCAGCAACAAACCCATTCTCCTGCTCTATCCCCAAGGATCAGAATCCTAAAGCAATCTCTCCCATGCTTTGGGTGCCAGTYGCACAAGGATGAGTGGGAGAATAATGAAGAGGTTCCAAGTMCCAAAGTTTGCTCTGYAAAGTTGTTCCTGTGGGAGAATTTGGAGGATCAGGAGGGAGGGCAGCACTTGGAATGTGCTGGCAAGAGAAAGGAGCGAGGTGAAGTCTAAAGGGAGGGAGATGAGAGMGCAGAGCACGGCCAGGCCATGTGAAACAGTAACTGGAGAAAAAGGGATTAAAGTTTTGGAGGAATAAAGGAAAGGAAATGAAAGGTTTCTTTTCTCCCCTCTCAGGGCATGGACTACCTGGGCTCCTGTCAGTACGTGCACCGTGACCTGGCAGCGAGGAATGTCCTCGTGGAGAGTGAGAACAGGGTGAAGATTGGGGACTTTGGGCTCACCAAGGCCATCGAGACGGATAAGGAATATTACACGGTCAAGGACGACCGCGACAGCCCCGTCTTCTGGTACGGCCTGGGCGACAGGGACCCTCTGCTCCTGCACTCCCCAGGATTCTCCTGGTTTTATAAAAGGCCTAAGTAAAGATACATCATGAGAACAGGAAAAGGCACCTGGTGGACTGTACTCACCTCTTGTGCTGTTTATTTGTTCCTGCACTTAATGATCCATTTCCCCACTATTTTGGGTTGGGTCTCCTTGGTTTCACCATGCCTCACTGTGAGGTTGAACACACCTTATGTATTACTTTTGAATTCATGTGCAAGGCTCCACAAACACAGCTGTGGCTCTTGAGCTGCTCAGGCTGTGTGTGGGCAGGGCTGGGTCCCCYGGTGTGACGCTGTCCCCTCGTGTCCCCAGGTACGCCCCGGAGTGTTTGCTGCAGAGCAAGTTCTACATCGCCTCCGACGTGTGGTCCTTRGGGGTGACGCTCTACGAGCTGCTCACCTACTGCGACTCCGAGTGCAGCCCCATGGCCGTGAGTGCCTGCGACACCAACAGCTCCCAGAGCTGCTTCAGCCCCATCTCTTAAAAGAATTATTATTGGTTTTGGCAACAAGAGCAGCAAGCAGAGAATCYCGGGCTCATTTGGGAGGGAGGGACCTTAACGCTCCTCTCCTTCCACCCCTTCCATGGGGAGCTCCTTCCTCCAGGATTATCCTGGGAAACACCTGGGGCTTGTCCTGGCASTGGGGTGAGGCACTCCCAGCTGACCCCGCTGTCCCCACAGGAATTCCTGAAGATGATCGGCCCCACGCAGGGACAGATGACGGTGGCACGGCTGGTGAGGGTCCTGCAGGACGACAAGAGACTGCCACGGCCACCCACCTGTCCTGAGGAGGTGAGGGAGGGATGGGCATGGATGGATGGATGGATGGATGGATGGATGGATGGATGGATGGATGGGATGGATGGATGGATGGATGGATGAATGGATTGGATGGATGATGGATGGATGGATGGATGGATGGATGGATGGATGGATGGATGGATGATGATGGATATGGATGAATGGATGGATGGATGGATGGATGATGATGATGGAATGGATGATGGATGGATGGGAGAGGGAGGAAGGGACGTCTGTCCATCTGTCCCTGCTGGACACAGGTTCACCCAGAGGGGTCACACTTCCCTGGCCACTCAGGTAGGAAAACCTTCAGGCATGCTGGGAAAAGGCACTGCCAAGGTTTTCAAGCATTGTTTTAAGATGTTTTTTGATATTAACATTCCCAAGTCTGTGATGTCCCTTCAGGGGGGGCAGGGACTTGCTGTAGTACCTGGATCCATGAAAATTCCTTGGGAATCCCTCTGATTTTGGCAATTCCTGGGGTGCAGCTCCCCAGGTGGAACTGCCCAAAGCCCCTGCTCAGGTCCCTGCTGACCCTGCCCAACAGCTGAGGAGTTTCTGTTCARTCAGGGACCCAAAGAAATGTTTCATGCCTTTAAAAATGTCCCTGGTTCTGTTGCCAGGTGGATCAGCTGATGAGGAAGTGCTGGATCTACAAACACGACGAACGCACCACCTTCCACAACCTGATCCAAGGATTTGAAACAATTATGAGTAAAATGTAAATAATTTTTTTAATCCTGTCAGGACTTTAAATGCCCAGCAACCTATCTATGCCCAAGGCTCTTACATTTTTTTTTTTACTCCTGTAATTTGTACTCTGGCTGGGCTGATGTGGGTATAAAGGATTCTTTTCCCAACAGATTGAAGAGTTGGATTWAAAGAATTTAAAAAGTTTGGGCAAAATGAGCTCCAGCTCCCTTTGCTGCTGTTGTTGCAGGGCAGTTTTATCCTGCTCTGATTCTGGCTGTGCCACAATTGGCATTGCCCTGCTGGATGATGTGAGCTGGGGAAATCCACTGCATTTCTCAGCTCAAACCTCAGCCAGTGGCTCTAAGAGGGCTCAATTAATAATTTTAAAGTTGGCTGACAAAATATCCTTCACATGCACTTAAATCCTAATAACAAACAAAACAACTTTGGCATAAAAATATAGGGGAAGTGAAATTTTCAGCTCTTTTAAAACCCACCAGGCCCCAGTACTGAGCTCTTACAGGTATTTAAAAAAAGTGTTCAAAAACACCACCCCAGCAGTGTGGAGGGGTGGGCAGGCACAGTTGTGCATTTCAGTGAGAAGCCCAATTTTGGGATAAATTAAATAATTTGCTTTTCCTAACTCCACTCCCACATTCTTCCCCCTGGAGCCCCCAGCCTGGGTGCATCCCTGGTGCTGAGGGATGTGCAGGGAAGGAATCCCTGGAGCTGGGAAGGAACCCAGTCCTTGCCCAGAACCTGGAGGGGATTATCCAAAAGGAAAAAGGCCTGAGCACCCAGGATTATCCAAAAGGAAAAAGGCCTGAGCACCCAGGATAATCCAAAAGGAAAAAGGCCTGAGCACCCTGGGCTGTCCCAGGGCCTGGGAACCCCTCCAACCATTTTTTTAAAGAACATTTTGASTCAGCCCATGAGTGGTTTAACTGGAACCTTCTGCTGCCATCATGTTTCCTACCACACCTGGAGTTGGAAAATGCTCTGAAGAGATCCTCCAGTTTTGGCAATAACAGAAAGAGGTCTATATATATATATATATAAATATATATAAAAAATGGTAATTATGAGCTCCAAGGAGGTCAGATTTATTTTTACAGTGTTATTGTTTCTGTATGTCACTTAGGAAGCTGAATTTAATCTGTAAGCACTTTGTTACTCTTTATACAAACAAGTCTAATAAATTTTTTTTTCTCCATGTGCCTCCCTTTTTAATCATAAATTAAACAGAGGAAAGTTTTTTAAATTGAATTTCCATGGGAATGGTGTTCTTTTAAAACCTTTTCCTACCTTACCTGATTAAAGGAGTCCAGGGCTGTTTTCCTCCCACAAAAAATTCACTTGAAGTAAGTACCAACAATTTATTTTCATTGAAAAGTGTAACAAGTTGAGAAAGTTGCATATACAAACAGTTGAAACAAAATATTACAAGCGAATTTATCAATACATACAGGCAGAATCCCAGAAAAGCTCCTGGCTCCTGTTTGTGGAGCACTTCCAGCAGCTGAGGGAAGAGGGAATTTGCTTGGGATTTTTTTAAGCTTTGAAAATGTGGATCCTGGTCACATCCCAAAGCTTGAAAGGCAAAAGTTTAAGACTTTTAATTTAAAAAAATCAGTATTGAAAAATGGCTTCAGTTTTCTCTAGCAAAGAAAAGGGAGAAGGAGGTGGCTCCTGGCCTCAGTGAACCCAATCCAGATGGATTTGCAGCAGGATTCCAAGGGGCAAAGCCTTGGAATGAGGGCTGGCTCCTCATCTGCAGTCACTGAGGGCAAAAGGAAGGATTGCTGATCTCCAGCTCCAAGGGCAGAAGAGAACAACTCGAGGCAGAGCTGATAATGAGCTAAAAATACAAAAAGTCTTTAAAAGGAAAATACACTCAAAAGTGGGAAACAATGTGGGGTGGCCCAGGAAGAGCTGTCCCACACCTGTGGAAGGAGGAGGCTGCCTCACACTGGGAATTACTTCCTCCTCCATGGGAAAACTATGGATTCTCAGCCTAAAAACAAAGTTTTTCCACTGTCCAAGGAGCAGCTCTCCAAATCCCAGGGAATATTTCCAGGCAGCCCAGGACAGCATCTCCCTTTGAACAGGCATTTATTGAGAACATCACCAAGGCTCTGGGAATCCATTTGGTATCGCTCCATTCCAGGATTAACAAGAAATATTAAAAATTGAAAGGCTGTAAATGCAGAGCTCTTAATCCTGGAAAAAGGAAAGTTGGAAAAAAACCCCACATGCTTAGTTAAAAAAATACAAAATAATTACTATCAAGAGTAATTCCTCTTTTAACTTCCTCAGGCTGAGGACTGGAGAAAGGATCAGCTTTCTTTCCTCTGGGTTTTTATTGCTTTCAGCTGGAGCTGCCCCAGCTCCCCGAGTCCTGTGCTCTGTCCCACAGGTGACAAAGCCAACGCTGTCCCCTCCTGTCCAAGCGAGAGCAGCCACCACCTCCGTCACCTTTGTCCTTGCAGTGGCGGGACAGAGCTGGCTCCTCTGGGACACTCACCCGCTCAGCAGGAGCTCCTGGTGGGAAGTTAAGGCAGCAATAAATCCAGAGGATTCCCAGCTGCCTGCCCTGGGCCGGGAGCCCTGGATCCGAGCCCTGGATCAATACACGCGCTTCTTCTTCAGCGAGGACTCGGCGAAACGCGCGGGGCCCGGCAGCTCCGCGGGGCCGGGCTCGGGGCAGGACACGAGGAACGAGGAGCTGCGCTTCGGGGCCACCTGCGGGCACACACGGCACAGTGTCACCCCTTCGCTGCGATTCTGTGGGCTGAACTTCAATGTGTATTCGTGTGGGAACCCAGGAAATCCCTCTGGCTGCCCTCAGGGGGCTCAGAGACCTCAGCACAGAGCCCAAGGRCCCTGTGCCTTTGATTCAGCCCTTGGAAAAAACAATTACCAACCTTATATGAAGAATTAAAAGCCACCAAAGTTTAAGCAGCATGATGGTGAATTTATCACAGGGTGAAAAAATAGATTTTTTGGYGTTTTTAGAATGGGGCTCAGGGTCCCAAGATGGAGGAATCTGAGTGTGTCCAGCCTTTCTCCTTCTTCTTCTTGGCCTCCATCTTCTGCTGTGATGGTGGCACTCACAGATTGGTTTAGAGTGGAAGCTCACTGTCTAACACAGGTGATAGGGATTGGGAAGGAATTGTAAATATTGTACAGGGAGTTTTTAGTATAAAAGATAACACTGCCCTGGGGCAGGCAGAGTGCCTCTGTCTGTCCTGCTGAGCAGACCTCAGCAGGCCAGGAGAAAGAAACAATTATTTTATAGATAAGATACAATAAACAACCTTGAGACTGAGAACTGAAGAGCTCTGACTCCTTCTTCGACCACTGGGCTGGGAAAAGAAACTTTCTAATGCCTCTTGGGGTCACTGTGACCATCTGAGATARTAGTTTTTATTGATGTTCTAGTTTTACATTATAATTTATATTATAATTTTTATGTTATAGTTGTGAGTTTTGTAGTACTTAATTTCAATAAACTAAAAATGGAGTTGTATTTTTTCTTTATAAGATTTTTTTAAGGATTAACTAAGAAATMATATCTAAATTATTTTTAACTTAATAACTAACTACTTGTGGCTTGCAATGTGAACTTTTTTATCTAATTACACAATACTATTTAAACTTATGAAGAAGGACTAGTTTTCATCCTAAAACTTTAGATTTATCCTGGGTTTTTTGATTTGCTTTCCAAACAATTTTGAGCTGCTTTCTCCACTTCAGAGATTCTATCCCAGTGCAAACCATCTGCAAGTCAGGCAAACACCCATTTAAATCCWGTGTCAACCTCCTCCTCCTCTCTTCCTACTTTAGTTGCCTCCAAAAACCCAGCCTGGCTCTGCCCGTGGCCTTTGGGGCACTGAGAGCAGCTGACCCCAGGGCCTGGAGGGCTCTGCAGGGCTCTGCAGCTGGCCCAAGCTGTTCTCACGTTCCCAGGAATTGTGTGGAGCAGGGATGCAGAGGGAAAGCTCCACCCGGGGGCAGCAGCAGGCAGGGAGAAGCGTCTGCAGGCGCTGCTCCTCCTCCTCCTCCTCCTCCTCTCACCTGCTTGAAGGGATTTGCTGGAGGAGGCTGCAAGCCCGGCTGGGCTCCCGGGGCTCCACCCAAAAAGGAAGGCACCACCTGCAGGCAGGTGCTGTAGTTTGGGAAAGATCCACCTGCAGATTCCTGAATCCAGAAGGGGATTCATGAAGTAGAAGGAAAAAAGGTTTAATAATTCTTATTTRTTCTGCTATTGTGATGAGCTCTCAGCAGGTAAGGAAATACCTGAGGCACAAGAGGTGCAATTCACAGCAGCTCGGGGGTGCAGCAATTCCTGGAGCAAAATGTGGGGTTTGGATGATGCTTTAATTTGTGTCATTCCTCTCAAAAGTGTCTTTCTCCTTGCTCACAAAAACCTCAGCTTGGGCAAGACACAGCCCTTCAGTGCTGGGAGATTCAGCACAGGGAAATGCCATTAATGGTGTGCTGCTCCTGGTGGGAGTATTTAACCCACTGCTGAGCATTGCAGGTGCTTTGGGATGGTGGGATTTCAGAGAGGGGTGTTTGGGTGTGACTCTGGGGGTGCTGCCCTGCAGCAGTGCCCATGCAGTGCCTTCTGCAGCCCCCCATMCCTGTGCCAACACACAAAGCAGGTGTCCAAAAGCTGATTGATGGGAGCAACAGCCAGTGGAGACAGCAAGAAAATGAAATTATTTCTCACCTCAGAGGCTTCATTTTCCAAGCCATCCACTCTGGCCTGGGTAGAGTGATGTGCCTGAGCATAATGCTGGTACCACTGCTGGACAGCCTCCTACAGAGGAGCAGAAATCCTCTCCCATGCCTGCCTACAATTCTTACAGCCCAGAGCTCTCCAAGAAGCACCAAAACACCTTCAGCACCAGTGGTGAAGCTCAAATCAAACAGTTAAAATTATGGTAAGTGCCTAAAACACACAGGAGGCACCTCTGGCCTGGCAGTGAGGCAGGGACAACAATTCCTGTTGTGGGAACACCTCCAGGGATGGGGCAGCCACAGCTTCTCTGTGCACCCCACCCTGCCAGGGAACAATTCCCAATTCCCAATCTCCCATCCATCCCTGCCCTTGGCAGTGGGAGCCATTCCCTGTTRCTGTCCCTCCAGGCCTTGTCCCAGGCTCCTCTGCAGCTCTCCTGGAGCCCCTTTAGCAGCAGATCTGATCCAAGGGCTGTGTGGCCCCTGGCAAAGCTCTGAGCAGTGACCCTGTCCCCCACCCCTGTGGCCAGGCTGCTCTCTCTACTTCAGAGATCTCCTTCCCAACCCAAACCCTGGCTGCCAGGAGTGTGGGGTCACAGCTGTCCCTGCCAGCAGCCCAGGACAGTCTGTGTGTGCCCCTGGGGAGAGGCAGCTCTCAGCTCTGACCTGTACAGTTACAGTTATACAGACTCAGCATGGTTAATGCAAACATGGGGATGTTCTTTCTCTGCCAGTGTCCTGCTGAACTGGGCCTGAGCACTGCACACTCTGCAGGGCCTGCAGCTCCTGGCCAGGCTCTGATCTCCACATGGGGAGCACATCCTGTGCATGAGAGCAGCTGGCAAACATCCCCCAGCTGTGCAGCAACTGCAGCTCTCTGCCCTGGGATCCAGCCAAAATTCAGGACTTAAACACTTCTGGGGGAGGCAAAGAGAAAAACCCCCTGGTTTTGAAGGCAGAAAAAGCCAAGGCAGAGGTGCTGAGAAGTCATTTCTAGTGAGTGCCCACAGTTCAAACTCTCAAGAAACWATTTTTTCAAGGGTTGTGATTTCAGCAGGGAAAGTTCTTTGTGCTACATCTGCTCTGGACACTGAAATGATCAGGTGAAGTGTCAGTGCAGAGGCTCAGGAAGGACACCCAGAGAAAACAGGAGCAGCTCTGGGAGAAGCCCAGGGGACACCAGGCTGTGGGATTATTCCTACCTGTGGGTACTCCCCAGGCTGCTGGGAATAACTGAAATAGTTTTCCATTGCATGTTGTGATGCAGTTCCCTGAGACACAGCAGCATCCACGACGTTGTTTGCAAGGCTGGTCTGCTGTGGAGGACTGGAGGCTTTYCTGGCAATTGCTGCTGGGAACACAAAGAACAGAGCCTGGATCAACACCTGGCTTGTAAAACACACTACTGAGGTTCTATTCCAGGATTCAAACTGAGATTTGTGCCCCAAATCTAGATGTGTATAAGAGACAGGATCAACACCTGGCTTGTAAAACACACTACTGAGGTTCTATTCCAGGATTCAAACTGAGATTTGTGCCCCAAATTAATCAGTGCTACTAACAATTGAAAGGCTTCTAGAAGTCTGTGAGCCTCTGAAAATGCAGCCCTGTTTAACCATCAGGATAAATGACTTTGCAGTTTTGAGACACACTACAAGATTTCCAAGYGGATAAATGCTGTGGGCACTGGATTMASCAGGCAAACAGGAGAAATATTTSCCARGCTCTGGCTGTGGAAATTTGCAATGAAATCCATGGAATGTGTGCTTACCTGGCAGACAGATACCAGGCAAAACACTTGCCAAATTCAAGTAGGGGTTGGTGCTCAGCCGGATTTCTTTTGGGGGCTCCCCAAGCAGAGAAGTCTGTTTTTTCAAGGGAGTCTGAAAAATGGACAGGGCAGTTTGCATTAAATTCATATAAACTTGGTCAGAAATAAGGTTCAGTGGCCTAGCAGGGTCTTGGGAAAAGCTTAGTCCTATGAAAAAAACCTTTTGAAATGCAACTTTTGAAATAAAATGAAACTTTTGAAGTCAATCCTTCACAAGTTCCATTTTATTTCYGCAWTCTGGACACATTGCCTACAATTTTTTCTTCCAAATAGTTTTTGTAGGAATGTTTCTCTTCAGACTGCAAGTTCCTAAAGGATATTACAAAACAAACAAAAGAAAACCTTTTATATGCAAGTGAAGGAATAATAATCACTCGAGCAATTCCAGATGCAGCGAGTGAACATTAAGTACAAGGCCAAGACAAAATCAACTCTTTTCACTTGGAGACACAAGGAAATAATGGCCAAATGTTAGGAAAATCATGAATTACGCCCATGTTTCCCCAAAACGTTGAAGTATGGATGTATATAAAAATTATTATTTATCATATTTATAATATAATATTATATATTATTATTATTATAAATTATTTTCGATTTATATATAAAAAGGTAAATTTTCTTAAGGGCAGAAAAAAAAWTCTGAAAGAATGAGACCACTTAAATCCCATTCCATTATCTTCTCACACCTCACCTTCAAGGGAATAAATAATATTTTTAAAAACTGGTAACTAAAAGTGGAAAATTTATAGACACACACACACAAGCACCTGGAAACCCACAGCCCCCCAACCACCAGGACTGCCCCTGATGAATCACAAAATTCAAGCCCAAGTTCAATGTTTGCCCTTTAGAAGAGACACTGCCCTGAGATAAATGTTAAATTCCACCATGCAGCCCTGTGAGGCAGACACATGGAGAGGAGCCCTGCAGCACTGAGGAGCTGCCTTTGTTCCTTCAGCTGGACCACCAAGGAGAGCATTGTTCTCTCCCCATCCCCAGCACTGCTGAGACCTCCACGTGTCCCCAGGAATCCAGGGAATTGTACAGAGGGACACAGGAGGGGTTAAAATAAAGGGAATTGTACAGGGGGGACACAGGAGGGGTTAAAATAAAGGGAATTGTACAGGGGGGACACAGGAGGGGGTTAAAAATAAAAGGGAATTGTAGCAGGCGGACACAGGAGGGGTTAAAATAAAAGGGAATTGTCAGCAGGGGGGACACAGGAGGGGTTAAAATAAGGAGGAGAGGAGAAGGAGGAGGGAACCTGGGAAGGAAGGAAGGGAAAGGAAGAAGGGAAGGGAAGGGAGGAAGTGTGAGGGAGGGAGGGAGGGAGGGAGGGAGGGAGGGAGGGAGGGAGGGAGGGAAAGGAAGGCAAGGAAGAAGGAAGGAAGGAAGGAAAGGAGGACAAGGAAGGAAAGGAAGGAAAGGAAGGAAAGGAAGGAAGGAAGGAAAGGAGGAAAGGAAGGAAAGGAAGGAAGGAAGGAAAGGAAGGAAAGGAAGGAAAGGAAGGAAAAGGAAGGAAAGAAGGAAAGGAAGGAAAGGAAGGAAGGAGGAAGGGAAGGAAGGAAGGAAGGAAGGAAGGAAGGAAGGGAAGGAAGGAAGGAAGGAAGGAAGGAAAGGCAAGGAAGGAAAGGAAGGAAGGAAGGAAGGAAGGAGGAAGGACGGAAGGAAGGAGGAAGGAAGGAAGGAAGGAGAAGGGAAGGGAAGAAAAGAAAAAAAGAAAAGGAAAAAGAAAAAAAGAAAGAGAAGGAAGCAGCAGCAGTGTGTGTGCAGCACGCCCTTACCGGCAGGCCGGGGTCGCAGCCCTTGCTCGGAGCAGCGGGGGCGGGCGCGGCCCGCAGCGCCCCGGGCAGGCCGGGCAGCCCCGCAGCGAAGGGCGGCGCTGCCGGCACCGCCTCGGCCTTGTCTGCAGCGGCGCTGGGCCCGGGCACAGCCTGTCCGACAACGTGCTGGTTTGGGAAGAATGGCAGCATGCCCATCCCTGCTGCTGCTGCTGCTGCTGGAATGGGAGCRGGGTTAGACGCTGCAGCCAGCCATAAATGGAGAAACTTTGCTGTTACACGGGATTTATTACAGACGGCTTGWTGTGGGGTTAATGAGGGTGGAAGAGAACAATTCCAGATCTACTGCACTGCTTTTTGTTCCTTRCCCATCCCACAGGCAAACAACTCCATTTCAAGCTGATTCAATAAAACTCTGACTTTTCTAAACATTCCCTGWGATAACTTTCTTAGTGCTTCCTGGCATTTTCAAAGAAAAACTGGGAACAACATCCTGGAGGATGCTGGATGGGAGCACAGGGGGAAACCCCACCTCAGCTGGCATTGGGAAGAATTCTTTCCTCTGAAAAGCTGGAAATGTTCTCCAAAATGAAAACCTYGGGATTTGGAGGAGCTTTCTGCCCTCCCTGGATGCCTTTTCCCTGCTCCTGGTCACTGCCATGGCTCAGAGCAGGGCCAGGATTGCAGAACACAGGGAGCAGTGGAGGAAACAAGAGCAGAAAATCCTGCAATGGTTTGGGTTGGGAGGGACCTTAAGGATCATCCATTCCCATGGCAGGGATCACTGTCCCAGGGTGTCCAGCCTGGCCTTGGGCACTGCCAGGGATCCAGGGGCAGCCCCAGCTGCTCTGGGAATTKTATTCCTCCCTCTCAATCAGGAATTCCTCCCCAATATCCCATCTAAATCCCCCCTTTRCCAGCTTCCAGCCATTCCCTGTGTCCTGTCCCTGCAGGCRTTGTCCCCAGTCCCTCTGCAGCTCTCCTGGAGCCCCTTCAGGCCCTGCCAGGGGCTCTGAGCTCTCCTGGATCCTTCTCCTCTCCAGGGGAGCACCCCCAGTATCCACCTGAWCTTTCCTCATAAATATTGAGGGCATCAGTGGCACAGAAATTTGCATTCCAAACWGACACCTGTCACAGACTGGCTGTTAAAACTCATTTCTTAATAAAATGAAGGCAAAGAGCAAATTTGTGGTGCCTCTTCAGCAACTCCCATTTACCTGCTTTYAAAAACCCCACAAAATGTCACCTCTAAATAAAAGCATCTTCCAAATGTACCAAAAAAGGAATAACTGAGCTAGCAGAGTATTTAACAAGCTGCTTTTGTTACACAGGGAGAAAGTCAGGTGCAGAATGTGAAGCTGGGCATTMCTAGTGATCTGGGATGAAATGAAATGTCATTTACACTTGAGAGCTTCTCCTCGTGCTGCCAGGCCTGAGTTCACTGCTGGCATCACCCCTATGCCCAGCACTGTCTGCAGCAGCATTGTTGGAGGCTCTCCCAGCAAACCTGGTTTCTAAAAGGAAGAAGAGAAAACTGTGTAAATGATTCAAATTATCTGCTCACAGCTACTTTTTACAACTTCCACYCTCTCAACCTCTTCAGCTCCACTGAACTGRTCAAGGATCACAGAACARGAATGGGTTGGGTTGGAAGGGAACTTAAATATCACAGGCACCTGATGCTAGAAATGATTTATTTTAGGAATGATGGGAGTGCTCAGAGAGAGGCAGAGCTGCAGGGATGGCCTTACACTGTTTGCCTGCATGTTCTCCATCTTCAGCAGCTGCTGCTGGGGCAGGGGCAGGTGGGCAGGGCTCTGCAGCAGCAGGCTGGASGTGCTCCCCAGAAGTGAGCTCTGAGAAAGGATTAAAACAAGGGTTAGCTGGCAGCCAGGGAGAAACTGCTGGAAGAAATTAAAGATTTTGAGTTAAGGCAGCAAAGGGAAATAATTTCCTCCACAGAACTGATTTTGCTTCAGAGAAAAACCCAGATGTGTTTCCCCCCACAACACAACAATCTACATGAAATCCTAGTCCAGAGGCATTAAAACCTGACAAATCACAGTGCCTGCACACTGGCAAGTCTATAAAATATTCACATTGCTCATTCAGAATATTCTGGATCAGRTTGCCACCAGAACTGAGCCACTGAATTAATAACTTTGGGGCACCCTCTCCAGACTCTGCCARGGGTATATTCAGCATTGTGAGCTCTGGCCAGCACTGAGGCTTAAAATAAACTTTAAAAGACATCATGATTTATGCTACAGGCCTGGAAGTGCCTGGCAGCATCATCTGCCAGTAAAATTCAGGTTTGTTCTATAGGTTGTTGTACAAAAATAAACAGACAGGACACTGTGACCATGCCAAGTTCACCCTTTGTTGTTTTTATCACCAAACCCAGGGAATGAAGAGTGCAAAACACCTCCCAGGTATTTCCAAGCCTTGGCTGTGTCTGGGTGGGTGGCAGGCTTAAATTCCTTAGGGAAAAATCCTTTATGACTGAAATATGATCTTCTGGACTAAAATATGATCTTCTGGACTCAGAAATGTGTTTTTCCAAACAAAYATGGGCCATATCTAGATTAGTTATGCATCTATTTGCATTGCCTCAGTGATTTCCAGGAGAAATGATGCAGGGCTGGTTATTGTCACCAGTGCCAGGGGCTGCTCCTTCTAAACTTGGCTCCAGCAACAAAGCAAAGTGGTTCAATTGCAAAACATTCAGAAATAAAAGAGTGGAAAAATCAGTTTGGTCAGAATCCTCAGAGGAAAGGCTCTGGATTAATCAAGATTTAATWAATTGCTGGATGACTGAGGAAAACATGCCTGAGAAAGCTGAAAATGCATTKTTTTGGAGKAGGATAATTTGAACTAAGAGAAATAAAGAGAAGTTGCAAATCAGGCTACCTTGACTTGAAAAGTTATTGGGTGAATAACCTTCAAATTCTCTCTTTTTAAATAATTATTTTTAAATATTTATTCTCATTCTGTTGCTTCACAAAGCCCTGAAGATAAAAGAGAAACCTGAGCCATGCAGGGAGCTAAACCAGCGTGACTGGGGAGGGGTTTCAGTGACAACACTGAATTTCAAAATAAATAAATAAACAAATAAACAAAACAGTGGCTTTAGAGAATACCCCAAAACAAACCACCCAAGAAGAGAAAAATGTGCCTTAGAGGAGAAATTGGGATCATCAAATCCTTCTAAAATTCAGGTTTGGAGCTCATTAAATGACAGGAAGCTCCCAGGAAGAGAAGGAGGTGAGACTTTTAAATCTCTGGACAGAGAAAACASAGAGTTGTTTGGCTGCAGCTCTCCCAAGCCAAAAACCACTGGAAAAACCTTTGGATCATCATCAGTCCCACTGTTAATTGTGGAAAACATCCCTGGCTCCAGCTGGGAGCACCAAACACTCCCAGTGCCTTCCAAGGAAGCACAGGCTGAGGAGAGAGCAGCAGGAACTTAAACAGACRAATTGAAAATGTCATTTCAGTTTTAAAAAAACCCAAAGAATTATGTATATTTTATATGGGGCAAAATTAAGCAGAATTTATTAAAATTAATATATTCACCTACCAGGTTTTAGAGAAAAAATACAAGAGCTCAATATACTTAACATAGGGAATATTTCTGCATTTTAGTTGGGTCTTTTTAAAGATCTCTAAGGCTGTGTTTGCCAAAAGAACTGCAGGAATAACTGATGCTGAAGGGGATTTTATTTTTAAAATGGAAATTTCTGAAATATCAGAAATAATAAGGCCAAGTGATGGACTCCAGCCCCTTGTAGGTATTTCTGTAAATCCCTACCATGAATATTAAATTCAATTTTTGGCTCCTGGCAGAGCTGGAGAAACCCCTGAGAGCAGCTGAGCTCAAGGCAGAAATTCTGGCTGTGGGTGCATTTTCTCAGTCTCATTTTCTAGCACAAACCCATCCCAAAGATCCTTCCCATTTTCTCTCAGGAACCCTGGTGCCCATCTGGAATTACAGGAGAACTTGGGGGGTTTATCAGTAAGAAGTAACATCTGCAAATCTCTATTTTTATATGGCACATGCAGCACATTTGGGTCCCTGCAAGCTTGGAAATGAAGGTAAGGCTGCTGAACTCGCTGGTTTGAATCAGATAAACCATAAASTCCCTCCAGGAGTGTGGATGAGCTGCTCCAAGAGAAAGGGATGTGCCAGGCTCCTTGAGAGCTCTTTAAAGAGGGTTTTTTCTGCCAGAAATGACAAGTTTTGTCTGCATTGGCAGGTTTTAAGTCCAAAATTTAGATAAAATAACTCCATTCTGGACAGTCAGCACTGCCTGCTCCCCCAGCTCATAGCTTTCCTTAGAGCTCCAACAAGCACACTTGATTTTTGCTTTAATTCCTTAAAACTTTAGGTTCTCTCCCCAAATACCTCTTCTGATGACAGGTTTTTTGTCACATACCTGATGAACTTTATTCAACTGCAAAAAAGGTGGCCCAACTGCTGAATTTATGAGGTGAGGTAAACCTGCAGATGCTCCAAGAACTGTTTAAGAAACAGACAAAAAATTAGTGTATTTTACAAATTAGGCAAGTAAGTCTTTAGAATTATCCTGCAGTTTTTAATTTGCTTTCCAGAAAATTTCCAAGTGTACAAAGGTCATTATAYAGGAACAAGAGACTCGTTTAGGTTGGGAAAGGTTATGAAACCTTTTGATGTACAATTACAGAATGTGAGAGCTCCTCCACACCTGAGAGTTTCACTGCTGAGCTGATTGCAGGCCTCAGCTTTATCTGAAGTGCTTTAAATTCAGATTTAGCTGGAGTGTTTGTGCCCTGAAGTGGTCACTTCACACCCATTCCTGGTTTCGTTGTAGGCACACTCTCAGCTCTCCCCCACTCCATTTCCCCATCACCTGTTCCTGTTCTGAGCACTTTCACCGTTTGAAATGTGATTAATTAGGGTTTATGTTTATTCACATCCTAATTAGAACACAGAAATGTTTCTGGCTGATGCTGTAATAAATACTCTGCACAGCTGTGGCAGCAGCCAAAAGAATAAAGATTTACATTGGCAACAGGAGAAAGACTCAGGCTGCAAAATTCAGATCTAAAATCAGATTTAAGTTTAGCCAAGCCTTGCAAAAGACATTTCTTTCTAAACCCATTTCTGATTTAATATTCAGAGCCCACAGAGTTCATACAAGGGTATTTGTAGGAACACTGAATTCTACCCACACACAGGAGTGTAGCAAAGCACCTCTTGCTTTTGCTTTCATAAAYGGTGAAATTACCTGCACAAACACACTGAAACAGTGTCTGCACAGATTTTAAACATTATTTCTACTTAATTACTGTGCAAGAGCCCTGCAGCACTGACAACAGGAGTTGGTTTTGCATTATTTCAGAGCAGCTTACCAGGTTTAACAGCGTGGCCACGCAGCTGGGGCTGCAGCAGCATCTGCAGCATTGCTGGATTGTTAAAACTTTTCATGATCTGCACTGGATTTGGCTCTGGAAGCAAACCTTTCCTATTGTTCCTCATCTCCAATGAAGAGAGAAAAAGTGTTAGGAGCAAGAAAAAGCAATGAATACATTTCAATCCCTCTAACTCCAATGGCAATGCACACATTTCATCTGACACAGAAAAAACCCATTTCCTTCCCTGTTTCCTGCTTTTTTTCCCCTCAAATGAAACACCTAACAAACGATCCCAACAAAATTTCAAGCACATTTCTTTTTCTCCTTTAACCCCAGAGTTATCAGTACAGGAGAATAAGAAATGTTGCCATGAGCTCCATATCTTGTAGCAAATTCATCTCTCTTACAGAGCTGTGGCCTGAGCAGGCTGAAGAGAGGGAACTGCTGCCTCTCCATGTAACACTGATCACATCCAATTTTCTAGGAAATAATGTGATAAGACATGTGGGTGTAAAAAGCTTTCTTCTACCTCGAGCATAAAACGAACCTATTTCTCCTGCCTTGAAATTTATCTMAAAGCTGACAAATTCTTGCCTCTCTGTTTGAAACCAAGTTTTAGCTCGTCCAATGACTCATRCCCAGTCACTTCTGTTTTGAGCTGGAATGATCTCTCTTACAGGAGATTACATTTAATAAATCCCAGAGCTATGTGGGTGCAACTTTGTGGGATTTTATGGATATTTATTAATCTTCTTCCTGGCCATCTTTGCTTGGGAAGGAGCCTGAACTGGGCTGATTATACAGAATTCCAGAATGGTTTGGGTTGGGTAAAACCCTTTACCATGGGCAGGGKRCCAACAGTGCTGACCCCACAGAARTCCAGACTGGTTTGGGTTGGGAAGGACCTRAAATCCCATCCCATCCCAGCCCTGCCATGGCAGGGACACCTCCCACTGTCCCAGGTGCTCCACCCTGGCTTTGATAAACCCAAAACGCTCCTTGAGCCCGGCTCCTTCTCCCAGCTCGGGCGTGAGGAGCTCATCCCAAAGAGCTTCCCAGGSATCTCACCATCCTCTGTGCTGCTATCAGAGCTGCCAGGGTGCTCCTGCCCGGGGCTCCAGGGGCACAGAAGGACACCTGGAGCCTCCTGCCGTGGATGGTGGCGCCGTCCATGGCSCCCCGCACGCTCTCCGCCTGCTCCGCGCTCTCGTACTCCAGCACGGCAAAGTCCCCGCTGCCGCCCTCCTCGTCCTGGGCAAACTGCAAGGGAACAGCTCCAGAGGCAAGGGAAATGGGAATGCCAGGAGTAAAAACAGCTCCAGACAGGGAAACGGGAATGCCAGGAGCAAAAACAGCTCCAGAGCAGGGAAAATGGATGCCGGAGCCAAAAACAGCTCCAGAGCCAGGGAAATGAGAATTTCAGGAATGGAACAGCTCCAGTGCCAGGAAACGGAATCCAGGAGCAAAAACAGCTCCAGAGCCAGGGAAACGAATCCAGGAGCAAAAACAGCTCCAGACCAGGGAAACAGGAAATCCCAGGCAATAAAACAAGCTCCAGAGCCAGGGAAATGGGAATTCCAGCAAAGGAACAGCTCCAGAGGCAGGGAAATGGGAATTCCAGCAAAGGAACAGCTCCAGAGGCAGGGAAATGGGAATGCCAGGAGCAAAACCAGCTCCAGAGCCAGGGAAATGGGAATTCCAGCAAAGGAACAGCTCAGAGCCAGGGAAATGGGAATTCCAGGAGTAAAAACAGCTCCAGAGCCAGGGAAATGGGAATGCCAGGAGTAAAAACAGCTCCAGAGCCAGGGAAATGGGAATGCCAGGAGCAAAAACAGCTCCAGAGGCAGGGAAATGGGAATTCCAGGAGCAAAAACAGCTCCAGAGCCAGGGAAACGGGAATGCCAGGAGTAAAAACAGCTCCAGAGCCAGGGAAATGGGAATTCCAGGAGTAAAAACAGCTCCAGAGCCATGGAAAGGGCAATTCCAGCAATTAAAACAGCTCTAGAGCCAGGAAAATGGGAATTCCAGCAATAAAACAGCTCCAGAGCCAGGGAAATGGGAATTCCAGGAGTAAAACCAGCTCCAGAGCCAGGGAAATGGGAATTCCAGGAGTAAAAACAGCTCCACAGCCAGGGAAATTGGAATTGCAGCAAAGGAACAGCTCAGAGCCAGGGAAATGGGAATTCCAGGAGCAAAAACAGCTCCAGAGCCAGGGAAAGGGGAATTCCAGGAGCAAAAACAGCTCCAGAGCCAGGGAAACGGGAATGCCAGGAGTAAAAACAGCTCCAGAGCCAGGGAAATGGGAATGCCAGGAGCAAAAACAGCTCCAGAGCCAGGGAAATGGGAATTCCAGGAGTAAAAACAGCTCCAGAGCCAGGGAAAGGGGAATTCCAGGAGTAAAAACAGCTCCAGTGCCAGGGAAACGGGAATGCCAGGAGTAAAAACAGCTCCAGAGGCAGGGAAATGGGAATTCCAGCAAAGGAACAGCTCCAGAGGCAGGGAAACGGGAATTCCAGAAGTAAAAACAGCTCCAGAGCCAGGGAAAGGACAATTTCAGCAATTAAAACAGCTCCAGAGCCAGGGAAATGGCAAGTCCACCAATAACAGGTCCTAGCACTCCATGGAAAATGGGAATTCCAGCAACAGAACAGCTCCCAGAGCCCAATGAAAATGGGAATTCCAGCAGTAACATCTCCAGAGCCCATGGAAAATGGGAATTCCAGCAGTAACAGCTCCCAGAGCCCATGGAAAATGGGAATTCCAGCAGCTGCCCTGCAGTATTGTACCTGTCCCTGGCAAGATCCTGCACAGCTGACACAACCAAGGTTGGTATTTCCCCCAAATCATGAGGTTCTTTCTGTAAACGCTGGAAATAAGTTGGAAATCACATCTTCATCTATCTGGCACTCATGTTTACAGACTCATGGTTATCTCTTCATGTTATCTGCTCCTTCCTCCCATTATCTCTTCCATTCCCACCTCCACTTCCATCCCACCTCAGGCAGAACCTCAGCCATGGAATGCATTTCTCACACATTTAAACAACAAAGCAGGAATGAGAAGCAAACTGTAAATACAGCTGGATGCTACAGCCAGTTTTATTTTGCAGGATAATTATAAACTCGTTCTTCTTCATTTTTTTCAGCCTGCCATATTCAAAGTGCTGTTCATCAGGGTGCATGACAGCTGCTGAAACATGCAACAATGCAAATTCCAGCAGGATCTGGTGCCTTTTGGGAGCAGGGCAAGGCTGTGGCTGTGGGGAATGCCAAGAGAAGATGCCAGACTGATCAATCAAGCAGACTGGAAAAGGGCTTACGTGGCAAACACTGCCCTGGCCTTTGTGTGCAGACTTTGGGAGAGAATGAGCAGATTTAAATCAAACAAAAAAACAGGCTGGGAAGGGAGGGATGAAGCTTAGGCAAAAATCTCCAGTTCCCAGATGAATGGGAATGATAAACTGATACCAGCTCTGGTGTGGAAGAGACAAAACCTCCTCCAGATTGCACTGGATAAAAACAACCTCAGCCCCACAAACTTCCCCTGACAGCTGAAATGTAAATGTCAAAGATCTGGAAGGAAAAGAGGGTGGTCAGAGCTTTACTGGCACTGTTACTGCCTGGCCTCTGGGCACAGCTCTGGAGAACAGATATTTCATACAAAAATACATTTTATATTCATATTTTATTTTGGTACCAGTTTAGGTGCACTACTGAAAAGAAGGGTTTGAAGCTATGGAACATCTGTATTTTAGTTTCAGCTACAATGAAACACWGTTCAAAACTCCCTTAACATGTCCCAAGTGCAGCCACCAATATTCCTGCAAAGGATTTGGGAACTTTTCAACTTCCCAAGTAAACAGGTACTGAAAAAAAGCTCTTTATTCCTATCCAGATAAGGGTGGAAACCTTTCAGTGACAATTTAAAGTTGACAGAAGAAAAGAATGAGGTTTTCTGGTCCATTTTGTTGAAACAAAGGACAAAACACATTTTTCCTAATGTCCATGTGCAAGCTTCAGCTCCTCCTGACAGAACATTTCTGTTGTCAGCAGAGGAGAAATCAAAATGATTTTTTTTAAAAAAAAGGTGACTTTGGAATAAGATGAAATAACTCAGAGTTTATTTCATGAGCTCAGGTAAGAATTTTGTGCAAAGGATTGTGATGAAATACTGCATGAGCTCCCAGCAGAACTAAGCCATGGCAGCACCACAAGAGCTGCATTAAAGTTTTCCAGAAAAAAACAACTTTTCTCAGTCATTCTCTACAGAAATTCCCCCCAAACTGAGGTTTCTGCTTCCCTGTCCTCTCTCAGTTTTTCTGTCTCTACCCACCCCATCACATCCCCCCTCTTTGCTTTTTCCACTTTTTTTGGGTCTTCCTCCTCCTCCTRTCTTTGTCCTCAATTTTCAGGGTGTCTCACTCATAAACCCCTAATTAATTAGCATCCATTTTCTTCCTTTTTTCACCTATCAAATCTGAACTATTTCTTTTCCTACCTCCTGTATTTTATAGGAACTGACCTAATGCAGACACTCTCRTCACRCACACCAAGTATTACCCAAGATTTATTATGATTTAAAAGGTAAAACATCAATTTTTGAGTGCTTCTAACTGCCAGTCAGTGAAACCCATCTTTCCCCAAGAAGTCTGTTATTCTTTTGAAGCTCAGAATTTTTAAAGGATGGTGAAAAAATGTTGGGGGAGCTGATAACAACCCCAGATTATTTGACAGCTGGGAAAAAAAAAAGCCCTGAAGGAAAAGACTTAAAAGGATCAATCTGCTGAGCTAATTAAACAAAGATTGAGCAGGAGACTTGAGTCCAGCATTTAATACCTTCTTACAGGAGGAAAATAATGGGGAGCAAAAGCTCCTTAATTCAGGCATCAGTGAGGTGAGGCTGAAGCCAGACACATTCCCAGGCTGCAGACCAAAATAGGCAGGAATGGGCATTGAGTTAATTCAAGCCTTCTTCAGTTAGGGAAAAAATGTTAAATATTAATATATTAATTATATGATGGTTGCATCATCTGAACTGTTGCACTTGTGGTATCCATACACTCTGGCTTTCTTTGAGCAATAAAACCTTCAGCAATATTTACTTRAAAAGCTCTCAAAAACCAAACTATTTTCAGTAAATGATATAAATGTCCTTCAAACTATTTGCTGGCATTTCACTGGAGTGGTGTCCTGCAGAATTCCCAGAGAACATGGATCACACTGCCCAGAGCAGTATCAGCATCACTTGCTGGACTGCTATCCTGCAGAATTCCCAGAATTCCCAAAGAACATGGATACACAGCACACCCAGGCAGTTCAGCATCACTGCTGGAATGATATCATATCCTACAGAATTCCCAGAATTCCCAGAGAACATGGATACACTGCACACCCAGAGCAGCTCAGCATCACTGCTCCCACCACTGTGAAGATGGCACAACAGTTGACAGGAAAAATAATAGGAAAATGAAAATGAAAATAAATAAGAAAAATGAGAAAATAAGTAGGGAAAACAGAAGTGGAAGACAGCAAGAGTGAAGTGAGGCAATGCTGCAATCCCAGCCCTGGTTTTCCATCAGACAGAAAGCCAACCTACCTGGCAGAAGACAGGTTTGTACTTCAGGGAGAAAGCCTGGAGCAGCTCCTTGGAATCAGCGCAGTCCTTCTGTAATTTATCCACACAAAGGCACTTGGAGTGAATGAGGTTTGTGGTCAGCTGGTTCACATCCATCCACTGTGCAAACAGAGTGCTCTCCTCCAGCTGCTTGCCCAGGAGCTCCAGCCTGGCCTTGGCAGCAGAGTCCTTCTTCATGTACTCCACGAACCCATAGCCCTTGGAATGGCCGGTGAGCTCGCTGTAGACCAGGAAACACCGCTCCACGTTGCCYTAGGCACGCACCAGTTCCTCAAACTCCTCTATGCCCAGGGAAAGGGGCAGGTTGGTGATGCACAGCAGAGCATCCGTGGGCTGCAGCTGCACTGAGATCTCCTTGCCACGCAGGGAGTGCTGGTGGAACCTCCTGATGGCGCTCTGCGCCTGCTCCCCGTTCAACAGCGTGACAAAAGCTGCCAGAGAGAGGATGGGGACATCAGCCACCCCAGCTGCTCTGCAGCCACACCTCTCCCTGCCCTGAAYCCACAGATTCACCCCAAAGATCCAACAAATAAATGTATCTATTATAGATAATACGGAAAATCTCAATTGAACATCATCAGCAATTAACTCAGAAAGTGACTGTGTTGTGATGCTCACAACCTCACTGCTTGGAACCCAACCAATTCTGTATCTGGGGAACAAAATTCAATATTCTACTAGCAGACTGTTCTTTACTAAATTAAATATTCTACTAGCAGACCTCTCCCTCCRGTGAAACCACAGATTGACCCCAAAGATCCAACAAATAAATATATCTATTATAGATAARACCAYAAATCTGTTCAATTATCCARCGAACATCATGAGCAATTCCCTCAAAAAGTGACTATGTTGTAATGCTCACAACTTCASTACTTGGAACCCAACCAATTCTGTATCTGGGGAACAAAATTKAATATTCTACTAGCAGACTGCTCTTTACTAAAGTAAATATTCCACTGAAGTGGAATACACACATCACAGATTCTATGGAATCTCTTTGATGACAATATCCACAAGTTCTCACTTTGGGGTTAACAGATCTTTTTTTGGGGCTTTTCAGTCCATGGGCATTTCACACAGTCCCAGACTGGATGAGGGTGGCAGGGACCTCCTGTTCCTCAAGCAGGGTCACCCAGATGGGGTCCCAGGATCCCAAGGGATGGAAATCTCTGTGGACACCCTACAACAGCACTGGGTGACCCTGACAGAGCAGAAGTGTTCCCTGATGTGAGCAAATTGCAAATGCAGCTGGGGCTGGGCAGSTTTTCCTCTCAGGCACCTGTGGTTTGTCCCAAGAGAGGCCTCAGGGTCAGTTTTCCAAAGGAATTCAGCCAGCTGAGGTCAGCTTTGTCCCAGAGGGACACTCACTGAGGAATGCTCCAGAGGGGACCAAAAATCAGATCYACACCACAAAGTTTCCAGCTTTCACTGGCTTCAGTAGAAGGTGACAAAAAAGGCACTGAGGGATGCCAGACAAGCTGTGACAGTCCATGACTTCACACACAGCACATGATGTCCCTCATAGAATTGAAATAAATGGAAGTGTGAAGTTCTCACCTGTTCTTTTATTCCTGTCCACATAACAATACTTGATTTCATAATCTTTAAACAAGTCGTGGATTTCCTGCAAGGGAAAAGTACAAATAACATCACATAAYTAAGTCCCCAAACCAAGCAAGTGGATAAATTCATCCTCATTTCAAACAAAACCAAAAACCTTCCCAACAAACAGAAAATTTCACCATAGAAACACTATCAAATATTTGTTTTTAAAGGAGTTGGTTACACATTGCTGCAGCAATGTTTTAATCTCACATAAAAAAKTGGCTTGCAGAATTTGATTAATTTGCTTTTCATTCTCTGGGGTGACATAAACACAAAAGAGTGTCCTGTAACTGTCTTTTGATAAAGACAAACAACATCACAGCTCATTAAATAGCAAAACCCTCTCCATTTCTCTGAAGTACAACTGGCATTGCTAAAACACCACATGGACAAGGAACACTGGCAGCATCACATCACCAAATTTACTGAGGGCACATGGCAGCCCCAAAACCCAACAGTTGCTTTAGTTTCTTGCTCAAGTTCACTTTAATAGATTTTTCACCCTTAATAATGCATATTCTTTCACCCAGCAGATAATTGTGGCCAGAGCACCCCCTGGAAAGTATCCTCTATCAATTACTGCACAGCTGCTCAACAGAGAATCAATCCCAAGAGTGTTATTTGCTCCCACTAATTAATGGGAAGAGAGGAGGGGTGGCTAAGAGCAAGTCTAAGAAGACTTGCTACAGCTATTCCCAAAAAACCAAGGTGCACATTCCCCAAAAACCCCACAAATTACTGTCAGTTCAGGGATGAGAAAGCAGAGCTGAGCACTCACCACCCCAAGGAAAAAGCAGGAGTAATAACCTGGATATTTACATGATTTTAGCTGGATAAATCCCATACACAGGAGTGCAAGATGATTTCTGCAAGCAAAATAATCAACCAGCTTTGTCTGAAAGTTTAATTGCAGCCGATTTCCAGCAGCTGAGTGTAGCTGCCAGTTTGGTAATTCAATATATGGAGCCTAAAGGTTAATTGGGTTCTCTGTGAGGGGTATCAGGTGCACACCCTTTAGTCAGGAGAGCATCAATCTCTGGTTTCACTATTTAACAGCTGTCAAACACTGCATCAATAAAATATGGCAGCACTTCTGCAGCCACCACACGTCCTCCAATAAGGTGTGATAAGGATGGGGTTTCTGAAATGCAAGATATGCCCAAAATTCCAGCCAGGCAGGGGATTGGAGTGTGGACACCTCTCAAACAACAATTAGATGGTTCTTCCTCAGACATAAGAGAAGACACTTTCTGTACACTTTTGGCAGCTCTGTTGTGCTGTGCCACTGAAGACTCCAAAAAATTGTTTCTGTGCCACTCAGCAAAAGAGGGACATATCTGCCCTTTTGATTTCCTGTATTATTTTACAAGAGCACCACTGCAAGTTTTATATGATGATTAGGTAGCAGGAAGTTGGATTTCAAACAGCTCTGAACARTCTTTTCAAAGTCATCTGTGCATCAGATGATTCCCCAGGAACTGCCTGAAACTTTGAGAGGGAAACGGCCCCTACTGAACAAGTCTCTGGGGGATAATTATGAGATCTCATATAAAAACTGATGAGAATGTAAGGCAGATTTCAAATAAAGCCTGATTTAAGCACAGAAATCCGGTAAAGATTTTAACACCAACTCCCTCAGGTGGCTGCAAACACTGCCAGGTTTGTGCAAAGGGTTCTTCCAGGAAGGTTCTGGTTCTTGTGCTCTCGTGGGCTCTTGGCAGGGCTMAGACCTTCACCTGTGGAGCTGGGGTTGGGCAGTGTTTCAGTGAAAGCATTTCTCCCATAAACACCATGCGTGAGGATTTACAAAGATAAAACACACCCTGCCAACTCCAGGGAAATGTGTACTCCTTTCCATTAAACAGCTGTAAATATCTGTGTGCTACACTGAGATTTCTCTGCTTGCTAAGCCAGGCACCTCTCTAAACTTCACCTCCAGCATCTCCCAGCACTCAGGTCTGGTGGAAAAGAAGGAACAGAGCTCCCATTGTGCTGCTGCTCCCAGTTTCACTCCCCACAGCTCAGGGCAGAAGTGTCCAGCAAGCAATGGGAACGCAGCTCTGATCCCAGGGCTCCAAGCAGCTCTCCAGGCTGGCCAGAGATGTTTGCTCTACAGGAGAAGGGTTCAGCCAGGGCAGGTAGATCCTCTGCAGCTCTCCAGGCCTGGCCAGGAGGGGATGCTTGCTCTGGAGGAGAAAGGTTCAGCCGGGCAGGTAGATCCTCTGCAGCTCTCCAGGCCTGGCCAGGAGGGAATGCTTGCTCTGCAGGAGAAGGGGTCAACCAAGGCAGGTAGATCCTCTGCAGCTCTCCAGGCCTGGCCAGGAGGGAATGCTTGCTCTGCAGGAGAAGGGGGTCAACCAAGGCAGGTAGAATCCTCTGCAGCTCTCCAGGCCTGGCCAGGAGATGTTTGCTCTGCAGGAGAAGGGCTCAGCCAAGGCAGGTAGATCCTCTGCAGCTCTCCAGGCCTGCCAGGAGGGAATGCTTGCTCTGGAGGAGAAGGGCTCAGCAGCAGGTAGATCCTGGGCTGTGACCCTGTTCACTTGTGAGGAATGTAAGCACAGGGATGTTTCCGTGAGAACAGCAGAAACAAACAGCAGCTGCCTGCTCCCACTGCTGCTGCTCGTTCCTGTTCTGCTGTGTGGTTCTGACTGTAATRTGGTCCTAGCAGTCAGTTTTACAGCCCTTCCTATATTGTATTGTTATGGTATATTTTATGCTCAATGGGTTGTTCCTTTCCCCCTGTATTGTTGGTTTTGCCCTAGGTGTCCATCTCCCCAAAGACCTTTCCCTGTTCCTCCTCCCATTCAATGTCCCTCCCCAAGCCTGCCCCTTTCTCTAGAAACTTCCCCATCAATTCTGTGTCCTTCGAGGCCCCATTGGTTTTCTGAAGTTGTTCTCCTCCCCTGTAATCCCCTCTTGGTTTATACATTGTATTCCCTGCCTGTGTTCCACCCCCAGTTTCTCCCAGTTGGTTAAAGATTGTACCCACCCCTGGGACCTTCCCCCATTTATAAATTGATGTACACCTAGATTTTGACAACAAAAATGTTAAGCAGTTCTATCTGGTCCCTTCCAACCCCAACCATTCCAGGATTTTGTGCTCCTGGAACAGAAATATAACCAATATATATATACATAGATATAGATATATAGAAATATATAGAATACATAGAAAATAACAGAAATATAACCAATAAAGCATAGCCACTCTACAGCCCCTTTAAGCTTTAAGAGCAGATCATCTTGTCACCAATACAAATTAAAACTGTAATTAGGAAATAACCGGTCATACACAAAAATTAGCAGAAAAAGCAAAATCAAATATAATAAAGGGAGCTAAAGAGAAATCACCCTTTATCCTTTAAAAAGGTGTATTGTTTACTACTGTAAATGTGGTAATGAAATACTTCAGTTCTTGCCCTGACCTCTCTTGGGTAGAAAAACTGGCAACCTGAGTTTTCAGCACTTTTACCYATTTGAGATTTGCACCTCGAACTTTGTGTTTAGTACCTGCATTGTTTTGAACACAAATTAGAAAGGGACACATTCACAGGCACATTTATCAAATCAGGAAAGCTCAGTGGTTTATTTCTAATAAAAGCAGCCTTTCCTACTGAGACTGTCACAGTGTAAGGGAAAAAATACCAAAGAAATTCTCAGTACTCACCTGGAACAATACATAAGATAGATACATAGATATATATATATTAATGTAGATAAAGCCTACAGCACACCAAACTCAAGCAGTGTTCTCTGTCTGGAAGTAAAACCAGACTTGATATGAAATGTAATAATTGTGCTGTTCTGGCAACAGAATATTTAACAATTCTAAGGGTGCCTGGCCAGATGTCTGCAGTGAGCTTTAGGGAAGTCTCCAATATAAACACTCTCCAAGCCTGGTCTATAACTTAGCTCTCACTGAGCAGCTGAAGGCCTGAACTTCACATGAATATCCTTGAAATGAGAKTCAATTAAGTTTAAAGTAGTTACTTGGCTAAGCAAGAAGTTTTAAATCATCTCACAGCTGAAAAAGGCTTTGTTCCATTTGTGCAGGCAGGGTAGGAAAAAGAGGAACTTCTCAGAAAAAAAGCTTTACATTTACAAAATGATACAACAGGGTGTTCATTTGATTCAGATTTTAGACTGCTAAATATCTGAGTTCATGACATGAGACATGGATTTCGCTGCAGATATTAAATAAATAAGTAGTAKAAAAGAGAATATTGACACAGTTTAAATAATGTTACTAAAGGGAAAACCCAGAACTCTGCTTGAGAGCAAGTGCAGCACTCAGCACCAACAAGAGGGTTAATAAGAAAACAGAAGGACTGATGCAAAGTGCAATTTTGACCATCTCCTGATCACAGAGGTAGGAGGGCCTCAAAATGTCATTAATTGCTGGACAAATGCCCCTAAGAAGTTACACTTCAGGCAAACTGGGCTCACCAGAGCTCTCCCCTCCCAGTTTCCAGGTGGTTTTCAGTGCTGAGTTGAGGAAGCTCTCAGAGGAGCAAGGCTGGAGGCTCAGGGCTCAGCTGGGGCAGATGCTGGCCTGCCAGGAACAGCGAGCACTGAGGYGCATCCCAAAGCTCCTGCCCAGCTCATTCCCTCCTCACTTCCACAATCCCAAACTGGGAAACCTGAAATGGATTCATTCCAGGCCATTTGGGGCAAACCTCTGTGTTTGGGAATTGATTCTCACTTTTGTAAGATCAGAGCCCTCAAAGATCTTCAGTGAAGTACTGTAAGAAAATGTGAAGTCAGGAAAACAACAATTTCTCAGTGGAATGAAAGACTTTTTCCTCTGATCTTCCAGAGATTTTTGGGAGTGCTGCTAAGAGGATCTTTATGGGACTGGAAATTAATTCCATCATCCTGGGTATACTGGATGGTGTGAGAGCTAAATGAAAATGGAAAAAAGACATAGAAAGAGGTAACTTGAGAGAGCAAGAGCTCAAAGCAAAAGAAAAGTAATAAAGAAAATTTTAAAATTCCWTCTTAAGGCATGAGAGCTGCTCCCTCTCCACAATGTGCCTTTCATGTGCAGGCAGTGTGACAGAGGAGGAATGAGAACACAAAGGCCCTTCTACTTAAAGCTCTGGCATCCAAAGGATTGGAGAGAGCACTTCCTCAAATCATCACACCTCATTAGAGGCTTTCCATCTAACAAGGAAAATTATGGCTAATCCAGGGAGAAAGGGGGAAAAAATGCCACAACCCCACCAGAAACAGCACCATGCTAAGTAGGGATTTGGCTTTTGATCAGGAACAGACAGCAGAGAAAAAAATGAATGGGTCCATGAWGTTCCAAAATACCAAATAAATCCCTGTCCCAGGTGGACTGTAGCAGGTTTGGATCAACACCTTGGTGTTTCATTGTTTTCTGGATTCTGTCCCTCCCCAGGAGAACCACGGGGTGTTAAAATAATTAACCAGCCCTTGCTGCATGTTCTACATTAGACGACCCCCTCCACCAGGTTTATTTTGTAGAACTGTGACATGGTGGCATTTAGGGATAATCAACCCAAAAATGGGTGGAAGCAAGAGCATCTTCCATAGCATCTTCCATAGCATCTTCTCTTATTGCAAAAATGGGAAGCAAAAAGCCAACAGCCCTTGCTGGGCAGCTGATCTTGGCACAGAACACTGGAGATCTGGCTACAAATTCATTATTAATTATTACAAATAGTATTAGTTTTATTAGTCTTATATTAATTTTAGATATGTTTTATTTTTCTTCAATAGTTAAACTGTTCTTAACTCCCAGGTTTTACTTTTCCCCTGATTCTCCCCAGCACCAGAGCAGTGAAGAAGTGAAAAGGTGGTTGTGTGGTGCTTATTTGCTGGCTGGGGTGAAACCAATACAAACTCAAAATAAATCTTCCTGTTCAGTGAGGTACAGCTTCACTTCCACTCTGGTTATCCTGAAGTTCTTGGCATGTCTTTAGCAGAAAAGGAGAGGGAGGTGGTATTTCCTTCCCTCCCTCTGCTCAGAGCAGTCCTCCTCCTCCAGAGCACTGGGAACAGWTTTAGGATTGTTCCAAGGACCTTCTGGTTGCAATTTTTGCTCTTACAACATCCCAGGGGGCCGTGTTCCTTGCTGCTGGAGTGGATGATGGATCAGGGACGTGGCTCAGGGGGATGCACACACAACAAGGCAAGCCAAGAGATAGATCCCTGATGCAGTGCCAAGCGGATCACGATGAAAGCCATCACTACAACCACGCTCACTTTAAAGTCTCCTGGCAAAGACTGCTCTGCAAACATCAGCCTGACCACAGCACCACATCAGAGGCTGTTGATGCCACAAGGACAGACSCAGTATCTGCTGCTCCTCAGAAGGACTGACACCGAGGGGGTGATCTTAGTGCAGAACACYCCACAGCACTGCCCTGCCCTAATGAAGCCATTAAGTGACTGCTCCAAGAGCACAGGACACATCCCAATATTTATATGACATTAAATATCTCCTCTGGCACCAAGAACTGGCACTGGAGCAGTGGGACCTGCCAAGGCTGCAGGAGGGAGCAGAGTGGATCCCTGCTCCGAGCACGTATCCCAGTGAAGCTCCATGGAGAGACAGGGAAGCCTCTCGTGATCCCTCAGCACTGAATTCTGCCTTCAAGGCACAGTCACTGCTACAGACAGCAAAGCCCTGAAGATRGACAGAGGTCAGCAACAGCCTGTGGCCATTTCTGGGTCATTARCACACCACACGCTGGTATGGTGCTGGAGGAATCCCATGAGGATGAATTTGGGGAACTGCCTGGCAACTCTGAAGAGTTCAACATCCACCAACTCGCCAGCTGAACAGCAAACAGAGACTCTGCCTTCAAGAGCAGAAAAGATGGAAATTGTTTACCACAGATCTGCCACAAAAAATCCTTTTTCCATGGCTGTAGTGAGAGAATTGCCTGAAGAAACACTGATCCTGCAGGCATCTATTTGCAGGGTGAACTCTGGTTTCTAAACCTGTTTCTGGGTCAGAAACCTCATGGCCAAGGGACATTCCTTCTGTGGCSCCAATTATTTTTTTTAATTTAGTTTAACACAGGTGGGGCTCCAAAGGTAATTGAAGATTACAAGTACAATAATAAAGTTAATGGGTAGCTACAACTGGCAGAGGAATTATATTCATTATGTAACTCCATATCAATAAAATTAGTTTTTTCCAACTTTTCTGACAAAACTTGAGTACCTCCACCAATCTCTCTCTCTATCAGCAAAACAGTCATTTTTCATTTCAAAACTATTTTGGTAAATCTTGGCCTCACTCTTCACTTAACAACAAATGGCAGCAAAGCCAACACCCCAACACTCAGAGATGAATAGTTACATTTATGAAAACCTATTTTGGGAGACTTGGCTGCATTTCAGTGATGTTCATCTCCCTCTTGACACTGAATAAAACTGGCCAGGTCAGAAACAGTTTATCTGATTTTCCTTGGCTCACCCATTACTGCAAGGAGAAATCAGAAGACAAACCCGTGTTTACCACGGGTGTTAACTGGCAACAAGAAATGTTAAATTTCATAGTAATTTTGGAAGCATATCACAGCCAAATACACAGGTAGACTTAARGTGCCTGACCACAAACACTCCTCTTTCCAAAACTGCTCCAGGACAGAAACTTTCTCTCTGTAGCACAATTCTTCTGCCTTTGTTACCACCAGCAGCAGCTCATCAACGTTAAAAATAAAAATGACAGTTTGTAAAGTGCATTTTAGGATCTGTACACGGTGTTCAGGGCAACATTAGAACCTGACACATAGGAGAAAAAGGCATCTAAGCGCTGCTTTGAAGCCATCAAAACAAAAAGGCAAACTTCCAGAAGACTCCGTGGCTGCCAAACTTGACCTTAATGTTGGTATTTCCCTGCAGCACACACCGGCTGAGCAAGCACCGCCAAACCTGAGAGGAGAATTCCCACACGGGAGCTCATGCAGGGGGAGCAGGGGACACACCCGGAGTGTCACAGTGCTCCTGTCCGGGCCATCCAGGGCGAGCATCTGGTGACACACCAGCAAAGCCTCTCTGTCAACACCGCCGCTTCGTGAAGAGACGAAGATTAGCAGCGCTCACCAAYCTGCGAGTTTGCTATAGATCATCGGGCTGCTATCAACAGAGGTGCCTAAAGCCCCCTAACAAAGATGTCAGCTCTAAACTTTTKACCGGCTAGAGCAGGGCCAGACACACCGAGAGAGAACAAAACAGCCCGAAGTGCAGCGGCCAGCTGGGCGCTGCGGCTCGGATTACTGCGAGCGCCCGAGAGCCTCTCCAAAATGAATAGTCCCTTTTTGTGCCGGAGTTATGCAGAAATTGAGAGTCTGCACGTGCTGCTCTCAGCCGCAGGTAGTAAAACCACCTGTGCTRCAGAGAGGGGGGAGGCACAGCGGGAGCAGAGCAGAACAAAAGGCGCTGCTACTTTCTTCTTTTTTAATACTCGCGCATCAAGTTGTGTGCTTGGGGCTGGTGAAGTGACTGTGCAGCTAAATCACCTCAGCATCTGACTCACAGCACTCGGTTGAAGAGTTCAGCGATCATCTCCTACCAACAGCAGCAATTTGAGCGGAATTTTCCTAAACCACCGTCAGACTGCGGAAAACCGCTTTCCCTCTCTACGTCTGGCTCACCTCACAATAATAATGAAAAAAAAAAAAAAAAAGCCATCTGGAAGCTTTTTCTCCCAGATTTCGCACCGAAAGCGGCTGTGCTGCAGTGCCCTACCTGTGCGCACACAGGTGCCGCCTCTCCGGCGGCGCTCCCGTTACCCGCTCACCCCACACCGAGCCCCGCTCGCTCCCTCACGCCCCGGGCCGCGACCCCGGCGCTCCCCGGGGAGCGCTGCCCGGCCAGCCCGGCGTGGCCCCCGGTGAGGGCGTGGACGGGCGAGCCGGAGCCGCTCTCCGCAGGTAACAAAGCCGCCCCACGCAGCCGGAGRTGTGAGGGGCAGCTCTGGGGGGAGGCAGCGCCCCGTGGCCGCCGAGCCCCGCGGGGGACCCGGGGCTGCCCCGCGCCTCCCTCCCCGCTGCCGGCCCCCGCCTGAGGCGCGGGCGGGAGCGCGCCACGCCGCCGGGCGGCTGCGGGCAGCGCTGGCGGCCGTACCTGGCTGCTGCTCTCGGCCGGCAGGTTCCGCAGCAGGATCTTGCGGCGGTTGCCCAGCTCGCGGCGGGTGCTCGCCAGCCGCCTCGCCACCTCCTCGGCGCTCAGCGGCGGCGGCTCCGCGGGCAGCGCCGCGCCGCGCTCGGCTCCCGCCGCCATCTTGCAGCGCGCCGGGGACCGCGGGGGGAGCGCGGCGCTGGGGCCGCCCCCGCCCTGCCCCGCCCGGGGCAGCCTGAGGGAGCCCCCGGGCCCGGCCCCTCACGGCAGCCCGACCCCGGCCCGCCGGGCCCTGGAGCGACGCGGGGCAGCCGGGCGGGCTCGGCGCTGCCCGTAACGGAGCTCCAAGGGCTGTGCGGGATGAACGGAACGCGGCGGCAYTTTCACAGAGCGGGTCCAAGCGCCTTGCTCAGGCAGGGTCATCCCAGAGCACATGGCACAGGATTGTGTCCAGACGGGTGTGGAYTAGCCCCACTGAGGAGACTCCTGAGCCTCTCTGGACAATCTGTCACCCTTCTTTCAATGAAGAAATTCTGCCTCCTGTCCAGGGGAACTCACTGGTATCGGTTCCTGCCCGCTCRTCTGGTGCCATCGCTGGGCCCCGGGGCAGAACCTAGGCCATGCTCTGACCATCCCTGCACACAGGGACAGACATGGACACCCAGGGACAGACASKCAGGGYCACACAGGGACACACWGGGCTGAGGCCCCTCTCACTGGGGCTCCTCTCCAGGCTGAGCAGCCCCAGCTCCCTCAYCRTTMCCTGGGCACCGAGATGCTCCAGGCCCTTGCTCAGCTCCAGGAGCTCCTGTCCCTGCTGTGCTGAGGGACAGAGCTGGGCACAGCACCCAGAGGTGTCCCCAGGGCTGGGCACAGCACCCAGAGGTGCCCCCAGGGCTGGGCACAGCACCCAGAGGTGCCCCCAGGGCTGGGCACAGGGGCAGGATCCCTCCAGACCTGCCGGATCTGTACCCAGGGAAGGTGGCAGTGATGGAGATTTGGGGAATGATTGCTGCTGGGTGAGGATGAGGGACGGTGCTCTGGCCTCGGCTCCCATCAGGATGGATCCTGGGGRAATTCCCCTCACAAGAGAGCCCCAGCTGTTCTCCAGGATCACCCCTGACCTGCTGGCAGTGCTCCTCCTGAAGATCCTCCTGAAGGTCCCCCCAGGACACTGCTGCTTTAGGGACTGCTCYTTGTCCCCCAGCACCCTCAGGCCCTTCTCCTCACTTCATCCCCACAGTAACGCATCTCCAGACAGATTTTTGGGAAGGATCTGAGTGCTCTGGAGAACAGCTGGGGCTCTSTTGTGAGGGGAATTGCCCCAGGATCCATCCTGATGGAAGCCAAGGCCAGCAGCAATCATTCCCCAAATCCCCATCGCTGCCACCTTCCCTGGATACAGATCCACTGGAGAGACTGAAATACAGAACAGCAACAAAATAAATCCCTGATCCCACAGAATCAGTTAGGCTGGGAAAGAGGAAAAGTTAGTTTAGCGGGAAATTCTGAAATACAGAACAGCAACAAAATAAAGCTGATTCCACAGAARKAGGCTGAGATCATRGAGTCCAACCTGTAATCCCAAGAYAACCCAAGAACTCCASTGGAGATCAGCAGGCACAGTGGCCCAGAGTGATCTTGTCCCAGTTTTATTCCTCACCAGGAATGTGGCAAACTAATTAAAATCCATGCAAATGGGGAAAACAGCACCTGGCTGCTGTGCTGGTGACACGGGGACAGGCACAGGGCTGTGACCTGCCAWAAAAAGGAGCCCAGCATCACAACAGAAGGACAATATTTCATGGAATAACTGTAAAATAAATTTCCCCTTCCATGAGGTCTCTGTCTATATAAACATTTCACTCAGTCAGCATCCATTTTAAAAAATAAAATAGGTTGTTCTTTTGGAAAATCCATTTTTCCTCTAGCATAGTTCCTTGCAATGTCATTTACAACCCAGTAAATTTAGCTCTTAARGTTGTCATCATTGCTATAAATGAGTGAAGAATAATTTAAATTTTTGTACCATTTTTAGACACGAGGCCAACCACAAKGAACAGGCAAAAGAGAATCCAGACCTGAAACATAAAGAGTCTTAAAAAGGAAATTGGAAGAACACTTCAAATTAAATTGGGTGTTTGTGATAATTCTTATCAAGAAAATCAAATTCTGATGGATCATTCTTGACTAGGTTCAAGGTGCCATTTTAATTATCAGTTACAGATTAAAAAACTTCACCAAATAAATTTTAGAAATTGCTTTAGCCCAAACCAAAACAAGAACACAAAGAATTTTGGACTTTTTTCACTTCTAAAATGAACTTTTAAGCTAAAAGTAATCAAAGGGATTTTTGGTTTATTATTGAAAAATTGACAGCTGACAAGCTTCTGTTCYAGGGCTTCCTTTTCACTATTTTTTTCTCAAACAGGTAATGTTCCTCCTTTTTCAAAATTTGCATTATTTTTAATAAAATCATTGGAAATTACAGGTGTGAAGGGTTCACAGATTATGGGATGTAAATAATTCTGGGATCATGAAAAAGGAGCACTTTTCTGCTAGAAATACTGAAACATGAAATATCTCCTCAAAAATTATCACCASATCAAGCTATTACAGCAGAAATTATGGATCTGCTCAAACATCATAAAATTCAGTGATGCTAATGAAGGAATTCAAGCAGAGTAATTAATTTTACCATTAATTTTCCAGTTTGAAGGTGGACACTGCTTCACCTGAACCAGTGCTCATTAATTCTACCTACAGCAATTGCCTCCTCAAAAATTGCCTTTTTTTGGTCATTTTTGATGGGCTGCAGGTGTCCCTGAATTGAAGTCATTCAAATTTAAAGTGCATTGCTGAAAGAATTCAGAAATGAATAGTTTGGTATGAATAGTTTGGTATTAATGGCACAAACAAAATTCCTGCAGTAAATAGTTCCAGAAAAACTCGAGAAAATAGGAATATATTCAGAGAATATATAAAATATCAGAGAAATAGACCTTTTTCTTCCTTGGTTAGGGATAGATATTTAAAATCTTGTATTTTGTAGGTTAAAGTATTCATCTTTTCCCCCCAGTGTTCATGTCCAGGTGATACCAGCCTCCCAAAAAAAGAGCTGTTCCAGGAGGAAGAGGATGCTGAGCCAAGGCATGCAGGTATTTCCTTAAGGAATTTCCTCCTGTTGATTAGAGGCTTCCATGAAATATTTATYTGACTTTGACTCCTTTTCTGGAGCTTCCAAACCAAACCCTCCACATTTATGCTTTGATCTAAACAGTTTCCCATTTTCTAAAATACTTTCATTGTGTTTCAATACTGCTGCAGAAGCAAAAACAACAAAAAAATTAAATTAAATCTATTGTTAAAAAAATAGAACAGTAACTTCAGTTGTGCTGCTGCACAACTGATAAACCACCTTGTAATAATTTAATTTAGTTCACTAAATTCCCTGCTAATTAAGAGTAATGTACTCAACCTCAGCAGTTGCATTTGTAGCTCTCCTAAAAAGATAAATTTCCCTGTGCTTCTGCAGCTTTGAATCATARCAGCCATATATATTTTGTAATTTTTATGGAYTGAGTATGAATTAGAATTGTAATTGTAAGTTTAAACATTCTTTTGGAATTACAGGTGCAGTCAGGCAAAATTGTCCAGGCTGGGCTGGTGGAAGGAGTCCCTGCCCATGGCAGGGCTGGAATGAAATGGGATTTAAGGTCCCTCCCAACACAAACCAGCCCAGGATTCTGGGATTTTCTGGGATTCTGCATCCAAAAGTACAAACAAACTCAGATCTGTGCACATCAAGTGAAAGCCCAGACTGAGAACATCTCTTGGACACAAGCCCCACCTGGTATTCCCAGGTATTGGAGCTSCTCAGGTAAGTGATGGCTGAATGAAAGAGAAATTAAACAATTCAGTGTTTCCTGCAGGGGGATGTGGGGCCCACCAGCTGCTGCACATTCCATCAGATAAATGGATTTCACCATCACACCTCATGGCAGCCACACAATCCATGGCACTCCCTTTTGTCCCTGCTCCTCCTGCTCCAGCTGCTCCTTTTGTTTCATTCAGACACTGAGATTTTGGATCCAGAAGTTGCAGATTTCATTTTCAACACCAATGATTCGTTTGGTGATGATCACCCAGATCACTCACAATGCACACTGCATCCAAAATACACCAGAGGTGCCAAAAGGAGTTCCTTTTTCCTTTTTTTCCCTACAAATTCCAACACTTCTGGCATTCTCAGTGCACCATTCCATGACATGCCCAAACTTGGGATGTTTCTTTACTCCTGCTCTTCCACCCAGGCACAAAAACTCTTTGCCAAACATTTGCAGTGGAACCTGCTGCCTGTGAATTTGCTGCTCCTGAYTTTGGGAATGATGGATTCTCTCAGGATCAGCCTGCTGAGCAGCTTRTCCTTGCTTCCACTCTTTAACTCAGAGTCCTGCAAACAAACACTGGAAAGGTGGGAGAGTTCAGAGCTGGAACTTCCAGAGTGAGTAACTCCTGCAAGGAAATCATTACTGGGCTCTGCTGTCATGGGCTATTTTGGGACCTGTGGTCTCTGCAGCAGAATTTCAAACCTTTGTTGCCCTGTGCATCATTAGCAAATCTCTGTGGTTGTGTTTAAAGGCAGCAAAAAAAAAAAAAAAAAAAAAAAGAGTAAATATTAAAAAAAACACCACAAAGCAAAGCCAAGTTCTTGAATAATAACTGAGAACAAAGGAAAATGAGATCAAACAAATACAATTCTCAATAAAAGGCCCAGATATTCAACCTTTGCAACACTTTCTCCTGAATCAATGTCCTGCTTTAAATCACCATTCTTCCCACACAGGCTTTATTTTTCCTCATTCAGCTTCAAATTTAGTCATTACTTATTGGAACCAAGTGCATTTTGGCAATTTCAGTATTAAAAAACATCCAAATGTTGCTTGGATTCCTGGCAAAAGCAGGTCCAGCCCCACATTCTTACCAGGAGTATTTTTATTGGCCAGCCCATGAATGTGCTGCAAATGGGAATTCCAAATAAATCAGTCTCAGATTCCCTAAAAGCACCAATTTTCTAGGAACTGCAAACTGACAGTGACAATTCACAGGGAATTACAAAATCATTTACCACCACAAACCAGGGAAATCATAATGCTGGGGGTYAAAGCATTCCATAGGGTGAATCCATACATCTCCCTTCCTGCTCCTTGGATCTGGCTAATTATAAACCTGGAGGAAATTTGCTGGGATAACTGAGGAGCTGGGATGGACTGGGAGGGAGCAGGCATGGGAGCAGCAATTGGTTTGGAGAAGATAAGATAAACCAGCCCATGATTTCTCCCTGCCAGCAGAGCCTGCAATTTCCAGCACCTCCACAATATTTGTCCTTAAAAACTTGTTACACATGGAAAAAAACTTATTCAATATGGAAAACTGGCCTWAAGGAGGTAACACAAGAGAAACATTCCCAAAAAATTTATGAGGCTTTCAAYTGTTCTGCTGTTCAGTTATAAAAGGTTTCCATAGGAACTGTCACCCAACGTGCTGTGCCTGATMTCTCCATGTTCAGAGTGAAAAAAATCCATCCCCTTCCTGCTTTCCAGGTTCCCTGGCTGAGGTTTTTTTGCCTTGTTTARGGAGATTTTCTTGGCTCAGCTGCAATAGAAATAAATGATTAAGGAGGTTTTTATTATTATTTTGCAGCAATTAGATCATGTTAATTACRCAGCCTTTAATCCTGCATGCGATTTGCATGAATTATGCCAAGAGAATGGATATTGGGAGCAACTTTGTGGAAGTGTCAGAATGTTGGAGGAGTGAAAAGAAGGATATTAAACTCTCTGACTGCATTCCCAGTTTCCTGCTCCTGTGCCAGCCCATCTCGGGGTGTCTGCCCAATTTCATTACCTCGGTGCTGTGGAAGAGCTTTAAAATTGGAAAAATCCATCAGTGTTGGCCCAGCTGGGAATCCTTGSCAGTCTGATGGTTCAACTGGATTTAAGGAAAGACCACCAGTTTTGTCAGGACCTTGCCAYCACCTTCCTGCACATTTTCTCCTGCAAAGTGAATTTTTTTTCCTGTGAAAAGTGTTGACTTGGCAGTTTTGGGGACTGTTCCCTTTCTCCATGGAGTTGTTCCAGAGCCAGGTGAAGGTGAGCTGGAAGGATTCCTTGTGCCCTTGGCCAGCAGGTTCCCTTCCCTGCTGCTGTCCCAGCAGAGGCAATCCCAGCAGAGAGCACTTGCTAGGGCACTGCTGACCTGGTGGATTTGCCAGTGCCAGCTCCAAAAACCTCCAACAAACCAGAGCAAACCAGGATTGCTCCTTTTCAGGCCAGCTCCCAGCACAGAAATGAGCCCAGGGATCATTTTTTTCCACAGGATTTAGAAGAGGCTGCTCTGAGCTGAAGAAAACCTCCAGATCCAAGGAATGTTCTGCCTCTGCCATCACAATGCCACCCCTCTGCTCAAATGGGGCTGTTCCACAGGGCTGTCAGTGATCCCATGGGATCTCCTCCCAAGTTCCACAGGGCTGTCAGTGATCCCATGGGATCTCCTCCCAAGTTCCACAGGGCTGTCAGTGATCCCAAGGGATCTCCTCCCAAGTTCCACAGGGGTGTCAGTGATCCCACGGGATCTCCTCCCGAGGAGGAACCAGCAGTGCTTCTGAGCAGGGGCTGGCACTCACCCCAGCTGTGCCTGGCACTCACCCCAGCTGTGCCTGGCACCTCACTAACGAGGCAGGGCTTGGAGAACTTCACTCTTGGACTGCAGTGTCCAAATTCCACTGCAGCCTTGGCTCCAGGAACGCCAGCCCTTCTGGGCCAAGGTCCTTCCGTGCTCAGCTCAGAGCACAAAGCACAAAATCATCACCTCTCATCAGCCCAAGGGCTGCCAGGCAGGAATATGAAATATTCCATGGCACCAATGTTCCTTTTTCCCTCTTAGGCTCCCTGGCAAAGGGGGGTTTGTACAGCAAAACAATCCAATGGTTCCCAAGCTAACTGCTGCAGGAATTAATATTCCAAACATCACTGACAGCCCAGAGCAGGCTCCTTTGAAAACCCCAGCCATAGCTGGGAATCTCTTTTACAAACAACTGAAATGGGCAGCCAAGAGCTGGGAACGCTGCAAATTCATCTTGGAACTGACCAACAGCCTTTTGGATTACCTGCACTCTCTTGGATCCAGGACTTTTGCATCCTAGTTTTTTRCTCCTTTTCCATATTTGCTGCCAGCTTACTCCCATAGTTTTTCCTCTGACAAATCCACTTTCTGTGCCCTTGCCCATTTCTGGGTCACTTGACAGAATAAAGCCTTTGAGAGATCTCCCTTTGCCCAGTTATAGTCACAAGTCCTGCTGCATGTGAACCTCTCCTGAATTCCCATCCATCCTCCCCTCCCTGCCCTTGCCAAGGGCAAGGATAAYGATAATATTTCATGGCTTAAGTGGCCTTATAAAATGTTCATGGGTAAACTGTACCAGGCTTTGCAAATCCCACTTTTTAGCCAAGCAATAGCATAAATAAATTTWAAAAAATGATTATGCATTTTCAATCAATATATTCTGCCCAAAGAAATGCTTCTCCATGATTCCTTGGATATAGGAAAATCCATACACTTGGCAGATCTCAAATACTGCAAGCATCGAGCCAATTTAAAATTCATGAACACAAATTAAAGGCAATGCTCATTTTCACTTTAAAAGAACCTTTTTTTTTGTTGTTGGGAGAATGAAAGAAAACCTACAGGAAATTAACCCAACTAAGTTGGGAAAATGAAATAAGTGGAAAATTAATGGCCATAAAGCCTTATCAGGAAGGAGGATCCAGGGTTTAACTGTTGCTTTTATGATCTTGCTCCTCGGTCAATACAGTAAAACAATGCTGGGGAGGGAAGGCCYTGGCAGAACTCAGGCAATAAAAGTGAAGAGCTCTCAGTCAGCTCCTTGTAAACCCCAATCCCATCCATTATCAGCAGTGCATCCCATTTATTCCTGCTGGGACAAGGTCAGTGCCAGCACTGGAAGCTGGCATTTGGCACACCTGGAAATCAGAGTTGTCCCTGTAATTATTTTTACCAGCAAGAGCTTGGGCTCTCCCCATCACTTCAAGTTAAGCAGGGCTGTGCAGACCCCTCGGATCAAGAACCATTTGTTCAGAGCAAACCAGGAAGAAGAGAAGAGATCCCAGAAGAAAAGAGATGAAGCAGCAGCGAGGAGAAGCTCTCAAAAAGCTTTTAAGGCAAAAGCAAAWGGGGTTTGATTGTTGGACTTCCAAGAGCTGTTCCAAGAGGTTCTGGAAGCTTCTGTGTTCCTGGCAGAGCTGCAAGAGAACCCTGCAAGCACCTTCTGCTGGCAGGGAAGGTGAGGAACCACCAAAAACCTCTCCCCWGAAGTAATATTGTAGTTCAACCTGATTACTTTTTCCAATTATTGGCTGTTATTGATATTTCTGATACATTTTATCAAAAATGATTTGTCCCACAGTATCCAAGCACCAGCATGACTTTGGATTCCAAACTGGAAATGAATRCCAGCCTGGTTGATACCCAGGGCATCAGCTGAGAGCTCTGACAGCACAAAGCAGAGGCTCAGGGATTCCTGCACRGCCTGCTCAGCAAAACCCTCCACCAAATCCTGCACAAACACAGCACAACAGCAAATCCAGAGCCACTGAGGTTTCAGGAGAGGATCAGGAAAATAAAACCCTTAAATTATTTGCTTTGGTGACTCTAAGCAGTGGCTGACCACTTCCAGAAATGGTCATTTCCCAAATAATGACCAACCAGCTAAAAAACGCTTTACAATTTCCATCAATACTGTCATTTATATTTAAAGTTTAGATTTCTCATGGCTGTTGATAAAACTGGAGGAACTAGAGTGAATTTTCAGTCCTGTTCAGCCAGAGAAGGAAACTGAAGCAGAATCATTTCAGTGCAGCCATTTCTCCACAGATCTATACTTATATACAGTTTATTTCACTAGAGATTTTAATTTATACATAGTATAAAGGGATATCCTGGTATCACACATAGAGTTATCTTACTGTACTGTTTAAGAACCAATTTTTTTTACATAATACAGTATTAAGTACCATATTAATTAAAACAAGTGATTTTTTTTTAAAAACCTACATATAAATGGATGTTTACCATATGCACAGTGCAAGAACAGCTTGATATCATTGTAATCACAAAATGTGAATCTAAAATACAACACTGTGATTGAAAACATACTGATAATTATGATGCCCTTTGTTGTAGACATTGATTAATCTTTCTTTGAATTACCAAGCAAGGTTAAAATTCCAGACAAACAGCAGCAGCTTCTCATTATGGTTTCAAGGTTTCTTCCACAGTAACCCAAGTTTTACAAAACACTGGTTTATCCCTACTTGTGGTCCAAGGAAACAGAAGAATGGCACAGATTCCATTTGGGATTATCTGGTAACTAATGCTAAAGAAATTCTTTATTACTTCCACACAGGAATCCTTTAAGGYTGAGCGAAGAGATAAAGATGGAGAKGTTTCTGGGCAGAATTCTCTGAATTTTAGTAGCGGAGTACAGGATTTCTCCTCTGCAGATAGGAAGACAATASTGGAATAGAAATCAGGCTGTAATATTTACAGGAAACAAGTGTGGAAAAGAAAGCAATCCTAATGTAAACAGCGAGGCAGAGAGGGCTTCTTCATTTTCCCTTTGCAGAGTGGGGCACTGGCTGAAGGTCAGCTCCCAGGAACAGCTCTTTTCCTGGGAAGAGCCCCTTCCCCAGCACAGAATGCACGTGGTACTCGTTGAGAATCCCTAACAGGTTTTCTCCCCTCCCTCCCCCCAAAGTTTCAAGTTCAATAAATAGTAGAAAAATAATCCTTTACTTAAAAATCTTGAGATGCATTGTCCCGGGTCCCGCAGAGCAACGTGGGCACAGGGAGCTCTCCACCTGCAGAGAAGCCAGCAGCCTTCCTGCTCTGCCTGGCACTTCTGGGCTCTCCAGCTGCACATTCCTGCTCTTCCAGTTAAGGAAACCAAATCATCTCTGGCTCTTTATGCTCTCTGTCTGCTCTTGGCTCAGCACAACAAACTCCAGCTGCTGGATAAACTCCCATCCCTGTTCCTGGAGGTCTAACGTGCCTCCTGCTCCATTTTTCTCCATGTTTTGGCAGGTCCATTCATCAAGCACGTTTGCAGGCCAGAGCCAACCTTCCATTTGTAAAAATGCAAAGCTCTGGTGCCTCAGTTTGGTGGGGAAGCCTGTGAGGTTGTCCTTGGGGAGCAGCACAGTCCCCATGGCCCTGGAGTGGCATCTGTGGTGTCCTCAGCGCACGGCACCAGCAGCCTGCAGGTGGTGGCTGTGGTGTCCTCAGTGCCACAGCCTGCAGGTGGCAGCTGTGATGTCCCAGTGCCACAGCCTGCAGGTGGCAGCTGTGATGTCCTCAGTGCCCAGCCTGCAGGTGGTGGCTGTGGTGTCCTCAGTGCCACAGCCTGCAGGTGGTGGCTGTGGTGTCCCTCAGTGCCAGCAGCCTGCAGGTAGTGGCTGTGGTGTCCCAGTGCCACAGCCTGCAGGTGGCAGCTGTGATGTCCCCAGTGCCACAGCCTGCAGGTGGTGGCCGTGGTGTCCTCAGTGCCAGCAGCCTGCAGGTGGCAGCTGTGATGTCCTCAGTGCCACAGCCTGCAGGTGGTGGCTGTGGTGTCCTCAGTTACAGCAGCCTGCAGGTGGCAGCTATGATGTCCCAGTGCCACAGACTGCAGGTGGTGGCTGTGGCCAGCCCACAGGTGGCAGCTGTGGTGTCCCCAGCGCCACAGCTTGCAGGTGGCAGCTATGATGTCCTCAATGCCACAGCCTGCAGGTGGTGGCTGTGATGTCCCCAGTGCCACAGCTTGCAGGTGGTGGCTGTGGTGTCCTCAGTACACAGTGCCACAGCCTGCAGGGAGTGGCTGTGGTGTCCTCAGTGCCAACAGCCTGCAGGTGGTGTCTGTGGTGTCCCCAGTGCCACAGCCTGCAGGTGGTGTCTGTGGTGTCCCCAGTGCCACAGCAGATGGCAGCTGAGCTGTCCCCAGTGCCACAGCCTGCAGGGGGTGGCTGTGATATCCTCAGTGCCACAGCAGGTTGGCAGCCTGTGGTGTCCCCAGTGCCACAGCCTGCAGGGGGTGGCCGCGCTGTCCTCAGCACTCGGCATCCACGGTGTGCACGGTGACAGCGGCCTGCAGGTGGTGGCTGTGGTGCAGGGTGGGGTGGTGCAGCCGGTAGTGGTGGAATTTGTGGCTCAGCAGCGCTGCCGTCTGCGGGGGCGTGTCCAGCTCCAGGTCCTCGTCGTGGGTCCCCACGTCCACGCCGGCCGAGAGAGGGTCGTTATTGCAGGGGGGGTTCTCYCTGTCCTCCTGGGGGCTCATGGTGCTGTAGCCTGGGAATGAACAGCAGCAGTGAGCACAGCAAGGCTGGATGCTCAGAATTCCCAGGGCTGGCTGGGCACCCTTCATGGAATCAACACGGGGTGCTTAGAGAGGGAACAAAACTGTTTTCTTACTAGAACAAGCCCCAACAGACTCATCCTCTCCTCTAAGCCTACAACAGATCCCTTTCCCTGCCACTCAGAATTCCCAGGGCTGGCTGGGCACCTTCTTGGAATCACACAGAGTGCTCAGAGAGGGTGTAAAACAATTTTCTTAACAGAACAAACCCCAACAAACCCATCCTCRCCTCTAAGTCCATAATGGATCCCTTTCCCTGCCATCAGCTTTGGTTCAAAGCTTTGAGGATCTGTGGTTTGTGCCACCCCAAACAGTAACAGCATCCACGTGTTCAACAGTTTGTAACAACAGAATTGCTGGCACRGATTTCAAACCAAAACATCAAAGATACCACCCCCAAAAAATCTGTTAAGATATAACCTGGATTTATCCAAATCAGCTGTTACTACCCAGACCAGGCTGCAGGGCAAACAACTCCCCCTCAGCATCTCTAAATGCAAAACCAAATGAAATTTAAAAGGAAAAAGATCTTGCTTGGATTGGAAAGAAATCCTTCTCAAAAAACCAGGGACTAAAGGCTGAGGAGCCACTGGTGCTCCTGAGTATCTTGCTCAGGTTTTCAGCTGGAGACACCTAAAAGGAGGGTGGTAAAAATAGCAGCTGAGTCCCCAAAGCTGCCTCCTGTTTGCCATGCTCTGAGTCATGGCTTGGAGCTGGCACGGAGGAATTGGGGAAGAAGCCTGGGCAGCCCTTTGAAGAAGATGGAATTACAGAAACTAAAAATAGCAGTGCACATTCCAGATGGAGGTAGACAGCTCCCCTGCTAACCCAGGATGACTAAAAGATGGGAAGGATTTGCTGGGACTGTAAGAAAAGGAGCAAAGGGAGCYTTAATCTGGCAAATCTGCCTCAGCACAGGTAATCTCACCCCAAATCCAGGGTAATTCCTCCTAGAGCAAGATTGTCTAGGAGACATCTGTTCATCCACGTTCCAAGGCTTTGGCCTTTGGGTTTCCTGTCCCAATTCCATTAGTGCAACCAGTCTAAGAGCTGGCCCAGGTCTGCTGGAAGGTCCCCAGCCTTGCAGAGCTYACAGCTTGCAGACTGCCTTGTCTAGCCCTGCTCCTCCTCATTTCCTAATAAATTAAGCCTCCTCACGAGTCAACAGCATTACACCCTTCTAGCAGCTTGCCAGATTTAAGGAGATTTAGTCTCAGGGCAGGGGAGACACATCCCAACCCCCTGAGCCTCATGGTGCCCAGCTTAAAGGTGCTGGAAGATCACAGAATCCCAGAATGGTTTGGGTTGGAAGGGCCATTAAAGATGATCCCATTCCACCCCTGCCARGGCAAGGACACCTTCCACTATCCCAGGGTGCTCCAAACCCCATCCAGCCTGACCTTGGACACTGCCAGGGATCCAGGWGCAGCCACAGCTTCTCTGGGCAGAACAATTCCTTCCTAACCTCTGATCTAATCCCACTCCCTTTCAGTGTGAAGCCATTCSCCTTGTCCTGTCCCTCAAGTTTCCTCAGGGAGAAGAACCTTCTCCTGATCTCCAGCCCAACCTTCCCCTGGCACAGCTCCAGCCATTCCCTGGTCCTGTCCCTGTCACAGAGAGCAGAGCTGCCCCTCAGGAGGARGRTGAGGACCCCAGTGAGATCTCCCCCAGAACAAACCAGGTCAGAACTGTCCAAGAGCAAAGCCAGAAGAAGCAAAGCATTTAGTCAGGCTCTGCTTCTGCAGGGAGCCAGCCTGCTGAGGAGAAGCCCCAGCCCTGCCAGAGCCAGTGTCCTGAGGGAAAAGAGCCCCAGCCCTGCCAGAGCCAGTGTCCTGAGGGAAAAGAGCCCCAGCCCTGCCAGAGCCAGCCTGCTGAGGGAAAAGAGCCCCCAGCCCTGCCAGAGCCAGTGTCCTGAGGGAGATGAGCCCCCCAGCCCTGCCAGAGCCAGTGTCCTGAGAGAGATGAGCTCCCCGCCCTGCCAGAGCCAGTGTCCTGAGGGAAAAGAGCTCCCAGCCCTGCCAGAGCCAGTGTCCTGAGGGAGAAGAGCCCCAGCCCTGCCAGAGCCAGTGTCCTGAGGGAAAAGAGCCCCCAGCCCTGCCAGAGCCAGTGTCCTGAGGGAGAAGAGCCCCCAGCCCTGCCAGAGCCAGTGTCCTGAGGGAAAAGAGCTCCCCGCCCTGCCAGAGCCAGTGTCCTGAGGGAAAAGATCCCCAGCCCTGCCAGAGCCAGTGTCCTGAGGGAAAAGAGCCCCAGCCCTGCCAGAGCCAGTGTCCTGAGGGAAAAGATCGCCTCCACCCTGACCAGAGGCTCAGTGTTACACCTTGGGAGGGAGACAGCGCCCCAAGCCCCGCTGAGGGCCCAGCACTCACCGTGGTCGCTCTCGGTGCCGGAGCGGCCCCAGTAGCGGCGGCGGCGCTCGGGGCTGTGCGCGTGGCGCTCGATGACGGCGGCGATGAACCGAGTGTTGCTGACTGCGACAGACACAAACAGCTCAGAGCACAGCAGCCTGCAGCCCTCAGCTGCACAGGGCACTGCCCAGCCACACAGCAGCAGAGAGCTGGGCTCCACACAGGTCAGCATCCAGCCAGGCGCCTTCACCTGGGCTGTGCCGGTGCTGAGGGTCCCGTGGCAACAGTGTAAGGGCTCCAAAGGGAACAAGAAGGGATGTGGAGAGGCAGTACATGCAAGCCATGAAGCTCAGATATGCTTCAGATCTCGAGTATTGTTTTAGTGAGGGCCCAGAGCCAGGGACCCATTCTGACCCTGCAGCTCGGGTGCACCAGCTCAACTTACAGCACACCAGGATCATGCAAAGGGCTGTTTTTATTGGATGGCAGAGAACTGCAGGCATCCCAAATCAATGCAAAGAGGATTTACTGCCATGTTTGCTGACCATACTTGCCAGACTTGGCTTCTGCTTTCTAAGGCCAAAAATGGGGAAGGGTTTTCCATACCCTGTGCTGTCACAGTGGCAATTTTTAAGCTGATCAGAGCTATTTCTGGAAGTGCTCATGACAAGGGGTTGTAAGGGGCAAAACTCCTCCACACCCAATGGAGAATTATCTTTTAAAAGTGAAAAATGTCATTTTTCAGCATGAGACTAAAGGTGCACTAGATGTCTGAATTAAAACATTGCTCTATCATTTTCTATTGCTGATCAGCACAGGGCTTCCTCACATATTCAAATCGAGGGTGTTAAAAAACAAATGGCTGATTGAATCTCACAGTTTTTCCCAGTTTTTTTGGTACTTACTGATTCCTCTGTCTTCATGGCTGTCGTCGTCCCTCTCATCCCTGTCATTTTCCAGGTTGGACATACGCACRGACATTTCTACACAGCGTTACAAACAGAAAATACAGCTGGTGAGAGAAAGGTTCTGCACCATCTTACTGCCAGCTGCCAACCCAGGAACAAGAGTGGAAACACTTTGTGTTACTGGTCTGAGCTGGGGGTGCTCTTCTTCACACGTGGATGGGGCTGGGATAGCAGGAAATGCCTCATCCCACCTCCCCCTGAAAGGGACTCCCTAAAGTTCTGAAGGAACTGATTTACAGCAGAGCTGGGGGATGATCAAATATAGAGGMAATTAGCTCTGATCACACTAAAATTCCCAGAATGGTTTGGGTTGGAAAGGGCCTTAGAAGCCCAACTTTTTCCAGTCCCTGCCACAGGCAGGGACACCTCCCACTATCCCAGACTGCTCCAATCTCTGTCCAGCCTGGCCTGGAACACTTCCAGGGAGGTGTTCTCTGGATCTTTATCTTTGTACCAGTACCCCTTCTCCCAGCACAATTTTGTCTCTCAGACTTCAGTGGTTTCATCTCTCTATGCACAGACATTCCATGAACATCACATGGACCAGAACCAGAAAACACAAGTGAAAGAAGACACATGCCAAACCCAAGGCAAAAGGGGGTGAGAAGTGTGTCACTCCCAGCAGCTGCACAAAATAAACACACGATGGATCTGCTGGGCTGAGCTGCAGAAAGCTGGGATTAGTGTCTGAGCTCTGGCAAAGCTTAGCTTATCTCCCTCTGGGTCTGGGCAGGCTCCCTGGGCAGCAGCAGCAGCTCTGGCTGTACCCAGGAGAGGGCAGCAAGACACAGCCCCTGCGCCAGGCCGGCTCCCTGCAGCTCCAACACAGACTAAAACCAGGGAAACACTGCAACAAAACCGGGGAGGGGGCAGCTTTGGGACTGCTTTTCCTTTGGGTTTAGTCGTGCTGCTGGGTTTGTTTCCATCCCCAGCCCCTGKGTGGAGCTCACCCTGTGCTGCCAGCGGGGACATGTGCTGGTGGCTGCGGCGGTGGATCTGGTGCCGGTACGCGTACACGGCCAGCACCAGCACCATGATGCAGCCCATGATGCCTCCAGCCACGGGGCCCACCGGGGCACTCTTGATCATGTTCAGGGTGATCACCTCATCTCCTAAAGCAAAAGGGACAAAGCAGAGGGAGAAKAACACCGTGAATGCTCTGCAGGAGGGMTTAGACCAACATGGAACACAGGGGAGCTCTGCAAGGATTTCTGTGTGCTTGACTGTGCTCACCTGGAATAGGAGGAACTCAGAGAYGTGCAGGAAGGGTTAAATCAACAATATGGAACATGGAGAAGCTCTGCAAGGATTTCTGGGGCTGACTGTGCTCACTTTGAATAGAAAGAACTCAGAGAGGGTGCAGGAAGGGTTAAATCAACAATATGGAACATGGAGAAGCTCTGCAAGGATTTCTGGGGCTGACTGTGCTCACTTTGAATAGAAAGAACTCAGAGAGGGTGCAGGAAGGGTTAAATCAACAATATGGAACATGGAGAAGCTCTACAAGGATTTCTGGGTACCTGACTGTGCTCACTTGGAAAAGAAGAAAGAACTCAGAGAGAAGACAGGAATGCACAGTTACACCCAGCTCCACATAGGATTTTCCAAAAGGGGATATTCACCACGTCTTTGCTGCCTGGTGCACTCTTTATGCTGKTTTAGCACTGGCTAAGAGGTAAATGTTATGTGCAGAACCTGCTGCATGTTCTGGGGCACAAAGAACTGAAGGCAGCAGCAGCTCAGAAAGGCAGAGTTACCTATTGCTCCCAGGTCATCCACATAGGGACTCTTGGCTCCCACGATGCCACCAAAGCATTCCTTCTGAGGGGCACAGTAGGACTTGTCCAGGTGGGTCTTCCCATCGCTGTCCACCATGCACCACTCYCAGTCCAGCACTCCAAAGCAATCCCTGCATGCCAACACCCAAGTAGGACATGGTTACTTTCCAGCTTAACACCACTCCTCTGCAAAGCTCACTCTGGGTTAGAGCCACGAGACAGAGGGAGGCCAAAAGCATCTGTAAACCCCCAAGTACATGAGTTTAGCCAGAAAAAAAATCCATGGAAGTGCTCGAGTACCACAAGGGAAGTTACACAGGGAAGCTGCATTTCCAGCACCCCTTTTCCAACTCTGTCTGCTTTGGTATTTTCCTGCACCACTCAGCCTAAGCAAAAGGTGAATCCTACTTGTGACTCCTCCAATAAGACATTTCTCAGTGTGGTGAAGTCTGGCTGTAGTTCCAGCCCTTCTCTGCAGCCTTTGGAAGAAGGAAGAAAGGATTTGGGCAGTCTGGTCAGAGCTTGGTGTGTTTTACCCATCTCAGGTCCCTGCAGACTGCCCATAATGAGCAAAAATGAGCCCTCAGTGCCAGGAGTAGAACCTCATTCTGGCATCATGCTTTTTTCCCCTGTATTTTTTTTCTTTGAAACATTTAAAGCAGAGCTATTTGCATTGGATTATTTCCACAAGAGAGTACTGCAAGGGGTGGGGAAGGCCACCTTACCCACTCTCTGTCCTCTGGTTGCACTGGGTGTTGATGCACTGGGGGAGTGCATCCTGCAGGCTGGGATCGATGGCTGTGAAAGTCATCGGCTCCTGGTGCACCTCACAGCTGGGATTCCTGCATGGCAGCAAAGAACACAGCACTCAGAGCACAGTCCATTCAAATCCTCTTCACCTCCTGCATGTCATCTGCTTCACTGTACTGAAAATCCTGCCTGTGGGATCTCAGCAGGGCCAACAGGGAGTTTGTTCCTGCAGTGTCCTGGCTCTCACCTGCTCTCYGCGTTGGTCAGGTTCCCAGTGCACTCGTTCACCTCCAGTGGGCACTCACAGGGACACTCACACTCGTTCTGTTCCATCCTGCAGGGCAGAAAGCACAGGYAAAACCCATCAGACACCTCTGGGATTTTAACTCCATGGTGCTGCAGCTCTGGAGCAGCAGTTCCCATGGAAATGGCTGTGCAGTGACTCTGCTCCTTCCCCAGGAACAGGGATTGCTCTGCCCTGCACCAGGACTGAGGGTGATCCACCCCTGGAATTCCAAAAGCAGGCAGTCCCTCACATTTGGACGTAAGGATCCTTCCTGGCAGTGCCACAAACACCTCAGGATGGTGTGGGTAGAACTCCTGGATCCCCTCAAGGAAACCCCCCCAATCCATGTAAAATCATGGGAATTTCTATGCCATGGGAATTTCTGTACCTCACTCACAGTAACTGCTCTTGAGCCACTGAATCTCTCAGTGTCTTTCAGCACTACCCACCCAAACTCCCCTGGGTTAAACTCCCTGACAGCCTGGCAGAGATACCCTGCACCTCTCACAGGAGCACAGGCAGAGCACTCCTATGTTCCCTGCTTTCGCACCGAATGAACCGATGAAGTGGCTGTGCTGTCTGAGCCTCAGAGCAGGGCTGAGGACAGGAGTGTCCCAGCCCAGGCAGRGTGTCACCTGTGGCAGTTGAGGCACAGCCTGTCCACCATGCTGCAGGCACAGAAGGCCAGCGAGTCGCACGTCTCGTTGACGATGCCCACGAAGGCGTTGGTGCCCGGGATCCTCGTCAGCCTGTACTTGGAGCAGTGACTGCCGTGCACCAGGTTGGTCAGGTCACCCTGGGCAAAAAACAAGGTGTCAGCGGTGTCAGATGTTCTTTGAGGGAGCTGAGGGCTCTTCCCTTCCCCAGGGACCCTACAGGGCTGTGGGGACACGGATTCTGCCARYGCTTRCYGAGGTGGTGGCTCCCTCAGGAGTTTTTGTGAGGGAGTGCCACCCTCACAACACAGAGGRTGATTAAGGGATGGGTAAGTTCTGCTACCCAGATACTTCTGGGTGAAAAGGCTTTGCTGAAGATAGAAGGGAATTGGCTTAGTTGTGAAAATGAGATGTGGCAGCAGAGGTGACATTTCACTCCTTCCCAGCACTCCTGACCCATCCCCATGGTGCCAGCCCTCAGTGACCTCCCCAAGGCTCTGATGGGAGCCACCACCACGTGCTGGAAACTTCCTGAGCCTTAGGAAAAGCCACCACAGCACTGCCCAGCTCCTGCAGACTCCTTCCTGATTCCTTTCTACAAGTTTCTGCTCCGTCCTACACAATTTCCTTCCCAACATCACACTTCCCACTTGGCATTTCAAGTGTGGGGAAAATGTTTAAGCCAACCTGATATAAATCAATGTATTCTGACARGACTTGCAAATATTTTCCAATCTTCTCCCACAGTGTAGCAGCTTTGGAATCACTGTGGAGGGACTTTGGGAGGGTGGATCTGTGGCTCTGTGAGGGATGACAGCCCCTGGTTTAGACTCCTCATGAGGGGAAGCTCACACAGGACCCACGGAGAGCACAGAGTGTGCAGGATCCCAGAGATTTCAGTCTCACAAATGACAGCCTGGGAATGCTCACTAGTAAATGGATTTATTTGGGCACCTAAAGATCWGTTATTAGAGACCTGACAGGAGGGTGTGACACTGGCCAGAGCTGGAGCCAGAGGTCAGCTCAGATCCAAAGCAACACATCCCAGCCATAGCTGGAAAATCCTCACCCAGCAACAGCAAACCACCCTTCTTCCCCTGGTGCTGGCTGAGACCCTGCAGACAGCAGCCACACTTGGCCAGGGCTCACATCCATAACCCCAGGATGTCAGGGGACTCTGTTTGTGCAGCCTGGTTTGTGTCTGGAGAAGGGGAACAGAGGCCAATCCCCACGGAAGGCTGGCTCCCAGCCCCGGCTGCTGAGCCTGGCAGGGACTTGTGTTTCCACCAGGAGAAACCCAACCCAAGCAAAGCCCACTCAACAGCCAAACCAGAGAGAAACCACACTCACCACTAAGCTGGTGTTGAACTTGTAGAAGCGCTGCACAGTCCTGTCYCTGAAGCTGTTGCAGAGGTTCTTCTTGACAAAGTTGGGGTGGTTCAGGATGTCGTTTGCTACCAGAGGCTCCTAAGGGGGAAAGGCAGCATTTGATGCCTTTGGAATCAGACCCAGACAGGAATGAGAGGTGTGGAATGAGGCAAGGGAAAGCAGGCAGACCTTGTGAGTGATGTGCTGCTGCTCCACGGGCGCGTGGCCCTTGGGGTCGATGAGGGTTGGATGTGCCACCAGGTACCCCCTGTCCTCCATGATGAAGCACCTGCCCCCAAAACACAGRGAGAGCCTCCTGTTAGACCTCCTTGGGCTTCAGGGCAACGGGGTGAAATAAAACATGGTCTTAAAGGGCTTTGAAAGGTTTCCATTTAACAGGGCCYTGAAAGAAATTCCCTGCAAAATGTCCTTAAAGAATGTGTTGGGTATTTCCCCGAAGCTTTTCCATCTGTTACTGCTCCAGAGAGCCAGGGCCATCAAGGAGTTGAAAACAGAGCTGATTAAAACCAGAAAGGAAAAGCCATCAGTGCATTGTCTGATTGGGGGAGAGCCAGAAATGAACAGAGCCTAATGAACTTGGAAAGCTTTAATGGTTTATTAATTTACTATGTGACTAATTAAAGAGAGATTTCACACTCTCCTTTAATGCCCTCCCCCTTCAGAATTCGATTTGAGTGGGGGATAAATCACTCCWGCTCCACTCCCAGCCCTCCCAAGCTTTCCTCTCCCTTTTCAGCTCTTCCCACGTTGGAGCTGTGTCCCAGTCCAGAATCCAGGGAGTTCAATCCATCCCTTTTCCCCTCTCCCGTTTCCATGGCCACAGACGGCAGCGCTGGGGAAGGCACAGGAGCGGGGTGGCACCGACATCAGGGACTCGGTGGCCAGGAGGGGACAGGGAGAGGTTAAAACCCTGCTTGATGTTCCCAAAAGCTCAGCAGGGTGGCAGCCACAGCCCTGGCACAGCAGGGACCGGCTGGATCCGGGGTTGGAGCAGCTTTCAGTGGGATTCCCATGGCATGTGTCAGGTACCCACAGCAGCTCAGGGGAGCAGAGAGCAGGGGAAACCCTCTGTACTCTTCAGGGGTACAAAGGAAGCAGGAAAACCTGGATTTATTGGGGGGTTTCCATAAGAAATCCACATAGAGATGTGGTGTTTGCTCWTTTTCCTGACAGGAAAACCTTAGGAGAGATACACTACAAAACCCCAAACACCTGCGTTTATATCGAGACTGGAAACATTGGATGCAATTTCTACATCAGAATGYTCTGAAAAGTATCTCAAAATTCCTCATTTGGGGAATGCAGAAACACAATAAAGCATCTGACCTTGCTGATCAGCAGCAGTTTTTTACTGGGAGGGAGTGATGCCAAACCAGAAACCCTGATTTGGTTTTTTTTTATATGCCATAAAATATATAGAAAAATACCCAAACCAGAAAAGAACTGGGAGGACAACAGAAAACCACTTCCCTTCCCAAATTTAAGGTTTAAAAACAAACAAGGAACCAACAGCAATGCCCAAACCACGTTATCAAGTTACTCCAGATCCAAACCAGAATTTATCCCAACCCCACAGGATTTTTCAGAAAAGGAACAATTAAGATACCCAGGGGTCTGACTGAAACTGGATACTCCAGATGAAATCAGACTTCTTCTGCCTAGGCTGTGCTATGGATTTCTGAGAAAAACATCCCAAAGTTGTATTGAATAATTGGAGTTAAAATAACTGAGATCCTGTATCATTCTTACACYCTCACAGGAACTAAATAGGTTAAAWTAAAACAAACAGGAGAACTGGGAAGTGTGTTCATTTAATAAGGAATGTTTTTTCTACCCAGAATTTCAAAGAAATCTAAATATAACCCAAAAAATCAAATAAAATCTGTTATCTTCTGCTTTTGTAATCCTGCAGATTGTTTATTTAGCTGATGGCAGTTTGATCTGGAATAACAAAAATATCCACATAATCTTTATGAGAAGGACAAGCACAAATTCTACTGGAAATCAGAGAACACACACTGAAAGTAACAGAATCCTTAGAGAAATTAAGTTGGAAACGACCTCTGGGTCACGTGGTTAAAGAAAATAAATATTTATTTTTTACCTGATTTTGTTCCCACCATCTTGGTTACAAACTGGCAGCAGGTCCATGAGGACTTTGTAGAAATATCTGAGGGTGAAGTCGATGCCCATCACAGCCACGGAGTGTCCTGAGGACATCTGAGCACTGCAGTGAGGGGGAAAAGGAAAAATTATAAATATTATAAATAATAAAAAATAACCTTTATTCAGGGTAATAATAATAATAATAATAATAATAATAATAATAATAATAATAATAATAATAATAATTCCTATTTTAGTCACCCCTTGTACAAGCAGCACAGGAGACAGCCCAAGAATGGATCCCACCCAACACACACCCCCACCAACTACAGACATTGAATCCTGAGCGACAGAAATGAGGATTAAAAATTCCCCACCCACACAAACAAAGAGGATGCAGCCCCTGTATTTTCCAATTCCCCCAGCTGGAAGGAGTTACCTGAACCCCCTCTGCTCAGCCCCCAGCAGGAGGAATGAATGTGAAGGTGCCAGACTTTGAGCTAAATCCCTGAAACTCCGGAGTGTGGGAGTGATTGTGAATGGCAGGCAGAAAATTAGAAGAAAATAACATTTCTTAGGGTGAGTTATGAAAAGGATCCTGTGATGTGGTGGTGTGCAGCAGCCTGAGGCTGCATTTTGTCCTTCCTCCATTCCTAACACCCCAGTGCTCCCAGTTTGCTCCCAGTAGCACTGAGAGGCCACAGCCAGACCAGTCCCCTCTCACTGCTGCAGCACACAAAAGGATCAGCTCAAGGGTGTGGGATTTGCACCCYTGTGAACCTTACACCTCTGACTTGCTGCTCCTCAGAATTCACTTCTTTTCTCCTTTATTTTATCTCTGAAGACAGGAATGAAAATGTTTAGAAAAAGAAAAAAAAAAAAGATGCTGCAAGGCCCAGCTGGGCTGCACAAACAGCTCTGCCCCCCCTGCTCCATGGAAACCCAGCTCTGTTTACTGGGCTGAGGTTTGTTTGCTTTTCAGAYAGGTGCAGTGGAGATGCAGTCAAATCTCATTTGTAGACAGATAAATACAGATTTTTAAAACCTGCATTTGATTTATTGTTCACATTTCCTGGAGGAGCAAGGGAAGGATGGCAGTGAAGCAGCACAGACACATTTCATGTGTGACAAGGCATCAAGCTCTGAAGTTCTGCTCTGTCCTAACAGACATAAAGCCATTAGGATGTTGTAAATATTTTGGCTTCATTTTCAAGCATTAAATCCTCCTGCTTTGCTGATGCCAACAGCATTAAACCACATCAGGCATAAATCWTCTCTTCCCAGCCTCCATAAAAAGGAATAAGATACACATAAAATGGGAATGAGAGGTGTCAGCTCTGGCTGCCCTGATGTGGGTATTTAAACCCTCCCAGCAGTCCCTAATGCCAAAATTCCTCTTAACTCCACAGATTCCTCCCCACCCCTCTGGATTTGGAGCTCAGGCCTCTTTGGGGATTATAACCACATGTGACTGTGAGCTTCAGAGGTCATATTTACCCAGGAATCACACTCACATCTGCCAAACTTTGTTTAACTGCTCTTTAATCATGTTCTAATAACCCACAGGAGCTTTAAGTTCTTAGAGCTGAGTAAACCATCCCTTGCTAGATAAAAATCAGAATTTTGATTAATTGCACTTCTCTCCTTACAGAAGTGTTTCCCCAAAGTAAATTCCTCTGTGAGAAGCACCACYCAGGGGCTGGGGCTGAAAATGCTCCTGCCAGAACACACGGGCAGAGGTGCAGTGCTGGGAAATCCCACCCAGAGCAGGGGAATCTCTGGCAGAGTGGAGGAGCCACGTCCTGATCCCTGCTGCCTTTGGGGTCCCAGTACAGCACTGGAAGTTCCCTTGGTACTGCTGGGCTGCTGGGTAGGGAGCCTGGAGGAGATTCCATGTAAAAACCAGGGCAGGTAACTGCTGTTCTGGGAATRTGGGAGAGCTTGGACAGCAAGGTTGGGTCCATGTTTTATAAACTGGGCTRCTTTAAACATCCTGCATCCCTAATCCTGGCCTCAGCCTGGGGCCTGGCCAGGAGGGAGCTGGAACAGCAACAGCCTGGTCCTCCAGGAAAAAGTCATTTCATGGAACCATGGAATATCCTGAGCTGGAAGYGACCCACAGGGATCATCCAGCCCAACTCCTGGCCCTGCTGTTCCCACTCCAATCTGCTCCCAGCAATCCTGGAAGGGCTCCTGGAGTTCCACAGGCTTTGGAAGCCCAGAAGTGCTGAACTGAAGCAGCCCAGGAGAGGAGCTCCCCAATTCCTGGAGTAAGGAAAGCTCTGTCCTTAACTCCCTTTGTGGCCTCCAGTCCCTTCCAAACACCTCCCTGCTCCTTAAAACCCCCCAAGTGGAGGTGTGGGGGACTCCAGGAAATGGGGAGCTTGGCAGTCCTGATGGAGAAGGACTGAACTCCCAGCAGAGAGGGAACACTTCCCAYACTGCCTCAGGAGAGCAATCCCTCTCCTCCTCCCAATTCTTGGACATCCCACCTCGTGTTCATCCAGGAGCACTTTCCCACCAATCAATCCTTTTTTTTTTTTTTTTAATATGCTGTTATTACTTCTCTACCGATAAAGCCACAGAATTCACATATTCCTATAAATTGGATTTCTCCCAGTGTTTCAATGCCCCATTTTTTTCAGATGACATTTCACCACCAGCCCTTTAGGACCAGCTTTGGTTTTCAGTTCTTGAGCACACAGAGTCACCCAGCTCTGGRAATTCAGAGCCCTCCTGCCTGCCCCAAAGGCCCAGAGCCCCTCACCTGGAGGAATGGACAGTGTGGCTGATGGTCACCACATACCCAGCCCCTCCCACGTCCAGGTAGGGCCCAGTAAAGGTGATGAGTCCTGGATTGGCCACTGCATGCAGGTACCTGAGGGAAGCCAAAAGAAATGCTCACAATCAGTGCCAAAGTCTGTAACTTCAAGACAGAATCCTAGACTTTCCCAAAATAACACTGAATTTTGGWCACWGTGAARAACAGGCACCAAATRATTGGTTTTTAATATCAAACAAGTACCTAAACACAAGTGGGACTTCAAACTAACTCAGACTGGCTCAGTAAACGGTCCCACAGTAGATCCAGCTGCATTAAAAAAGCTCAGTTTACTTCTGCACAGAACACATTTAATGTAATTTCAGACATTTCCCCCAGAACAATGCAGGACTTGGTGCCAGCAGAGTCTCAAACTCAACCCTGGCAAAATGATTATATTGCAAACTGAGGAGAAAAAACAGACGTGAGGCAAGAAAATTCAGAAATATCAGACAGTGAGTATAAATTACAACCTCTTAAAACTTCCATCAGCACAAAATAAGCCACAGTCATAGGAGAGTTGGTAAAACTGTCATAGGAAAGTTGATAAAACTTTTGGCAACACTTTTCTGTAAGAAAAAGTGACCACTTTGCTTCTCCCTACCCAGAGCACTGACCCACAGGCAGCTTAACCCACTTCTGCTTTATTCCCAGCGTTTGACTTGCACCTTCTTCCCYTAACACCACAAATCTCAGGGAAACAGGGGGCAGGAGAGCTGCCAGGAGCACTGCAGAGCCACAGGGCTGGGATCTGTGTCTTTCCCAGTGTGGCAGCACCTGMCTGGCTCCTTCCCACGGATCCCAGCCTTCGGAGCACACCCAGAGCCTGCTCCCGTCTGGAATGTCCCCAGCTCTCTGCCCAAATCAGATGCTGCTGCATAATTAATCCTCCTTGAAAGCAGTGAGCAAACCCACAGTAAATAAACAAAAAGGCTCAGATATGAACAACCAAAAAGGGCCCAAGGAGCTCAAACACTCCTGAGTTAGCTAATCCCTGAAGGGGATGCTCATTTTCTGAATATTTATGTCCCCATCTGCCATAGCAGGGCTATGAAACACCAACTACCCCACAAAATAAAAAGGCCTGAAATTACAACCAATAAATGTTTGAACTGCATTTAGGCTCTGAACTTTTTCCCCATGCTGAAAACATTTTAAAATAAATTAAAAAAAAAAAACCAAAAAAAAAACCAAAAAACCACCAAAAAACAAACAACCCACAGGCTACGAAATCAACTCCAAAACCAAAATCAACTCTAAACATTTCCCTTCTTGCCCTGGGAGATGATTCAAAGCTTTGCTGAAGGGACCCTAAAAACTCACCATTGTCTCCTGGTGGGATCAAATGCTTTGTCCATGAGGGAGCCGGGGTAGATGCGCAGCACCCCATTGGGGGTTGCTATGTAACGCCTGACAATGTAACTGTTGAGGCCACTGATCTCCATCTGGGTCATCCATTCATCCGTGCCGTGACTGGTTGCCATTACTTCATTCCTGACAGAGAACTGCAAAACAAAGGCAGAGCTGGCAGGGTTCCTGCAGCACTTGCATGGCAAGATAATGAAAGCTTCCCCGAGAGCCACCGGGGATCATCTCGCCTCAATTACTTGGTTCAAGGCTTCTCACACCAGACATTCCAAGCAGATTATTAGAATGGAATATTGGTGGTGTTATCTCTGTGGCTTTGCTTAACTTGGAGTAAATATAAATATTGTGCTGATCACACAGAAAATAGAGATTTCTCASTTGTAGGCCTAGGAACACCAAGGTGTTTCTGCTAAGAACTTAGRGTGGTTTTAACTTTTCTAGTGTTTGTTTCAACAAAGTTCTGCCCCCTCCTCTCTCCACTCTTAGATCAGATYTTGGGAAGGAATTCCAGGATGGGAGGGTGAGCTTGTCCAGAGAAGCTGTGGCTGCCCCTGGATGCCTGGAAGTGTCCAAGGCCAGGTTGGAGTGATGCCTTTTTTGGGGCTTACCTAAAAATGGAGGCCAGACAAAATTAAGGGAATAAAACATGGTTATATTTATTGAAGGGCCTTCAGGTACATTTTGGGCAAAGCCCCCAGGGGCTACATCAAAATGGACRACGGGACACAAATTTTCACACTTTTATAAGTTTYGTCCYTTTGCATATTMMGAATTAATCTCCCAATTACAGCTTCAGGTAATGAAGTCATTTACCCCAAGTTTGCTCCCCCCAAATKACTTTTGTTTACATTTCTCAGGGCCTCCAGSTACATCTTGGGCTGACAAAGCTCTCCCAGGGGCTACACCCAAAATGGACCAAAATGGACCACAGTCACAAGTTTTCAAACTTTTATAAGTTTGGTCCATTTGCATATTGGGGGTTAATCRRCCAATTACAGCTTCAGGTAATMAAGTCATTCACCRCAAGTTTGCTSCCCCCAARRCACTTTTSTTTCCATCTCTCAGGGCCTGAGGCAGTGAGGAGTCCCTGATTGCCAGGCCTGGAGAGGAATTGTTGTGTCTGCCCAAAATGGGACAGCAGCAGCTCACACTGWACATGGAGTTTAGAGTTKTGCACTAAAGAACTGCAGGATCACAAATACAGAAAACCAGAAAAGCCAAAATCCCAAGGCATCAGGAGCACCCTGGGCTAGTGGAAGGAGCTGGCCATGGCAGGGATGGGATGGGATGGGCTTTAAGGTCCCTCCCAGTGCAAAGTGCTGGGGTCTGGGGACTGCAGAGCAGCCCAGGGGCTGTGCCCACCTTGAGGCCGGGGTTGGCGATGAGGCGCGTGTTGTCGCTCAGGTAGGCCGTGTAGTGCTCCACCATCCGCTTGGTCTCGGGCTGGCTCAGGTGCTCGTAGGGGGAGGAGAAGCTGCCTGCAGACAGCATCACTGTGGGGCTCTCTGCAAACACCAAACACCAGGAATTTCAGCGTGGTGAGCTGTGAGGGTGTCTGTACCACGGGAGGGTCCCTATCCCACTGTCCTTGTGACAGGGATGACCCTGCTGCTCTCCCACACCTCAGCACACGAAGTGCCCAGCTGTGGAACAGGTTTTACTGTGACTTCTGAGAGCCAGAGAGAAGTTTGATAAGAGGATCCATGTTCACCCCTGAAAGAATTTCCTACCACGGTTGTTGACATAGAAACCCAGAAAGAAAGGAGGATAAATAAGAGAAGCCTGCAGCTATTCCAATGAGCACTTTCTTTGTCTCGTGGCCAATGAGTAAAGTGTAAACTTCTGAGTTTTGTAAGAATGTATAAAAGCATGCATGCTAGAATAAAAACAGTTTGAAGCCTTCTGAAAATGGAGTGTATTTGTATTGTCTCCATCTCAACTACAACACCCAGCTCCTGCAGGACACTCTGGACTGGGAGGAAATGCAAACATCCATTTTTKCACCCAACCCAGAGCACTTCCCAGCAGAGTTTCATCCTAAACTCAGGCTGAACATGAATTCCTCCCCTTCTTGCCTCGAAACACAGAAGTCACAGCATCAGCCCCCTCCTCTGATCTCTGTGTGTCATTTGGTATTTAACGCCTTTGTTCCCAAWGCCTCAATAATTTCTGAATTACTGCTTTCTTTGAGACTACAGAAGCTGTTTTCCCTTAAGAAAAGATGATGGGCTAAAGAAGAAATTAAGTATCCCTGTTTGGGTTAGATATCCCAGAGGAAAATGAAAATGAGCATTTTCAGTTCCAGAGAATGAACATCTGGAGAATCCCAAGTGCAGCTGTCTGGAGTGGTTTTCAGAACAAACTCAAAAGCAAACTTTCATCATGCAAAATCTGCAAAACCAGGCAGCTTCTCACTTTTAACAAAGAGAAATGATTATGATGATGCAGGGCTGAGGGTTGAGAAGATCTTTTCTGAGGATGTGACCCATGGAACCCAAATTCCCTGTGTGGAATGGTCTCCAGAGGAGAAGCTGCAGTGAGTATGTGACGTGTTCTGCTTTTAGTCACATTCCTCTCAAACACATCCCCACACATGTGCTGCAGTCCCCACTTCCAAACTTCTCCTCCAGCCCTTCATCTGCTTCCCAGAGCAAATATTCTGATTTTGCTTTGCATGAAGTTTTTCCACTTGACAGCTTAGTATTGCATTTTTGGGATATTCTCCACTTATATCTTTCTGGATATAAGACAATCAAGATTAGGCATCACATTAAAAAAAAAAATAACAAAACCTCTGTGTTTTAAACAACTGGCAAAGCAATTTCCAGAGGTTTGTCAGGTCCCTCCTCTGGTCTGATCTCACTGAGCTATTCTGCAGGGCTCCAAGGAGCTAAGAAAAATTTCACAACTTTGCCACTAATTCACCATGAGACCTTCAAYCCCTGCTACAAGCAGAAGTATTTAATTCAGAATTTCTTACAGTACAGATTTGAGGGACCTCCCAAGGCTATACCTAAATATGAGAGCTTGCAGTGGTAGGATGGCTATGTAAAACCCCTCTGTTCTTGGGATATTCTGGGTTTTAAGTTCTCCATCCTTCCCAGACACTGGAACTGCCATGGAGATTTCCCTTTTTTCCAGCAATGTTTGAAAATCAGTCAGGAAGAGCAAACCACTTTAGCCTATCAAAACCTGAGAGTTTTGAAGCAGGTGAGGAGGGTCTGGAAACCATCAGAGCACTGAAGTTCTCCTTCTCCCCAGCAGGCTTAACCTCTGCCTCTGAGGTATTCAATGCTTCTGGCAGTGGAAACTCCCATGAATCCAGGGCAAAAGAGCAGCAGAAGCCCTGCACAACTGGCTGGGACTTCATCCTACTCTAGTACTGCTCAGGGAGGTGCTTCAGAGCCAGGAGAGGACTTGGGTTAAGCTTGGTGAGACACCTCCATGCTCCCACTGCACTGTCGGGGACCCTGCTGGAGCCCCAGGGCGTTTATCTCCTACTCTGACCAGCAGCCCCACTCATCATCCTGCAAGAAGTAAATTTGTTGGTTAAAAACCTGGTGCTGATGGTTAGCAAAGTTATGGATTCCATCCCTGGGTGGGCCCTTCCCTCCTGAGCTGGGCTCCATGATCCTTGTGGGACCCAGCTAAGGCTCTGCTGTGATTCTGGAAGAGCTCAGCACTGAGCAGGCCACAGTGGCCAAGGAGAGCTGTGGAGAAGGTAAAAGCTGATCAGAAAATCAGCCTTGGAAATAAAACCTTTTCAAGGGAAGAGTATTTCCCATGTTTTGTGAGAAGAGCTTTACTTTGAGCTGCCACACTCCACAGAAACACACAGGGATGTGCCAGTGCCAGGGTGGCTCAGGCTGGACACCAGCAGGAATTTCCCCATGGAAAGGGTGGAACTCCCAGGGAGGTTTGGAGTGCCCATCCCTGGAGGTGGCACTGAGCTGCCACACTCCACAAAACACACAGGAGGTGTGACAGTGCCAGGGTGGCTCAGGCTGGACACCAGCAGGAATTTCCCCATGGAAAGGGTGGAAACTGCCCCGGGAGGATTTGGAGTGCCCATCCCTGGAGTGGCACTCAGAAAGCTCTGGGCTGGGGACAAGCTGGGGATTGGGCACAGCTGGGACTGGCTCCTGGAGGTGTTTCCCAAGCTGGGTGCCCCTGMGTCCCTGAGGTGGCCAGGCCAGGCTGGCAGAGCCCTACCCAGGGTGGCCAGCTGCTTGAAGTGCAGGCAGGCGTTGGGCTGGCCCAGCAGGTCCAGCCTGTGGTAGAGCAGCTTGCTGCTGGGGACAGTGTTGAGGTTCTTCAGCTGCTTCACAGGAATTTCTGGCTGGATCACCACCACACACAGGATGAAGGATGTGTCCTGCACCTGCAAAACAACAGCCAGTCACCAAACAGAACCAAAGTGTGCGGGATGAATGGAATTTCTGTGTCTCAGAGCCACTGAGTTCTAAAAAAACTTTGCCACACTTAACACAGAAAATAAAAACACTGTAATTTTTTTTTCTTGAAAACCAAACAAGACTTTCATTTTGTTGCTCAATTAGCAATAATTTCTAATTCTAACACTGTTTCATGGATATGTTTTGTCACTAACAGAGGAGAGGCTGCAGGTTTCCAGTTGCTGGACACACACTGGTGTTACCTTTATGGAGAGTACAGATGAATTAAKTCTCAAATGCAAGATTTTATTATTTCCACTCTTAATTGTGTGCTGCARGTGCCACATGTTTTACTGGTTTGGGTATTTTAAGGGCTCTAAATTACACCAGAGCAGCAAACCTTGGAGTGTCCCAGCTGCTCTGCAAAGGGAGTTTGGTATTAAATGCATTGTTACAATCTTAGAAAATCAGCTCCAGACACCTTCCTGTGTGAATTTCTGTTAAACAATGACAGATTTAATCTCTTAAAACTGCTCAGCTCAATCCTTTAGGTTGAATTTAACTTAACACTGTGAAATGATCCACAAGTACCTTCTTGTGTTTGTTGGCACAAAGCAAGCAATTCTTGCTGGCATCGGTGAATTCACCTGGATTACGTTTAACCTCAGACTCCATTTTAACCCCAGGGCTGAGATTAGTGATCAGACATTCCCAGACTGAAGGAAGGACAGCAGCAGAGCCATGAATTCCCTCTGTGCCATCCCACACTTGTTGTCCTCACCATTTTCCAGGCATAGCTGACATTGTAGGCTTCTTTCCCAATTTCCCTCAGCTTGTTGACGTGCCAGGACAGCGAGGAGTTCACAGGAACTGTGATGATCTGGCTGCCCAAGGGAATGCTGCAGGGGCAGATAAAACATCCAGCAGTTTATTAAACACTGAGCAAAACTGTTAGGACTTCAGCAAAATCCTTCTATTGTGTGTTTATATAATTATCATAAGAATTGAAGGAATTAACTGTTATTTGTGCTTGGTGAAGGAAAGCCTGTGTGTGTGCTGCAAATACACTTATGTACCTTCACATTTTGAGCTTAAAAATTCTCAGAATAGGCAAAGGATAAAGAAAAACCCAGACCAAATAGTGGGAAATCCTCCTGACAGGGAAGAGAGAGATTAGAAGGAARATTCCCCAGATCAGCTGGGAAACACTACATAACAAATGACAACTGAAAAAGTTGGGAGAAAAAATCAAACCAGAATTGCTAATGGGGAAAAAAAATCCATCCAAGTACCCAGATATTGTAGGAAAAGGAATTTTACCTTATATACTCTTAAATTCCTCTAGAAATACTCCCAGTGCTGCTCATTTGGGAGCTGCACCCACTCCTCACCTGAGGATGTTCTGGCGCACCAGCTCGAACTTGGGAATGTTCTCGTAGTGGATGATGTCTGTGTGCAGGGGAGGCTCAGACAGCAGGTAGGGCCTGGTCAGGGAGGGGTGCATCAGAGTGTACCCTAAAAAACAAACACACAGCCCCAAATGTGGAATGCATTACAAAAACCGAGCCCAGGAGAGGTATTTTAGGGGGAAAAAACAAATATACAGTAATTACATAGAATTTTGGCAAGGATGGCAGTGACCAAACAATCTCGTCATCAAAGGGGTTYCAAATGAAAAGCAGCTTGAAAAATTCAGCAATAAAATAGGCTGGATCAGAGGGAAAGAGCTGAGCACACACATTAACACCAGTTTTCCCTCTTTCCCAGAAAAACTTGGATGTCACAGGTGTAGGAAATCCCCACAGCAAGAGTRTCCAAATCAGAACCCCAGGACAGAAGTTTCAAGTCATGAATCCACCTAAAATCTCCAGCAACATTCAGGCAGAACTAACCAAAAACATGCAATTAAACTTTTAACAAATATTATCATTCATTACTCAGACATGTGAGAATTCAGAATTGGTGTTTCACGAGCTCAGTGGGACTAGAGGAGATGGTGTGAGTCAAAATTACCTTTATTATCAATGAGGAAGGTGTAGGATCCCAAGGAGTCCTGGTAATAGGTGACATCTTCCAAGATATAGGCAAGGTTGACATCTACTCCAACAATTCCCAGCAGGAGGTTCCCGAAGTAGCAGGGTTTACTGACAGTCATTATCAGGCCTTGGAGGGAGAGAAACACCACAAAACCATCAGAAAAATCATCTGGTTCATTATTTTGAGWGGAAACAGAGCATTCTGAGATGTTACACAATTAAATTTTGTATCTKTTCCTTGCTGGAATATGGCCAGGGAAGCTCAGCAGGGTTTCTGTTGTGTCTGGCTGTTGTCAGCCATTCTCCCTAATTAATCTGTGTTCCTGATAGTGACCTGAAGTATATTCATCAATTTATTAGAACACACACCACAATTGATGTTTGAGGMGTTGTCAGTCTCCAAGTGGATTCCTTATAGATCTAAAATAAATTTGTATGAAAAGCCAACAGAGTATTCTCTTCCTTCAACAGAATTTAAYGCCATTAAAAAATAGGATGGAAGAAGAAGGAGGAAATTACTTTGTCCTTGTAAAGCAACAGTTGGAATGAGTTGTTTCTCATCTACTGCATAATCAGAATATTAAATCTCTGCCTAACTAAATCCCAGTATTGCCACTGTGCTGGGAATCATATCCATAATTACCCAACAGTTTGGGATTGATCTCATCCCTGAGGTGAGAACTCTGCAACACTTTCTTACTCCTATTTTCTGAGCTTGGAAACTCAGCAGCTCTTCCCTCACCCCAATATAAAACTCATTTGCATGTACAAGCCTTTAAGTACACTCTGAAATCCCTGTAAGACAAACCCATCTATTGCATCATTCCCAACCCATTGTTGCTCCCATTTTCCCTTGGATATGGCTTTAGGAGAGAGCAAGAACAGAGTTTAATCACTGAGGGAGGGAATGCAGGAAGGAGCAAAAGCTCAGACTCAGATTTCCTCAGGAACAGCCTTAAATCCAGTTTGGCTCAGGACAGTCCAGTGTGCTGAAGCCAAAGAAGGGCTGAGGGTGGCCAGCTTGGGACAATAATTAACAATAATTAACAATCTTTCCTTGTGCCATGTGCTAGGCTGCTTTTATCCTGCTCTCACACAGGACTGACATGGATGCCATTCCAACCTATCTCCCTCCAGTACAAAGAATTCCTCTCCACAGATTAAATTATGGATTATTTGTTCCTATGTACTCATACAGAGGATCAAATTTCACCACAAGAATCCAAACTAAATCTGTTAACTCCATGTCTTGTCAGCACTTTTTTCACAACTAAACCTTCTGCAGATGAAAATGCTACAGACAYCAAGGCTTGGAAACACACCTAGAACCAAAATCTTGTAGAATTGTGGAAGAGGTTTTACAGGGACTTCTGAGAGCCAGAGAGAAGTTTGGTAAGAGGATCCATGTTCACCCCTGAAATAATTTCCTACCAAGGTTGTTGACACAGAAACCAAGAAAGAGAGAAGGATAAATAAGAGAAACCTGCAACTATGCCAATGAGCACTTTGTTTGTCTTTCCTTACCAATGAGTAAAGTGTAAAGTTATGAGTTTTGTAAGAATGTTTAAAAAGCATGCATGCCAGAATAAAAACAGTCTGAAGCCTTCTGAAAATTGAGTGTATTTGTATTGTCTCCATCTAAGCTATGACACAAGATTACAGTGAACCTGGGGACATGAAAGCAAAGGGAACCCGATCTCTGATGGTTTTACCCCGACCCCAAGGCCAGCACTCACCATCTCCCATCTCATCCGAGAAGGGCAGGCTGAACACGGCCTCGTCAATCATCCTGTTGGGCAGGTTGGTGTAGAACCTGCCCACGGTGGTCTCCAGGTTGCTGAGCTGGTTGAGGACCATCATGCTGCCCTTGGTGACGGGCAGGGCGCTGCGGTCGGGCACGCCGTACTTGGCCGAGTTCTGCTCAGCCAGGTCCCGCAGGAAGGCCAGCTCCTTCAGCCCTGTCACCCCCTCTGCAGGGACACAAAACACAGGCAAACAGGTCAAACAAGCTTCATTTCCATCCAGGCTCCTGCCCCCTGCTCCAAAGGAACGATCCATACTCTGTATCGCAGCACTGAAAATTCCATATTCTTATTTAAGTGCTTAAAGATTGGTTTGAGGAAAATTAATTACTAACACCAAATTTAAAGAGATTACCTCTCTCCTGCTGRTGCACAGTGCAAAAGATTTGCCATGCTGTTCACTTCCCCCCTTTAAACAAAGCCCTGGGAGCAAAGAGCAGTGTGCCCCATAAATCCACAGGACAGCTCTTTGTTCTCCACGGTGGCTCGCCCACAGGCAGGACCAGGYGCAATCCTCAGCCCTGGAGATAACAGCCTTTGTTCTCCAGCTGAATCATTCCAGTTTCACACTTCACTCAAGTCCCCAGGCTCAACCCTTGCACACAAATCAAAGCCTTTTGCACGCCCCAGTCTCAAATGAGTATTTAAATTTACAACCAAATCATACATTGGGTTAAGCATTCATTTCCTTGGCTATTTTCAGTGATACAACAAACTGCCTTCGTGCTGAAAATGCTGTTTTGGAAAATGGGTGGGTGATCTTTATGTTTAACTTCACTCTCAGGTTGGTTCCCAGCTTGCCAAAGCTGGGTTACCATTTCAGACTTGGTTTGATCTCCCATTCACCCTCCCTGGCTGATGAAGTCACACTTAGTCCCAGCTTGCTGCCCCTGAAAGCCCCCAGGAAGGTTTGCAGTTGCAATAATTAACAAATTTAACTCAGTCTGGACAATCCAGGCCACKATATTTATATCCCTGCAGCTGCACTGGGATACACAAAGATAGAGTGGCACAGCTATAAACACCACAGTAACAACATCTGGATGCAGCTTCTGGATTAAATGTGCCAAAAATCCATGAACAAACTGCTCCCAGTAAGGCCTGGAATTACCCTGGGATGAGTTTAATGAACGAGCTGTGCTGTGCCAGGAAGGAATTTTATGGCCTGGAAATCAGAAGCATCTCTCACCATTCATGAGGGCATAAGTGAGGATCATCACTGAGTTATTGAGGAAGCTGTTCTCTTCGTTGATGACACGCAGAGTGGCTTTTTTATCATCTTCTGAGGACTCTTTTGATGTGATCCCAGCCGAGAGATAAATGATGACCATGTCAGTATCTGAAACACAATCACAGACACAGCACAACATGCATCAGGTTTTTAACTCTGGTGCTGAGAGCCCTGGAATCTGCTCACAGCAGCTTCTCCCAGGCATCCACAGCCCCTCCAGGGGATGAACACACTGCAGCCACATGGATTCCAGCCTGTGGGGTTCAAGTTTCACTCTTGGCACTCACCAAACTTCTGTTTGGTGCCTGTTGGCCACCCAGGAGCACTGGGCTTGCACTCCTGAGCAAACCCCACAGGCACCTTCTGGCTTTGGAGTCATGGAATGGTTTGGGATGGAAGGGACCTCAAACCCCATCCAGTCTCACCTCCCACCATCCCAGGCTGCTCCGAGCCCTGTCCAGCCTGGCTTTGGGCACTGTCAGGGATCCAGGGGCAGCTCCAGCTGCTCTGGGAATTCCATCAGCCCCTCCCCACCCTCCCAAGGAACAATTCCCAATTCCCAATCTCCCATCCATCCCTGCCCTCTGGCAGTGGGAGCCATTCCCTGTGTCCTGTCCCTCCATCCCCTGTCCCCAGTCCCTCTGCAGCTCTCCTGGAGCCCTTTAGGCACCAAGGCCTCCCTGGATCCTTCTCCTCTCCAGGTGAGGAGCTTGGCTGCTCCAGGCAGGAGCACACAGACCCAGCACCTGGAGCAGCTGCTCCAATTCCATGGAAAAGGCTCCACAAGGTCAAAACCTGCACTTTTCATCTCCTGCCCCTCTGTTCTCCTTCCACCCTGCAATCCTAAGGCATGGAGCTGCACAGGACACCCTCCATGGAGCAGGGCAGAGCAGAAAGCTTGGGAATTCTGGGYATTCTCTGGAATGTGACCTGGCCCCTCACACTTTCCCTGGAACACGTTTTTCAGGCTGAGGATGTTCCTGGTCAAAGTCCTGCCCCAAAGCCTTTGAACACAACAATCCACAGCCCTGTGCTGGCTCCCCAACCTGTTTCATCACATTTATCTCAGCATTGAGAGTGGTTTGTGTTTATAATGAACATACAGATCAAAATCATCCACAGGATGATCAAAATCATCCACAGGAAATCCAGAGCACTGGGCTGATGTGGTCACATCCCAACTTTCTTGTTTCACCTGGATTTTTGGTGGATTTGCTGTACTGATTTATMAAATAGGTATCAATGCTTTCACTTGCACATTTTGTCCTCATGGCTTGACCAGAATTTCAGCCAGAACCAGATTTTGACTCAAACAGGAGGTGRTGTTAATTTGGAGGAATTTCTACCTTAGTTTTTTGTAAGGGCTAGAAGTAGGAAAAAAAGCAAAGCCAGGTATTAAAGCAGCTTTGGGTGGAGTTAAAGGAAAATTGTTGCTGTGTTTCCTAGGCTACAGCAGAGATATTTTATCTGCAGCCAGGCATGGTGCTGCAGCCTAAATGGAATAACAAGAGCCAGTCCTAAATCTGCATGAGGGACCAGAGCAAGCAGCTTTTGGAGCATTCTGTCACCCTGTGGGATGAGGATCTGCTGAGCAGGATTGCAGTAGGACCTGAAGCTGAAAATCCAGATGTGTTGAACAGCACAATTCTCCCATCAGCAGTAACCTTCTGGCTTTGCCAGTGTGAATTTGGGATTGAGGCTGTATCTCAACAGCTTCCCTGACACACCCACACATTGTTCTCTGGGAACAGGATGTTAGAAAATTAACAGTGAAATGAAGGATTTTATTTTTTTTTTGCTGGGTTTGTTTTTCTTTTTGAAAAAGATGAAAAGATTATTTACAAGAAAATGAGACATGTTTTATAAACATCCTCTTCTCAAACCTATTGTGTCTCACCCCAGGAATTCTGAAATTCWTCATAAACACGTTAGATCTTCACAATCTTCCATATGTAGAGAAAACCTAAARCCAAAGCATTTGCATTTTAACTTTCTGTGCTTGTGCCCCAAAATAGTTGTTTGATACGAAACCTGGTGAAGTATGAATATGCCAAAACTTCTAATCCTAATATAAAACAGTGCCAAACATAAAAACATGGAATCCTGGAATGGTTTGGGTTGGGAGGGACCTTAAAGCTCATCTCATCCCACCCCTGCCARGGCCAGGYACACCTCCCACCATCCCAGGGTGCTCCAAGCCCTGTCCAAGCTGGCCTTGGACACTTCCAGGGATGGGGAATAAGCAGGAGGATGCTCCAAGACTCCTCAGCTGATGTTCTTGGAATAAATCCTGATGACAAATTCATCTTGTCCCAGCCAGCTGCAGCAGCACTGCACTGTTCATTTTGCATTTGCTGGAGTTGCTTTTGTCATCATTTTGCCAGAGGATGGTAAAATCCTGCCCTTGCCAACCTCATCCTTTGTCCAGTCACATAAAATCTCCCTGTGCCAATGGCCTGAAGCTCAGGAATTGGCTGAACCTTTGGTGGCAAAAGCACCATTCCATAAACCCAAGGAAAGTCACGTGGAATGGGGGGTATTTCCTCATTCTTTCCAAAGCACTTCAGTTCCTGGACTRTTCCTCTCTCTCTGGCTCTGCACAGCCTCTGAGCTGGTGCCCTTTGGGACACTGAAGGCTCTGCTCTCACTGGAGCAGGCACAGGGCCAGGGGGTGGGAATTGAGTTACATAATCCAAGTATCCTGATGGAGATGGGCTGCTSCCTCCACCCTGCCCTGGCACTGCCAGTGTTACTCAAATCCAAGGAGCACCCAGAGCACAGGATTTGCCTCCCACTGCTTCCTGGCAAGCAAATCTGCCACTCAATTTCACATCCACCTTTTCATGTTTTTCACCACATCCTCACTACAAAAAAACACCCAGAAAAACCCCAGTCTTGGGAAGGGGAAGGATAAAGCTCATAATGAGTACACAGAGTTCAGGGGGGTTATTGTGAGATGAAGGAAAATTTAGCCAGAACAGCTTTGTGTTCCACAAAACATCACCCATAACTGGTATTCTCAAAACCTCATGTTCCTGGGAAGCAAGGGGATCCACTTCCCCAGGATTCCAGTAAGGCACATCATCCAAATGCAAATGTGCCAGCACTCATTAAATGAKCCTGCAGAAGCTGCAATTTTCCTGGAAAGGCCTCCTGCCCCATCATACAGACTGAGGAAATAACTCAGCTATCACAGAGATCAATTCTGCATTCTCCTCTTTCAGCTCAAAAGAAAGGCAAGGCAGCAGGAGACACAAATGAGAATGGACACATCC